>OU343222.1:78047361-78119736 GCA_910596185.1 Chrysanthemum makinoi
AATATAACTTTTCACATACACATCAAACCATAACACAAAGTAGCATATAGATGGAATTCTAGAGAGAGAAAGTTAGAGGTTTAGGGAACTTAGTGAGAAAGTGAAAGATATTATTATGAGCTCCAACTCTCTACCTTGGGAGGTAGAGAGTATTTATAGTCTTACATAAATCGCCACACAACGGGCTGTGGATCACGCATACAGTGGGTAAAGACCCGTCCGTCCTCCACGGTGTTACTTAACTAAATACTACTTAACTAAATATTACTATGACTACGAGCTTTCTAACGATTACATATACTTGAGGTGACCGACTCTTTAATACCGGAATTTCTAATTCCTAACAATCTCCCCTAAGGGAGGTCACCTCAAACATATACTAAAATGACATTGAATACAATCAGATATTACATTAACAATTGATCTTGCATTCTTGATGTAGTACTTTGTTCCGGTCGTAGTCATTGATTCCACTCATTGCATGTTTGGTTAATCCAAGTGGAGGTCTTATCGATCCACGTGATAATAATGTTGAGCCACATTTGAGATCATCGCTAATAGAAAATCTCGATACATCCATTGTGGTGTTGGTATTATGTGATGTTGTGACATTCGGACCGACATGCTCACATTCTGGATCATGATATATTCTTATCAGAGTAGCGGAAGCTTCCGTTGATTCATGATAGCGCAGCAGAGCGAAGCATGGAGTGAAAATATCAGAGTCATTGATGCACTAATTATGATTTCTTTTGAGATGAATGTGTTAGTGAGCATGCGGCGGATTGACCGCTTCGATCAGCGCAAACGTCGGGTGTACTGCATAAGACAGTAGCAATAAAGCAACGAAAGTGTCTTTGATCACTTTCATTGAATTGAGGTACACGACCCACGGTTCCCCGTTGATCAACATAAGTACTGCTTGTGATCGTATAATTCGAAGAATTTCCTTGACAGGGTTTCGCAGCTGCTCTAGTTTCTCAAACCGAACGTCTCAAAGAAGACAACACGGAGTGAGTGAACAAGCGAATTTTCGTCCACTGATTGATGAAAAGAGATTTGAAAAACAATCGCGTATTGCTCAATAGAAATTGTTTTTGCAATATAACGAAGGTTTTAATGAAAATCAATTATCAATCATAAAACACCTTTTGATTTGAAAAATTAGTACACGGTCGACGTGCTAATGAAAAGAGTTTTAAAGCACAAAGACCGTTTTTCAAAGGTATCCGTCAATCCATAACCTGAACCAGGATTGATTCAAAAGATTGAATCGCCCATTGTTTCTGTTCAGTTGTCACATGGTTGATCTGTATAATAGATCTCACATGCCACCTACCAGGAGCTTGTTAGATGTTGGCTCCAGAAGGCTTTCCATCTTCATTGTGAATATGTTTGCATATCACTCAGATGTTCTGGCAATACCACAAGGATAATGCGTAGGACTCAAGATATAATCTCTTTCCACATTGTGTGAAACAGAGAGTCTTCATTGAAAGTGTCCTAATGAGATTTATTGATGATCTCGTGGCTCTAGACTCAATTTGTGCATATTTGGTTCCTATGCCGGAGACTAGGAGAGGGTCTCCTTCTTCAATATCAACAATCTCTAAGAGAAAGTCGATAGATAATGTCGGTTCCCCGTGAGAATGAAACAAGTCCTTTTAAGAGGAACTTGAGTGGTTTTGAAAGTTGAAGTGCAAGGCCACTGGGTCCATGACGTGCTTGTCTTCAATACCGATGTTACCATCAAGAGCATATGAATTGAACCCGGTTCTGCCTAAGGTTGAATAAATGGAGGGCTATTTGTTTTCACCCTTTCTCATTCAATTCTTTTTAATTCTTCAACCCCTTCAGCGCTTACCGAGACTTCATAGCTAGAACCTTGTTGGGTTTATTCCAGTACTAGCTCAGTCTCAGTCCGCACTCTTCCCATATCTCATTTTTCTCCTTTTATCATCATACCTAAGAACTCTACACTAACTAGTGGATAGTTCCTGGGTAGATCCCTCCGCTCGGATCATGGGAACATACCTAACCTTATCGTCCTTATATCACCATACATAATGTAAAGTTGGTCGCTCTATTTGGTATTGTTCATCATGGAACCAATTGAAAACCATTTGAAAATCAATCCCGATACTTATGATATTTTATCAAAGCATTTTGTACCTGAATTGTTTTTGATATTTTTAGAAGAAGAACTCCCCCTCAACATGTGGATCAAGTATTTGAAATAGTTTTCCACACGGAGGCAAGAGAAAGAATTAACTTCTTTGATTACCATTTTCTAAAAATATCAACATCACTTCCCTAATCGAATCAAGTAGATAAAGCATTTGGGGAAGGATGAGGTTTTCATGATTTTGCTCCCCTCAATATGTGCCTCGAGATTTGAAAAGAGTTTTGCACATACTAGAGGGAACCTGCACATTGAGATAAGTGATCACGTTTCAAATCATTGGTTTAAGATAGATGCTCCCCCTCAACATGTGCATGGAAAATTTGAAATCGTTTGTCACTTACGGGGAAGGAGAGCTTGTACATCCTTATAAAACCATTTACCGAATTATCAGTTTAAATCCATTTAAATCACACATTCTCCCGATCACAATTATCAAATCATTTGAGATTTGTGATCTCTTATAGATTTAAATTGATTTTGAAAGCTTTTAAGGAGAATTGTGACTTGATTATGAAAGCGTTTTAACTGATAATGATCGGATTTTAAGACTTTAAACTCCATTGATAAACATGCATGTACATCTTTTGAAAACAATTTAATGCCAAATAACTTTTTAATTTAATTGAAATCATTCTTCCCCTCAATCAATGACATAGGTTGTTGATTGAGAGATAGAGATTTTGACAAATAAGTCCTGATGATTATCAAAAATAGAGACTGAGTTATTTTTCAAAGCATTTAGTTTTCAGCAGATAAATGTTATAGAATCAGAGCATGGAATTTGAAAACATGGTAAAACATGGCTCGGTTCTTTCTTTTAAAACCGGGTTATTGCCTGAAAATGACAATAAACCATTGTTTCTCTTTCATTTTTTTTAAGAATTCGAACAACATCTAAGTCCCGTTTTTTTTTGAATGACTTAACAAAGACCGTGAGATAACGAACTCCAAAAAAACATGACAAATTAACAATATATATATATATATATTTTTTTTTTTTTGAAGATTTTTCGAATTTTTCAGATTTTTATGGATTTTGAAGGTTTTTATAATTTTCTATTTGATTTTTGAGGGTTTTATAATTTTGTATTTTGATTTTCAATAAATATTTACAAGAGATAGATGAAGATAGACCTTTACTCCTCGTCTTCCTCTCCAAGACGCTTGAGAGTTTCTGGTTGAAGGCTTTTCAAGCCAAGACGTGGAAGAATAAACTCAATACGTTCTCTTGGAAGAGCTTTGGTGAAGATGTCTCGCTAACCGATATTCAGACTCACAAAATATAGTTCCACCACACCTTTTTCCACTTGTTCCCTGATGAAATGATGTCGAATGTCGATATGCTTTGCTCTTGAGTGTTGAACGTTGTTGCATGAGAGAGCAATAGCACTTTTATTATCACAGTACAGAGGGATTTTGTTGAATACAAAGCCATATTCAGATAATTGAGATCTCATCCATAAGATTTGAGCACAACAGGATGACATGGCTATGTATTCACTCAGAGGAAGTACTCATTTGCTTTTTGAAGACCAGCTCACAAGCTTATCACCCAAAAACTGAGCACCTCCTGATGTACTTCGACGTATCTTGACAACTCGCATGATCAGATCTGATAGGCCGTTAGTGACATACCGTGTCCTTCGGTACCATAGTCCCATATTGATGGTTCCTTGGAGATACCGAAAGACCCGTTTAACCGCTTCAAGGTGCTTTTAGTAGGCTTAGCCTGGTATCTAGCACACATGCAAACAGCGAACAAGATGTCCGGTCTACTAGCTGGAGGTACATCGGGATCCAATCATACTACGATATTTCGTTTGGTCAATCATGATTCCTGAGTGGTCCTCATCTAGTTTGGTTCGATCAATCATGGGGTGTCAACAGGGTCACTTGAATCAAATCCAAATTTCTTTAAAATCTCTGTTGCATATTTAGATTGATTTATGAAAATGCCTCCCGGACTTTGTGAAATTTGTAATCCCAAAAAAAATGACATTTGTCCCATCATTGACATTTGAAACTTTGAACTCATTTCATTTGAAAAACGCTCACATTCCATTGGGTCAGTCGAGGCAAAAATAATATCATCAACATAAATTTGAACATGAGTTAAATGTTTGCCTGACTTCCAAGTGAACAATGTAGGATCAATGCTCCTTTGCTAATCCGGTTGATAGAAGAAACTTTGACAGTGTATCATACCATGCCCTTTGAGCTTGCTTTAAACCGTAAAGAGCCTTCTTCAGACGATAAACGTGAGTAGGATGCTCTTGTGTCACAAATCCTTCAGTTGGCCGACGAGACGACTTCTTTAAGATCTCCGTCAGAAATGCCGTCTTCACATCCATCCGATAGACTACCATGTTCTTACTAGCAAAGATTAGCCAAAAGATTCGATTGCCTCGATTCGAGCAACTGGAGCAAAAGATTCTTCAAAGTCTATACCCTCCTCTTGACGATATTCTTTAGCAACTAATCGGCCTTGTTTTCAACACATCACCATGCTCATCAAGTTTCACTTTGAAGATCCATTTTAGTGCAATAATCATAGCACGCGGAGCAGTACTAACTCCCATACATCAAGTCGATCAAACTCATGAATTTCATCTTGCATGGCATTGAACCAGCTGTCTTCATTCATGGCGGTTTTAACATCTTTTGGTTCGATCTTAGATAGTACGGAGTTGAAGAAACACCATAAGGCATCGGTTGCAAGTTGTTTCCGGTTGATACAGGACGAGAGGGATTTCCAATGATGTTGTCTAATGGATGATCGCGAGTCCATTTTCTAAGGTGTTCATGTGGCAGTTGTTGAGGAACTGAGGTAGCTGAGTCGATGTCTTCTGAAGAAGATGGTTCTGATGATGATTCAAGAGTAGCAAATATGTTTTCAAATGGAGCATCTTCAGGAGTAGCAAAGGGATTAACTTCATCATTGATGCCCGAAACATTTCCATGATGTACATTTGAAGAATGATGATTTGTTGATGAGACTGAAGGATCAGCAGCAGGTGCTTCTTGACTTAAAGATATTGAGACTGAAGGATTGACTTCATTCACAGGAATATGAGCATCTTCTGTTGTAGGGATCAACACCTCATTAGTAATTGAATCATACAGTTCATCAAACATAGGATCAAACAATTTCTTTAAATCATCTTCAGATGGAGGTACATATGGAGTTTCTTGAGAAGAGTTTGGAACAAGAGATGAACCAATTGGAGTGTTTTGAAGTGCGGTCCCGAACTGGAGTGTCAGGAGCCATTTGACCGTCACTCATCAAACGTAACGTGAATGGTTTCCATGATATTTCGGGTTCTTTTGTTATAGATTCGGTATCCCTTTTGTTTGGTGCATATCCTACAAATACTCCAATGTCAGCTTTAGCCCTAAGTTTCCCTAAGTCTTGACCCTCATTAGTTGGATAACACAATGCACCAAACACACGAAGGAAAAAAGAGATTAGGTTTTCTTTGTGGACAAGTTCATATGGTGTCTTTCCATGAACAGTGTGAATCAGGGAACGATTTTGTGTGTAGCATGCAATGGCAATAGCTTCAGCCCAGAGAAACATTGGAACTTTTGAGTAAATAAGCATTGTTCTAGCGGCTTCTACAAGAGTTCGATTTCGTCTTTCAACTACACCGTTCTGTTGAGGAGTTCGTGGAACACTTCTTTGATGGCTGATTCCAATGCTTTCATAGAATTCACTAAGTTGTTTGTTAACAAACTCATTTCCATTGTCTGTCCGATAATTCGACGGTTTTGTTAAGTCGAACTCTGCACTGTTTGATAAGTTTGATGATGATATCGGAGTTTCATCCTTTGTCCTTAAGAACTTGACCCAGGTGAATCTAGAGTAATCATCAACTACAACTAATACATATTTCTTCCCAAAGATATTCTGCACTCTCATTGGTCCACATACATCCATATGAATTGTATGAAGAACTTCTGTGACAGAGTTAGTAGGTTTGGGTTTATGGGCATACTTCTTGATTTTTCCCAATTGACATGCTGAACAAAGATGATCCTTTTCATACTTTAGTCGAGGTAAACCTACAACTAAGTCCTTTCTGGAGAGATCATTGATGGTGCTGAAGTTCAAGTGATTGAGACGTCGATGCCATAACCATGACTTTGTTTTAGAAGCCTTTGACCGCAAGCAAATTGGAGAAGACTTCATCATATCTTCTATGGAGATGGTGTAAAGATTTGAACCACGAGTTCCTTTTAACAGTTCCTTGCCATTAAGATCTCTAACAAAGCAGGTATGTTTTCTGAAGGCTACTTCTAGATCAGAATCACCGAATTGACCAACAGAGAACAGATTATGACCCAAACCTTCCACATAGTATACTCTAGAGATAACACTATCACCAACAACATAATCACCATAACCCTTAATTGCACCGAAATGATCATTACCGAATCTAACAGTCCTGATGAATTTGCTCACGAAGTTCATGAGCCGCGACCGTCTCCAGTCATATGCTTGGAAAGCCGAGTCCAGTACCACGAACGATTTGAATGATCTGCAGTTGAACACGCACAAGAATGGATAACTGATAATTGGGATCCCCATGCAAGAATGGGTTCCATTTGGTTAGTAACAGTGATCAGAACACCCACATCAAAACGAAACATCCATATCGGTAGAAGCAATGGAATTGGGAATAGATGCAATGCTGGTGTCGTATTTGACCTATTCAAAGTATGTTTACTTCTTAAGGGAATAGTTCTACCAGTAGGCATCCATTTTCTAGTGGGCATAATCTTAGCAATTTGAGAACAAAACTGATTATTCTTATGGCCAAAAGGTATCCAATAATAACCTATCTTTATAAAAGTTCTTCCTGAGGGTTTCCACTGTTTTCTAACAATCTTTCGTTTTGCCTTTTGCCTTATTTGCACGATTATTAGCATTAACAATTTTAACTGGGCATTTGACAGCATTAGACAAAGCATTCACACCACATTCATGATTAGCAACAGAATTCAAGCAGACATCATTACAAGGTTTGCAAATAGTATCAGAATTCGAATTAATTACAGGACGCCTAAGGCTAATACTAGAATCAACACGATTCGTTTTATTCAACTCAAGCTTAAAGTTCCTAGATTGGTCTTCTACTCTCTTCCAATGCACATTCTTAGCTTGCAAGGTCCTATCATTCCTTGTATTGTCTTGAGACTTTGACCTGCTCGCTTTTATGTCACTGATTACTCTGTAGAGGGAATGGGAACATTAGTTGGTTGATCTAATTTTTGCATTCCTCAACTTGATGTGCAAGGATCTGAAGTACTAGAAGGCACATTAGTGTATACTTTAAGACTGTGATTTGAGCTTTTTGCAGGCACACTAAAGTTCACTTTCTTAGCACTAACATATCCGAATCTAACTACTTGAAGGCACATTAGTGTTTTTCTTAAGACGGGCATAGAACGGATTTCCCGCTTGGCACTAGGCATAGAACAAGGCATCACAGCTTTGCCTTTTGCACCTAAGGTTAAGGATTTGGGACATGTGGCAATTACACATTCTAGCAACACTTGAGATCGTTTGGCCTGGAGGCAAGCAAACCTAATTTCACTATCAAGAGGTTTGTTAATGAAATCCTCTTCGACAATCTCACGGAGACATTCTAGACTATCCTTAAGGTGAGCACAGTATTCATGAAAAGCATGTTCATTATTCCTAAGATGAGGAGGAATATATTTAACTGTCACAGTGTATTTGCAGTCTAAGGGTGACTTTGAGACAACATTCTTATTGAAAACAAGTGGCAGTTTCCCATTTCCTGACTTCTCGATTCTCAATTTCCTTTTGTAAAGACGTTATTTTTTCGTTGTTTTGGTCACGGGTGACTTTTATTGAATCATATAACTCTTTAAAATGTCGTTTAACTTTTCATTTTCTTCTAGAAAACACTCGTTTTCCTTTTGTAAGGCATCAACTAAGTTTTGAAGATGAAAAGTTTGAGAATTCTGAGAATCTAAAGGAGGAGGGATTTGGGAGCCTGTCATATTGTTCGTTTGACCCTTTAATTGAGAGATTTGGGCTTTCAACTTTCTGATCGTGTTGCACTGAGCTTGAATCTGTTCATCACGTTTGTTAATTTGAAAACCTGATCAAACTCTAGAGCATCTGACGATGTCTTGATATTTGAAGTTTTAACATTTTCTTTAAGATGTTGATATTTTAGTTGTAAATTAAAATGCTCAACTTCCAGTTTAGAAAAATGTTTAACCAAATTGTCGTGATCATCCAGTTCAATTTTCTCGTTTAGTTTAGAATTAGTTTTTTCAAGCTCAATGACACGATCATGGGAGACTTTCAGGGCCCCAGATAGTTCATGAAATTTGGAAGCATTAATAGAGCAATTTGAAGCAGTGAAAAGATATCTTGAGCAACACATTCAGTAATAAGAGTCTCATTTAATGTATGCAAGTTCTTCCTCTCAATCTCATTATATTTTAGTGCACGCTCATAATCACTAACTTCAACTACCATTGCATCAAATTCCTTTTCCATTCCCTTGATATCAGTTTCTATCCCCCTTTTAAGACTCTCAAAGTGATCTTTCAGAAGTTTAAAGAAAGGCATGACCTCAGTTAAATAACATTCTTTCATTTGCTCAATACCCCTTTCTCCTTCTATACCAGTGGGTGTGATCCTTTTCTTGCAAGTTTTCTCAAAATCAACAAATAGTTGAAATATAACATATTGGCTAATTAAGGTCTTGCTTTTAGTGGCAATTTTTCTAGGAACAAGATGCATTGGTGTATTAGGAGGATACAAAGTTGCTCTAGGCATTTTCCATAGGGGAGGGTTTGTTTCAACAATATTTTCACTTTCTCGCTTATCTAAATCCTTTTTCCACAAAACTTGTTCGGGAGTCAACAATGTCTGAGGCTTAAACATGTTCAAGGAAATCCAGTTTTCCTTTTTGTTGTCATGGGGAGTGATTATTTTTTCTTTGCATTTAGGATCATCTAATTTTTGTTCATCCTTTCCCTAGTGACTTCATCTGATTTCTTATCCTCCTCGTGCACTCGCAACTAGGTTTCGTCTAGGTTTAAGAATCTCATTGCCATCATAGATCACACTTTGAGCTGCTTTTGCTATCTTTCCGTACTCCGGGTTGGGTTTATCTATAATGGGAACACTATGCTTATCGCTTAGGACTCTATGTTTAGTGACCATGTGAGCAGTCTGAATGGTGTTTCCTTGTATGTACAACTTGTTTTCAAGTTTGTTTTTCAAAGTTTTCAGATTAGAAAAATCTCTCAAGAGTTTTGATTCCTTTGCATTAAATTCTTGCTTAAGCATTTTCACATTTTCTTGAAGTTCTTGTTTTTGCTTAGCTGTTTTAGAAAGTTTTTCTCTAAAATTACTTTTTCTAATGACTGTACGCACTTGGTCATCCATTTCCTGCTCACGAGTGGTCAACTCAAATTTAGCACGTTGTTCATAAATAGCAACACGTTCTTTATAGGCATTTAGTTTAGAAATTACAGAATCAGGCACATGCAAAGGTATTCATCAAAAACATAGTCATTGTTGAATGCAGAAGATGCATCACTTGGTACACCTTCACTTTCACTTTGTTTCACGTATTGATCATATGGGATAATATCGATATTACCCATATTTTCAACATTTGATTCAATAGTTTCAGTTGAATGTACTTTGTCATGAAATCTTTTGCACATCAAGATATCGTATAGTTTTAATACCTCTGAGATGAGTTTGTCTTGGGATGGCCAGCTAGTGGTGAAGAAGAGACCTTGGGAGAAACCATTGGAGAAATGCTAGCCATAAAAATTGTGTGCCGTAGGTCCATCATCCACATCAGAATGATGCATCACAATCACGACTTGAAAGGCATTCTGATGATTGTGACCTATCTCCTGAATAGGCTGCTCATCCACATCTCATCATAGGTCTTATTGCCCTCAGCTAGAAACAAGAATTCTTCATCCAAAGCAGCACCATTGTCCGAGCTTGTACCAGCAGCATCTTATCTCTCGGTAATCAGCATTCGTGGACGCTTTGGAGATGTACAGTGCCTTGCAATGTGTCCCTCACCACCACAGTTATAACATTTGATTGGCTTAGCTTGACCTTGGTAACCATTCCTTCCTCGACTCGTTACCAACATAACCTCTACCTCCACCTCTTCCCCATCATACATCGTCTTTCCTGAACTGGTTGCACCACGATCCTTCCATCTTTAACAAGGCTTGATTGTGGGTTAGATGCTGTTCCGAGGTTGTTGTTGGTTTGTGGGAGAGAATTCATGTTTTGACTAATCAGAAGAGCTAGTTGATTAATGAAGTGACCCACGTGTGGATCAAAGATCGCTTGTTTGAACATAGGATCAGGAATGAGTTTGTGATTACCATTACCCAAGGGTATGACTTGTGATGCTTTGGTTGTGATTTCGATGTTTGAGTAGAAGGCAGTTGAGTCATTAGATGAGCTTGTCTCTCCTGGTTGGTTTTGAACTGATTGAGAATCAATTTTTCAAACATAGCATGTCTCTCATTCTGAAGGAGGAAGGCATAGAGTTGCTCATAGTTTGTATTCTTCAATCCTTTAGTGAGCTTCACAGCGGTGACAAACTTGTGCCATTCGGGATTCATGTTGTTCACAAATTTTGAGTTCAACTGAATGTTAGGCATAGTCATTCTGATGTTCCTCATGTCATTCACTAACTTATGAAATATCACATAGTACTCATAGACACTCTCATCTGTTTCATCTTGAAGTGTTCAAATTCGTCATAGAGTTGGGATTCTCTGTCTTCCATAGTTAATTCTGAACCTGAGAGAAGCATCTTGACATTATCCCATACTGCCCTTGCATCAGTGTTATGATTGATCAGCTTGTAGATGTCTTTAGGAAGACCTTGAAGAATAATGTTTGAAGCCCTATATCGCATCGAATCTCTTTTTCTCCTTATCATCAAGCTCATCATACATTTTAGGTCTGTCCATTCCGTAAACAAGAGTACCATCTTCATTAGTATCAAGTATGTCTCTAGTCGTCTCAACTCGATATGGTCCTTCATCAATGGATTTGAGAATGTTGACACCAGTTTCCTTCCCAAGGCAAGCACAATCATTCGTTGAGCCCAAGAATCGTAGTCCGTTCTGTCAAGCATGGGTGGACGAGTATCTGAGCCAGCTGCTTGAACATCCTCGGCAACAATGGAGATGACAGTAGGAACGTTGGTAGACATGTTTACAGTTTATACGGGATTTTATAACTCTATGATTAAACCGGAAATAGATTCTTTCACGGGATTTTACTAAATCAAGAGAAAACCGTAAACAATCACTCAAGTCGCTAGAAGATAATGCACTAAGTCGCTAGAAGATAATGCACTAAGTCGCTAGAAGATAATGCACTAAGTCGCTAACGCTTAATTCGCTACACCACTAAGTCGCTAGAGTCCCAAGTCGCTAGACAAATGCAAGTCGCTAAGTAGTAACTCGCTAAGCCTCAAGTCGCTAGCAAAATTTTGGCAGCAATTCGCTACTCAAGTCGCTAAAGATACAAGTCGCTAAAGAGCAACTCGCTACCGACCAAGTCGCTATCACTAAGTCGCTACCCGTAGTGGAGAGTCCACTACTTGTACTTTAAATCGCTAGATCTAAGTCGCTAGGTTTAGAACTGTAACTCGCTACAAATTTGTAAAGCAAGTCGCTACTAAGAAACTAATCCGTAGAGTCGCTAGCATGAAAAACCACATAAACATCACTTTTCAATCCAAAAACAACCCAACCAAGATGATTCAAGCCTACCAAATGAAAACCTACACACTTGTGATGATTCTAAACATAAAAGTACTAACAAAATCCAAACTTTAACACTAGAAATCAACCAAATGATGCACAAACCACTAAACTTTTTCAAACTCAAAAACCACCTAAAAACCACTAGAAATCCAAACATGTGTAAGATATGATCTAACCATGGCTCTTGATACCAATTGTAAGATATAACTTTTCACAAACACATCAAACCATAAACAAAAAAGCATATAGATGGAATTCTAGAGAGAGAAAGTTAGAGGTTTAGGGAACTTAGTGAGAGAAAGTGAAAGATATTATTATGAGCTCCAACTCTCTACCTTGGGAGGTAGAGAGTATTTATAGTCTTACATAAATCGCCACACAACGGGCTGTGGATCGGCATACAGTGGGTAAAGACCCGTCCGTCCTCCACGGTGTTACTTAACTAAATACTACTTAACTAAATATTACTATGACTACGAGCTTTCTAACGATTACATATAGTTGAGGTGACCGACTAATAATGAATTTCTAATTCCTACTTTATCCACCACCACTCGTAAACATTCCGACTTTGATCCGTATTTTCCATTTTCCACCACATCTTCCGCAACTCACAAATCAAAAACAAACCGGAAAAACTTCCTAAAGACTCATTACCCACAATTCACTTATTGTGAACATTGCCAATCCACTAGATTTTGCATTAGAAGTTAGGGGAAGAAATGCTATTCATAATTTCAACCTAATTTTGATCGCATCAATATCATTACTCATCAAAACATCCATCCATAACCTTATGCAAGCATAGAAGGAATCATTATTACTTATTTTCCATTTTAGTATTTTTTCTTTGAAGTCAGTTTTAAGAATGTCTTGTTCTTACTTTACATGCTTGTATGTGGCATAAATACCACTACACTTTGTTGTTTTATTACAAGGCCTTGTTAACATACCTTGGCTCCCAATCTTGATTCTCGCCAATCACAAGATTATTTATGCATGTTACTACACAACCTTTTCTTTGTAGGATTTTTTATTCACTGATGCCCCAAACTAGGGGGAGCTACGGTCAAGGGGAGTGTTTACACGTGGACTAATTTTTTTTCCCCACATTTATTTCTTCGATGGGGTTAACTTTTTGTTTCACAAAAAGGGGAGAAGAAGTAAAACTTAGGGCTTTCAAAAACATACATCTAATCTTGTTTATCATCATATTATGTTTTATCATCAACAAAAAGGGGATTGTTAATACAAATAAACCGTAAAAAACGCTATTAATATTTTATGATCTCTTTGTGTTTTGTTGATAACAAATATATGTTATCTAAGTACAATTATAAGGATACATGTTATTTTTGTAAAGCATTTACATATAGTCACTTAATACAAATTGTTGTAATAAATCATTTGTTGTAATAATTTATTAGGATGGGTAAAAATCACAACCCATGGATCATATCCATAACCCATGGTATTGACCCATACCCATTTGACTAGATGACACTCCAAGATATACGTATCTAATGAGCCCATGGACCAACCATAACCCATGACCCATAATCCACACCAAAAACCCATGGGCAAAGGAGGCCCCCACCAGACGATCCCTTAAGGGAGGGATCTCAGTGGGATCCAGGAACAAGGGCAAGTTTTTCCTATAAATAGAGAGCCATTTTCATTCTAACTCACCAATCTTCTTACTACCTCTCATATATTCTCATTCTCTTCAACAAAGATCACTTGACCTGAGAGTTGTTTTTCTTTCTTAGTGATTCTCATATAGGTCATTCTCTAAGGCTAGATCACGAAAGTATTCTACAAGTCATCAGCAAGGGGTCCTTGATTGATTTGTTCCTCCACAAGATTGTGAGCAAAGATCTTGTATTTGATATTTCACATAGTTGTTGTGTAATAGTCGTGTTGGTTTGGTCCACCGTGTTACGGACTCGGTATTAAGCTTTGTACCGAAAAGGTGTAGCAACGCTAGAAGGCTCAGCCAAGTTGAAGGAGTTTGTTGATACAGTGCTGATCTCGAAAGTAGGTGACTCGGGAGTGGAGTAGGCAAGGAAGGTGTCCTTGTAGCCGAACCACTATAAATCGGTTGTGTCATTTCTATCCTTTACTTTACTTTATCTACTTGCATTACCATTAGATTCTATACTTTCATCCATACGATTTCACATAATATCGAATCTAAAGTTTTTGAATCTAACTTAAAATCGGCAAAACTATTCAACCCTCCCCCCCTTGTAGTTTTCCACAGTATTTCATTAGAATTAATATTGTAAGACAATCTAACAATATATAAGATAAACATATTCCTTTTGGCTTACCTATTTACCCACAAAGTCAACTTAATGGTATAATAGAATTTCCAAGCCAATTGCATGCTTTATAATACAAGTACTCTTTAACCAAGTCACTTCATATCCATGTCTCATCAAGAAAACATAAACTGTTATAATCCCATTATACATTATAAATCATTGATCAACTCAATGTTTCTGTATATGTCTAATTAAAAAACATAACAAGTTAACGCCTTACTTTATTATATCTTAAAGACTTTACGTTTATGTCTTTACAATTAATCATAAACATGTTTAACTAAAGTAATTATGAACACAACTCTTGGTTTCAATAGTAATTTCAAGTTAATTTATTACTTCATAATAATGTAGTTATTTCTTCATTTATTTATGTCATTCCAAAATTCACAAATATACAAAATTTGAAGTAGTACTAGATTACTTCATTTATTTATGTCATTCTAATAATACATAAATATTTAATTTGAAGTAGTCTTATATAACATCTTGACACATGTTCTAAATACTCGTCTAATTTTGAAACTATAAATTTATTCCAGATACGATCCCACGTAACATGGATATTTATTTGTTGCAATCTCGCCAAGTTCTCACATGACGAAATTGCAACACCAAGTGTTTCTTAAATTAGATATGTACAAGTCATATTAGAACGCGTTCTTACCTTGTAGTCAAGAGAATCCGTTAAACATATACCTATATGTTGTACCTGCACACAATATAGATTTCTCCCACTTGTGCATGGAACAACATCATGTAGCGTGATAAACAACACCTAATATATGTTTGTTTATGTGACCAATATGATTGTGTCATTGATATTAGCATAACTAGTAGATGTAGAACCACTGTCTAGTAAGGAAACGTACATGACTATCCTTAAAAACATAAGTGTCTACAAGTTGAAAGTACTTATCTTAAGACATTCTAGAGATAATCTGGGTTACTACCAAGATGACAAAGCTTGTAACTCCCACTGAATTAAAGATCATTACAATTCCTTATTCAGTAATAAGATGTAACACCCCCGAAAATCTTAATGACAGCGGAAGACTAATACGGGTGTTACTTGAATGGAGATCATAGTCAATAATTATAGAAAACGACTCTAAAAGAGACGTTTTATTAAAATAGTTATCATTCATCGAAAACTCATTATTTGTTACAAAATATTGTAAATAGATCAAGTGTTTTTCCCAAAAGAAAGGTCATGAGTTTGAAAGAATGACAACTTTTATGTTTTTACACCTCCAGATAAGCCTTGCCATGCCCCATTCACGCTTTGATCATAATCTTCACCGACACTCGGATAACATGCTTAAAAGGTCAACAAAATTGTTGAGGAATTATAGGTTTAAAATAGTTGAACACAAGTATAAGATCATGATCATTGTAAACTAACAATATCATAAGAAAAATCACAGATTATTATGCGCTTAGCTCATGAAACCAAGACTCAACTGCATACACCAAATTACCAAGGTATCGCAGTATGACCCAAAAGGAGGTAATACAATTACCTAAAGAAATTAATATGGTGGCCTCCGGTTATTTCTTTATAACCAAACGGGTCAGAATCCTCATAGTACTATTCACAATATCTACGTTCACTCGCGGTGATTAATGGTTCATGATCAGGGGACTTGTGGTTAAATACTTAGGCAGTACCAATAATCAAGAAGATAGAGCATTTATGAAAACCTTGTGTTCTAGTTTAGAGCATGTATCTTCCTCGCAAGGGTTTGTAAAATAAAGTAAGCAACGCTATGAACTACCTTGATGAAAATGAACACGCACAAATAGATCAAGCACAATGTAGCGGAGGTTCAAACTCAAACCTAAATGATGAGTTGGCGAGTCTCAAGAAATGAGCAAATACATCAAAATAATAGAGCATTGAATATTTTATTCAATAGATCATTGGATTGTCCACCAATAGTGTGTGCGTGCTTAACGTTTTAAGTTAATTTATGTGCTACATTGCCTTAATTAGTGATCCTCACTTTCTACGATAAGTGAAATGTTCTCCGTTGTGATCTTAATAGATTCATAGTATTTTAACGTATTTAGATTCTCGTGTTTATCGGATTTATATATATATATAATTATATCTATAAATATATATATATATATATATATATATATATATATATATATATATAAATATATATATATATACGAATACATTTAACGCTATCCGAAAATAAAATACTTGTGATCAAAATACTGCTTTACTAAGTTATGGGTTTATAATTTTTTCTAAACTTTTCTTGAATTTACATTTTTTACCCTCGAGTTACAAAAAGTACGAGTTTAGTCCTTAAACTTTGATGAAATGACAATTTTTACCCGAAATATATTTAGTAGTAACATTTTCAGAAATAACGCTTTCAATCCTTGGGGAAAACTAAATTTACGAGAACGGCCCTCCAAGTTAGTTTTGTACAGTTATAACCTTTACTTTTCAACCTTGTCAAATTTTACCCAAAGTTTATTAACACTAGTTTCGGTATATTACATATTAGGCCCTTGGAGTTTTCCATGCGCACATGCACACATGCAACCATGTACTTTCGAAATAGGCATTTTCAGTCCCTAGTCTTTCATAAAATACTTATTTCACATATAAAATGACCCTTTAGCTTTTCAATATGTTACCCTTTGAACCCGTCGTTTCATATTTTTACAAAGATAGTCCGAAAATAAGTTTTATAAAACGAAAACTTTGTAAATCAATTCCAACTCATTTCAAACTTATCATTAGTGCTTAACGACTTATCCTTAATCTATTGGGCCGGGTTGGACTCTCGTTGGACTCAAATTGGGCTTATTGGGCTTTCGCTTTGGGCCTAAGGCCCGATATTATTTTCGTGAGTTTATACAAGTGCACGAGGGTTCCTAAGTTCTTGCATGAGGTTTGTAACTCGTTTTCTTTATGAGTTACAAGTTTTACTTTAGTTAACGTGCTAATATAGCGAGCAAACAAGTGTCGTGTTTGTGTTTACGTGTGATAAATCAACGTATGCGTGTAACTAACGAAACAAGTAAATGTTGAAATAGTTTAAATGACTTACAATACTCGTGAAGAACAATGTGAAGGTGTTTTCGAGCTTCTAACCCCGTGTTCTCCTTATAAAAGCTACCCGTATCCTTATTTACCCAAGTATCTCCTAACCTTCTTCACCTGCAACGTTTTTCTCCTTTTGTTCTACCCCACAGTGGACGCATTTTAAGTGTATGTTGAGAGTGTTTATGAGTTGTGTGAGTTTAAGTGAATGGTGTGTATGTTTGTCATGTGTTTTAAAGGAATAACAAGTATGGCTTCTACTATATTTAATCTCCTAGCTCTCCTAGTCATAGTCTTATTAGTCATGTGTGACAATGTATTTGGTCCAACTTGTGTGGATTTCGGGTGAGAATTGGGGGCGTGCAATGCCTAGTCGAATCACTTGGAACATTGTGTCCATTGGTTTCTAAAGTCAAGGCTTAGTCAAAGGGTGCTTTGCTTAGTTTAGGTAGTTTTATATTTGTTTAGGGTGGTCTAATAGGTGGTTTTTGTCTCCTCTTGGCTACACATACACGACACATACTTAGGATTTCAAGGAAGGTTTTTGCTAATTTGATTTTTTTTTGTTTTGTTTCTCGTTCGGTTACAAGGGAAAGGTCACAAAACATTTTAATCCTCAAACCCTCTAATATATATACGTGGGTCATGACGAACAAGACCCAAGCTAAGACATGGGTGAGTTGCTCGGCAGCTAGGCCCAAAAGAGAATCTAGTGGATTGCTTGTTTCATGGATCGTATAGTGCCGGCCCAAAGAAAATATCAAACGTGTTGGGCTTATTTCGTACCGTGAACTAAGGTAAAGCCCAAAGGATAATGGGGTGGGCTTGATCCGCCGTGAAGGCCTATTAACGAGTTGAGTTAAGTTACGAGGTGGTATAAATTCCAATGAGTTCCGAGGCCCAATACAAATTTTAATATATTTTTATTATAATTAAATCAGATTTTACAAATTTACGATTCGTTGTATTTTAAGATTATCAATATCGTGGGGAATTTTATTCTGATCACAACGGTATATTTATGAACGCTCTAGCTGCGTTGATCATGCATATGCCAAATGATATGCAAATGTGATGCTTAGAAAATTTCATGATGAAATAGATCGTGTTTAATTTCTGATTAAAGCGTTAAGTACATTGAAATTTTCCGGGAGCTTACATAAGAACACAATGCTCCCACTTGATTTGACAACATTGTAAGTGTTTCATTAACCAGTGAAAAAAAATAGTGTACTATTTACTTTCCTACACATTTGAAAAGTCCATACATAACAATTACTTATGTACTAAAAGAGTGTATTTTACTATGTAGATGATGGACTATCCATCAATGCTATTAACTTGAAAAATTGGGTATGCAATTTCTTTCTTAATAGTTATACCATTCCAACAATTGTATGTAGTACTTTCAGAACAACTAGATAAAATATACTAGTTTGCCTTTTACCAATTTTGCATTAAATTAGTCTAGCTTCTAATTTAATAACTTAGAAAATATGCAATTTTCTTAACTATTTAAATTTGCTTACGAGTTATGTATTTACAATTTAGCCAATTCTAATTGTCCTATCATACATTTCTCATTCATGAAAAGGAATAGGATTGAATCTCATTCTTTCTTATAAAAAGAGGACTAAGTTTATTCTTTTAGTAAAGTTGACTCTACCAAAAACCCTTACAGGTGTAGATCAATTTGCCAATACAAGAATAATCTACGCTACGGTTTAATGTTGCATTAATACATTTAAAGAATTAGCAATTCAATTTTATATTTTCGATAATTAAACTTTTCAAGAAAATAAAATACCCAAGGTAATATTCATATAACCATAGAATTTTCTCGAAAACTAAGATCCAAATTATCATAGTTCCATTACATCAGTTGATCTGCTAGTAACGAAAGCACATAATAAAGTAATCTGTTGAACAATAATTGGCAAACCTTTTTCAATTCCTATATCATTATGGGATTTACATTACCAACGCTATTGCAAATGTACACATGTTTTATCCCATCTTAATTTGAGTCCAGTTCTAACTTACTACTCAATTTAAGTCGTCTAACTTAAAGAATCGCGAATGTGTCCATGCAAGGTCTGACTTCACATGAAGATTTACCTTCCATCACTATCTGCCAAGTTCCACATGGCGAAATTGCAACTTGAGTGTTCCTTTAACTAGATGCACTAACTTACTTTTAAAAGGGTACTAGTTTTGATTTATGGTGTCAAATCAAATATGTACGAAGAAGCATGCATACAACTTTCAGATCAATAGTGTTTAATAAAAACCTTTTATTAACCAATTCACAAAGATTAAATTATCAAAGTTTTGATTGAGGTATTGGTTTCGCCAATCAAAGAATTTACCTTTAATTATCATCCATTATATCGTACTTTTGCATAAGTCCAAAGACTTAGTGTTTCGGATAATTACCACAAAGTGACGCATGGAATTAAAGTTATTCATTTAAGATGATTTTGTACATAAATACGTGATTTGGTAACTCCAATTTGACGCACAACAAGCGGAGAATTTGGTCAGCCATAACTTCCTTCTTTCGGTCACAATTTAATGCGCCCTCCTTATACCCCTTATAGTTTGTCAAAATTAGATGAGCCGTTCTCACTATTGGTACAAAACTCATCACTCAATTAAACTCTTGAAAATTTAACTCTTCCAAAACAAATCAAATTTCACCATTGTTTAGTCCAATATATTTTTCTATTCATAAAATTATCATTTGCTTAAAACTTGTCAAATATAATAAACAAACAAGTAATAATAAAAAAATAAAAGATAAAAAACTAAAACAATGCTACATTATTAACTTCAATAACAATATATGAAACAAGTAGTCAATGCAACTTATTGATAAAACCTATTAATAATTAATATCTAGGTTAATTAACGTATATATTAATTAGGGCTTTCACTTGCCCAATAGAAGTGAGCCAAATACATCGATGAATCGATTGCGTAAGACATAGTCAAATATATACCAAATTGCACATAATTGATTCATTAATATTATTGAGGTATTCCTCAATTCAAGATTTATCAAAACAATAAACATGTGTATAAAACTTAACAATTAATTTTCGCATAACCAATCTTAACATTTAAATACATATATATCGACAATAATCCATGCCAAACATGCACGCCATGGATTTAACATAACAATTACCCGTTGTCACAAGATTGCATACATTCCATGTCACAACAATTATTCACGATATATACAATTCTAGGTTTAGATATCGATTAACAAAACAATTTTATAAACCCCAAAATTATACAAATCGACTAAAAAGAATTTAGGTCGCATAAAAATTTAAAACCAATTAGGCAAAAAGCCCTATCCCTAAAATTAGGGTTTACATAATAGTAACCAAACCCTAGAATTAATCATATCAAACACCATACATATCCATTTACGTGTTTAGTAATTAATTACTATTAAACTAAGCTCGTGATGCCACCTGTTTGAATTATATAACATGACTAAATATAAATATAAACATCGCAAGTAATTTTGCGGAGCGTAAAGAACATTTAATGAATAATTAATTAACTAAAACATAATTAGTATGCGTACATTTTTTATTCTAGCCGAACAAGAATCCAATTCCACAAAACTAGCAAGTGATGAACCCTAATTAGGTTTAGGATATGAATTACCTAATCCAAGATACTAACAAAAGTATGTTAGTACCACGTTCTTGTACACACGTACTAAATCAAATTAAAGTAATGCTAGTTTTAAGAACACAAAATAATTTTGTTTTGGAAAAACAAAGGGATCGACACCCTAGAAGGTTGTACGATCGTTTGGGACACAAAAACACACAAACACTTTTAGGTTTTTAGATTAGGAGTACAAGAGATGGAATACAATGACCTTAGGCCTTGTATATATACACAAGATAGCTTGATGACCAAGTTAGACTTGGATTGGGCTTGGAATCCCCTTTGGCCGATCGTATAGCATATCCCAAGGGGGTTTTCGGAACCTTCTTGATTTCTATTTTAATATCTAGTTCTTTCATTTAACATTTAACGATCGTTAGTTCATTACACTTAATTAACTTAACATTCATGTATTGTGGTAAATAATAAATAAATACAACATTTTATATTTAATCATTAACTTTAATTCTCATATGCAAAGTGTGCAATCTCGTGGTATTAAGTTCGATCCTAACGGACATCTATTAATATTTTGTCCATTAAACCAATGCATATCACATAATTTTTAAAATAAGGAAAGTGAAGGGTCAATTGCATATATATCCAATAAAAACTGCATATTCGTGATATATACCTAAAACATGCTTAACTCAGACAGTATATCATGATTAAAAACTTGTATTTTGAGGATATATGCAAGTTTTCAAGTTTTAATGGGTATATATGCAATTCTCCCTAAATAAAATACATGTATGCGTATGTATGAATGGAACAAAAGAATATACCCAATAGTGGTGAAGATTTTTCGAGTCTAAAACGAAAAGAAAGGAAAGGAAAAGAAAAGAAGAAAAAAAAGAGAAACATCATATGAGTAAAAAGAAAGTTTACTAGTTTTGTGTTTCATAAGTAAGAAAAATAAGGATAAAAGTAGCTCATTCTCTAAATTCCCTGTTTCACAAAATATTCTCAACTTTGAGAGAAAAGTTAAGAAAAATATTGAAAGCATTTTTTACTTTCATCTTCTATTATTTTCTGTCGCTTTTTAGAAAGAAAAAAAGACTTGAGAGTTGAGACTATGACATTTTTATATTGTCCTCTTCATTTTTATTTCTTTCTCCATATAAAAACTCGTAAGCTATGGGTCAATTCTATTGTATGGCTTCACTAGTGAACTTAGAAAGTAAAAAAAATGATCATCAAACATAAACGATCCAAAACTGTTGCTCATCTTAT
Source organism: Chrysanthemum makinoi (assembly GCA_910596185.1). NCBI lineage: Eukaryota > Viridiplantae > Streptophyta > Magnoliopsida > Asterales > Asteraceae > Chrysanthemum > Chrysanthemum makinoi. Next base: position 78,069,680 of record OU343222.1, read on the forward strand.
ATTAATTTTACCAGAGTTTCACTTTTGTTTTTCATCGGTGAACACCCTGCATCTTCTTTACACATAAATCTATATCAGTCTAATTTGTCCTTCAATCGGCATTTGAGTCTTGTTTAGTTTACCTCTAACACGTTGTGGTCCCTTTAGAACGACAGCTATGAGATTTGGTTTTATTTGTGTGGACTAGCACATGATGAAATTAAATTTTGTGACAGAATTTGGTTGTAGCCTAGTGGGAGGACCATTTCTTGTCACGTAATGCAAATTTGGTGAATCTAGAATATCATAAGTTTTTTTTATATGTCAATGTTGAATGAAGAACCAGCGGTTTTACTGTTTTAAAATTATAGTTTTGATAACTTATCGTGAAATCAAGCAATGATAATATGTAAAAGTAAATAAAAGATAATAAGTAAATAATGAAAAGTTCAAGCCACAACACAAAAATTTATATTAGTTAAGTAACAAAGCTCCTTTCTCGCCCAAATTTACTCTCTGAGTTTCCGACTCGAGAGTCCACTTCACTATGTCAACAAGTTCCTTTACTTGGAGGACAAAACCATACAACGTCGCTTACACTTTTACCGATATTAAGCTAAATATCGAGTTTTAGTCGAAGTAGAACCCACCTTTCTCTCTAGGAATTTTAAGGACTAAAATACTAACCTAACTCTCTATTTTTGTGTATAATATTTGCTTATGACCTTTGGCGTATGGTAGTGAAATATAATAACACAACTAAGTTGCAAATACAAAAGCTAACGACTATAACACATAAGACTTGAAATTCTTCTTGTGTTCTTCCCTTGCTAGAAATATGGTTAGTTGTGGATTACTTGTAATGAACATAAAACTAGAAAATGATCAAAGAGTTGAATGTATGAATATATGAAAGAATGTTATTAAGATTATTACAAGGGTAAGAAAAATGGCATGCAAGTGACTTGCTTAAATAGGAAAGACGTGGGCTTACAAACCCCTACGAATCCACGAATCCCTTTGTAAGGGATCCGTCCATTACGAGGGATTCGTCCCTTTGCTGCACGCCCACATTACTAGCTGTTTTTTATGGGTCATTCATGTCTTGCATCAAATCTTTTCATACCTTGTGATGCAGGTGAATGTGCAGGAATGATTGTCAAAATTCCTTCTAATATATATATATATTAGTAAAAGATTTATCCGGTAAAATATACTATATAAAAAAACATTTAATTATAATGAAATGCGGCTGAAATAACACATTAACTTCAAGCAACCGCCTGAACAAGCACTAGATCATTTGTGACATTAACCTGAAGCAACCGCTTGACTAAATTCATTCTAAAATTGCTAAACACATAATACTATAAAAGGGCTAAGAATGTTTTTCATGCAAAAATATATATATATATATATATTTGAAGCTTTCCACATTTGCATTTGTATTATTACCAAAGTGATAAATCCCGTTTTCAATGAAAAATTGCATTAGATATATTTCTCAAAGGGAATATACCTTCTAGATGGTTAATCTTGGATTATCACTAAAATGGTAAGTTCTTAGTTTCATGCATGTTTTCATTGGCTACGTTCCCATTATAGTTGGCAAATGAAGAATAGAACATTTCGTTATAAGGAAAGTAATGTTTAAAACAAAGTGTGAGTAAACATATGTGAAAGTTTATAAATGTATGCGATGTTTAATAAAATGATGCAAGTCTTTAATGCATTATTCCTGATAAACTCTTCTTTGATCGTTATATAAGTTTTAGGGATCCATATTTATATTTTAAGTGATTTTCGTCAAATGAAAACTTAAGTCTAAAACTTGTTTACTGAAACTTTTACTTAATATGTTTTTTTTTATTTGTCATTAATAAAACGTAAAAAAATCGTTAAATAAAAATAACGTTTTTTAACGTTTATTTGTATTAAAAAAAAAGAAAAAAAAAGGTGCTAATATAATGCATCATCTTTTAATTATTTGTGGTGACTAGTGAGTTAAGAATTATCTCTACTGGGGTAAATGAAATGCAAAAAGTGACATCATTTTCAATTGGTAATGGTATGATACTTTTTACATGTTCTTACTTCACGTCACGTGTTTTATATTGGGTCATTCGGTCATTCTTTTTGTTTATAAGTGAGATTGGATTTATATAAGATTTGGATTTGAGATAAGCTTAGGAGAGAGAAAAAATATTTATTAAATAAGTTTTATAATAAATTTTGAATAAAAAATATTATTTATATAGTAAAAAAAAAGAAAAAAGTGTGAGAGGTTATGTAAAGGGTCTCACGGATTTAATGTAAACCTACCTAGTTGGTGTGGATTTGAAAAAGGGTTCCTTGGTTCATACACACATTTGACTTGATTCATACACACTTATAGGTCAAATGGTGTATTAATGATTACCTTTTACCATTAACTTATCATTATCATTAAATAAAGGTGTATTAATGATTACCTTTTATCATTAACTTATCATTATCATTAAATAATGATTACCTTTTATTAATATTAAATAATGATTACTTCTAGTTTAATTCTTTTTCAATGTATTATCGGAACACAAATTGTTAACGACAAACTAAATTGTCTATTAAAAAATGGAAAACATGTAACAATTGTAATAACTTTATAAAATAAAAATTCATGAATACATTCGTCTATCATTCTAAATAATTTGAGGATACATGTGTTGTCGACTTAAAAAACATAGTTTCCCTTACGCGATGCGGCCTCAGTTTTGTACCTCCTCCATTGTTGGTGATTTGGCGGGATTGGATTTCATCTACTGCTATACGAATGTAATGCAGCATCCTCACATGTAAATCACAATGGGGCCACTTTCAGATGGGTTTGGACCGCACCAAAGCGCAAACATAGATAATTTTGTGTAAGGATATAATATAACTGCCGTTATAAAGTAAAGCAATAACCAACCCCGTGTCTGGCATGATCATCCATTTGTTCGCTGCGTAAATCTATTTTCAAAATCTACAGAGTTTCAATCTGAGTCATACTATGCCACATAGCCGCAGTAATTTAGCTCATGAAAATCTAACTCTTCCAACAAATGTTATCGAATTAGTGACCACCTATTTTCGTGAGACGAAGACCATCGCACCGATCGAAATCCACAATTCCCATCACCAACACATCATGAAAACTGATGATGTATTGATGAAAGCCTTAAATATACTTCATCAAATCTTCGCTATTAGAATCGAACGTATGAACTGCCTCTCATATGAATTATGTCCAGCGTGTCTCTGGAATTATGAGTTGTGTCTACGATGAACCGTCTCGCGGGTTCTGACGATGAGTTGTATCTGAAGGTTCTTCGTTTAAATCTTGGATTGATCTTGAGTGTAATTTGTTTGATATTCGAGTATGAACTATGTCTTCTTCCTGTTCCATTTAATCTATCCCAGAAACCTGGCCGACTGATTGCATGCTTGAGGAACATTTTTCTCGATGCTGCTTTTTCAACCTACTGAGTTTTTTTCGAACGCGGTTCTCTCGATGGTAGTTTTACTTGGAGCTTAATATATCACCCAACTTTCTTAATATACTTTTTCCAGCATCGACCGCTTGTTGAAGTGTTCTTTAACATGGTTTAATCTGTCACAAAGAATATCATATTTCAAGAAAGATGTTGTCTAAGTGAAAGATCTAGTGTTCTCTGTATGTCTATTGAACCAAATGAATACACCACCGCATAATATAATTTAATTTTGTAAGTCAAAAATAAACACATCAAAATATTAATCAATCAAGAGTAATCAGATATACATACTGAATTTAAGTACGATAAAAGTCCGGTACACACATTAACCCACAACCTATAGAGCGACAACCACATGTCGGTAAAATCTATCCTAAACCATTCAACCGCTGAATCTCTTTTCAAGATTAATTCGAGAGCTTCATTTAGATTATAACTACGTAGTAGATTGAACATGGTATGTGTTTATGATAGCAGAAATTTCACTTTTTCCAAAACTTCGTTGATCGAATGAAGTTAAGACTTCACGATCTTGTCAATATAACGAACAAATTTGTCCAATGTATAACTTTGTTAGTCATATTCTTCAACTTAGCGTGGACTCTCAACTCTGTTACGCGGTTTCCAAAATTCAAAGACTGGTCAATCGAAGCGCATACAAAAGTTTTGTATTTGTCTAACCATTTATTTATTATTTAGTTAACACCTAAAAATGACAAAAATAAAAAATTAGATGCTTAGATATGGATAAAAATACTCGAATTATAATACATTGTTATATTTTTTATATAAATAACTCACGTGGGTATTCTGCGAGTACTGATCGAAAAAAAAAACGTGTATACTAACTATTAATGTTTTTTCGAAACGAATCGTTTTTTTTTTTTTTTTTTTTTCCGAAACGAAACTTTGTTCGGGGTTGTTTGAATGGCCTATGCAATTTTTTTTTCTTTTCCGAAACGAAACTTAGTTCGGATTCATAGATCTATATATGTTTTTTTTTTCCGAAACAAATCTATGTTTTGTGCATTTATATGTCATATGCAAATGGCCTAAGACTTAGTTTCAGTTGCTAAACTAAAAAGTAAAAGCATTATATCTATAAGTGTAGGCAATAATGTAATATTTTTCTTGAGTTACTAAACAGTAATATTCGACATATAGCCTAAAAGTTTTGAAGTGTCAAGCTTTTTTACACTAGTTTTATTAGGCAATTACCGTATTTTTATTGCTTTATACAATTTCATATGAATGCTATTGGTATCTAACCTTGTTTGCAAATCTTTTTTTCGACTCGAGCTAAAAAGGATGGTTTGCAAATCTTTCGACCTGGATAGTAACAACCTGCAAAACGAAATCAAAAGTGTGTTAATAAAGAAACTCATTGATAAGCTTTTCTTATCTTTCTTCAAAAACTAACTCAAGTAAAGAAAATATAACACTATCAATTACCTTGTAATTATCTTGTAATTTTGTATAAGTTACTCAAGATTTTTGGTGTTACCTGAGAAATTTTTGTGAATGTAAAATTGATACAGTATTTTATAAGCTGGTAATTTAAAGATCAAAATTAGGCAATTTATATACATGATTATTTTTTAGTTTTAACTGTAATTAATAGTAAATTTGTAATTTTCAAAAAGTAAATTTGTAATTTTCAAAATACTGTAATTAATTATATTAGTTAGAAAGTTGTTAGTTAAAATTAAAAACTGTAATCAATACTAGTCAACTAAACCAGAAAAAAATTGTTATATTCCCCATGTATGCATTAGTTATCATTCATTTTATATTTGACCTATTATAGGTATTAAAGTAGTCAAAGTGTGTATTTTAGAGTCAAAGTGTGTATACAACTAAGATCCCTTTGAAAAACCCTTGTTCAAGGGTTTTGAAAAGATAAGGCCAATGCTAATGGCAACCACAAATATTGTGATCACTTCCTGCCACATCAGCTTTCTCTCTCCAAGACTACACCCAACCATAACTTGCTAGTGGTAACCACAATGTCGACCGTAACTTTTTTTTTCTTTTTTAAACTAAATTTCATTCATAACACTAGTTTTGGTGTCATGATGCATAATATATATATATATATATATATATATATATATATATATATATATTTACTTACATTTCAGAATAAAACAATTCAAAGTAAACTAACTTACTCTCTAGTAAACTTGCAGCCCAAAGTAAAACATGCATCCTAAAAGTTTAACATGAAGCCCAAAACTAAAAAGAGTGTATCTTATCTTCTAAAAACAGTGCATCAATATCTATCTTCTAAAAAACAGGCATCAAAACTAAAAGAGTGTATCCTCTTCTTCTCCGACCAAGAAAACACAAAAAGTGTATAAAATAAACACATCACAAAACTCAAGAGTTATCAGCTTCAAGATCTATGTACTAGTCGTCTTCTTCCTCTCGACTAAGGTTTTGTTTTTGTTTCTTGTTTTACCTTGTAATATCTATGAAGATCTTTCATAGATCTTTTCTTGAAATAAAAAAAAGTTGGAACAAAGCAGCCAACGTTCACAAAATCATGGAGGCGCATACTGTTGGTGACAAAACCGATTAAATGAAAAGGTTGGATGGGTGACCGGTTGGCTTCGGTTGGGATAGCAGATGGAACGCGATCGACATCTCGGTTGGGGGTCAACCAACCGAACAAACATCCCTCCATTAGCATTGGCCTAAGCATTATCAACCAAACAATAGTTTTTTGAACTCATGCCCAAACCCCTCATGTAAACCCACCAACCAAACGGACCCTTAATATATAAGTTATATATAAAGTGATCTAATTCTAGGTTACTTGTCTTCATTTGATTATATCAAGGTCGTTTGCTCTTATTAATCTTGAATAGTTGTTATATGTTCTTCCTTTTTCAAAAGCTTAAAAAGAAAAGGTGGTACTAGAAAGACGTAATTGTTGGGATTTAAGAACTACGTTAGTCAAGTAACGCATACGAGTACGCAGCGGAATTAGATCTAGTTATCGCAATTAGGTTAACACGTATTAATAAACCATAATTGAATAAAAGGTAAATAATAAAACTAACCTTTGGCGAAAATTATACGCAAGTGAACGAACAAAAGAAACCAAAGAAACCCAAAATATCTAAAGTAGATACCTCTACGAGTATCACACACAACACGTAAAACGAGCACGTTCGATATGAGCTAGTTGATAACGTAAACACAATCAACCCTTGAATAATCACTTGAACACCATGTACAAGAAAAGCCCCAAGACCAAGTCTCCATTCTTGTCCGAGAACTAAAACAGCCGATAAACCTGTTTTCATACCTTACCCGATATCGGAGAAAGCTTGTCCGATATCCTCTCTTGTATTCTGTTCGATAAACAACCACGACCAGAAAACCAAAGAATCACCTTGCTGCCAAACGAGTTCTACCAGGAACTTGGTACAAGAATATAACAACCCGTAAAATTTCGGATTATGAAAATAATATTTACACGTCAGAAAAATTTAAATCAATTATTTTCTAATAGAATGCCAATATCAAAAATTTAAAACCGAGAGGTCATCTCGTTTCCTTAGAAATAAGACAATCGCTTGTCCACTAATTATCTGATAATAAATGTGAAATTTATTATTATCCCGCTTAAAATTTAAGCATACATGCTTAATCTAATAGTTATTCCACATACATCAGCAGCCAGTAGCATACAAAACTAAAAATAAAAACTGAGATAAGAGAAAATACACCTTTACCATCACGATAATTTACGGAAGATAAAGAGAAGTTATCTCGTGAATTCAAAAGTCACGCATCAAGACGCATAGCGACACCAAATTAATAACGCAAACAGTTATAATCAAATTCTACGTATAATAATAATATACTATTACACTTACAAAAACGTTTTGAGAAATATAATTTTTATATTTTTCGGGTACCGGAAAGATACGTTTACTCGAGGATTCGACAAAACACGTGGTACCACTATACTGTTTGTTAATAAAACAAAAGAAATAAACTTATATCCCTCTCTATCCCACGTTACCTGTTCCATCCTCTCTCTCTATTCCTTGTCGACATAAACCAGAGAAGACAAACACTAAAATGGTATCATCTCTTCATTTTGAAAGTCAAGCTCAAAAGCCTCGCCTCTATCATCCTCCAAATAACTACCTATCCTCCTAGAAATCACATGAAGTTTTGTGGCGTGGTTGTGGAAGAAAATGAAAGCCAGAAAAGGGTATTACCCTAGGCATCAGGTCAAGAAGATTAGAAGGCTCCCTTTCCTCCTTCATCTATACAAGGGTCAAGTTTTTCAAGAGCACTCATACTTTTTCCATCACATCCAGAAAAACTAGGGTTCCTGCGAAATTAGGGTTCATACAAAACAAAGGGGTTTCCAAAATTGACCAAGGGGTTTTGCTGAGGGGAGCATAAGGAAGGTTGTGCAAGAAGTTAATTTCTCCAATTCATCTCGAGTCCCTCCAATTTGAACGTTTAGGGTTCGGTCCTCCACCCACCCGACTGATTCTTTTGTAAGATTAATATCCTTATTATTCTCGGATTTTAGAAATTTATTTATTAATGTATATTCCTGTTCTTGGGGATATTCGATTATGTATAACAATTTGGGATTGAAATTTGTTAGAAAGTTAATGTTGTCACATGTTGTTGTTGTTGACTGTCGAGCACCAGAAAAACAAGAAACTAGAAAAAAAAATTAAGGATAAACTTTGTGGTTGCTTATTTGCATGTTGGACCAAATTAAAAATTGCTTATTAGCTTATTCGTCACTTTCAAGTTACTTGAAAACTACTCATTCTCTAATTAACTCGGCTTATTTCCTTGGCTCATTCGTTTTGAAACCGGACTGTGAAACACGCCCTCCCTAAGGGTGTTAGTGCTGACCTACGTATCGACTCATATGGCCCCGTGCCACGAGGGCATTGAGTCAAGTGACAAGTCATGAGTAGTACTCGACTTCACTGGTCATCAGTCAAGTAAGACTTCAAATGTTTTTATTGCCTTGTTTCGGTGTAAATATCGGCTCACAAAAGTCTTGTGATCGTAGTGATATCGAGTCACCAAGGAGTCCATATGTTTTTCTTGCTTCGAGCCAAGGGAGAACACCTCGAGAGTGTTTCTACCCGGCTCAACACTAGACCATGCCGTAGTTGTAGAGAACTCGTAAAAATCTTGTTAAGAATTGCGTTTCTCAGTTGTGTATACGTTTTGATTGTTCTTCTTGCGTCAAAGCAAAGACATCCACACAAAGTTATCACAAGCTGCCTTCTTAGAATTTCTAAAAATCATTTTGGTTTAATCAGTTGGGCCTCAAAGCCTGTTTCATAAAGGGTAGGTTTGGGCTCACCATAATGTTAGGTGTGTAAGGATGGGCCGAAGCCCATCTGTTCCGATGGTCCGTTTGTTTATTCAATCAGCCCACCCGGGCGTTAAACTCCGCGATGTCTCGAGTCTTCATTCAACCCAAATCCCACTTGATTCGACTGCCATCTATTCCGGACCTACTCGTCATACGACATTTCCATTTGCAAATACAATATACAAAATTTCGGCGACATTAATAATTAATACGTGGTAATGTTTGAGCACGAAAGCATTAAAAGAAGTTAAACTATACGTACGAAACTATTCTTATAAACCTCGGTTCAAATGTATTATAAACATACTATTTTACTTTAAAGGCGCTAATAAAAATGTTGTATATACTTGTAGATATATATAAATATACATACACATTACTCATAACGATAAAACATAAGTGTTATTGTTTCTAAAATAATCACGACTCGATATTTTCATAAACCTTAATGAAGACCATCGGAGGGCACATATATACATGTAATATCATGAATGGATATTTACTTTACTTCTAACGTTATTTAAACCAAATTTTCTAAAACTATATTATATATTTTCAATAACAATTGGAATAATTATGTTGACCCTTACTTCATTTTTCAAAATACAAGCTTGATCATTTTTGCTTAACCACTCTTTTAATAGTGTATACATTTATATTAATAACACATGAAAGGGATTTACTAACATATATACAAGTTATATTGTACTTGAGACTTTTCGTTATACAATTATTAGTAACGACATAAACATATATATGTGAATTGTATATGAGTATATATATATATATACTTCCTTCATCTATGATATCCCTTAGTCCGATAATGTCCAAATAGATGTACAAACTTTTCGTACATCGTCATTCGTTTATCATCAAACCAAAGTCTTGTTCAACCTTGATATCTTTTCTGCGTGTACCCTTCTAAGTATTATCATTTGGTCATCATTGAACCAAAGTCGGAAATCCTTCCTTGAGATTCCTTCCATGTCATGCTTCCTAAACCAAAATCCACCGACTTCCTTGTAAATTGTTCTAAGATAAATGATGCCACCTCAACAAAAACAACAACAACAACAAGAACAACAACAATAAAAACATTTAAAAACTTATAAAGTTAGTTAAACTTTATCGAGTCTTAAACATAAAGACTAAATTGCCGCATTAATTAGGTTGCGTGTCGGAGCCGTGCACTATCACTCCTTGATTTAATTCCTGTTAGACTTCATATTGCACATGGCCAAGGTGAGTTTCATAGCCCCTACTTTTACTTGTTTTATAACTGTTTTGGGGGAAGATACATGCTCATTTTTACTTAAATGATTTAATTACTAAAATTTTGCATTCTATGCATACTATGCCCTTTGATTGATATGTTTTAAGATACATCATACCTAGATGCTTTAAGGACCACATCAAAACCTTTGACCTAGAATATTACGCAGCTTAGCCTAAGACTTTAGATCCCAAATTGCCTTTTTCATGAACCCTCAATTCCTCGGAAGCGAATGTTATAAATAGATCTATTGGGGTGACTTGCTCGTTGACCCCGGGGTCAAGGTGAAACATATAGCATGTCGGGACCGAGTGTATTGGGATAAACACTCGCCATGGTCTCCTTATTTGTATGACTTCCTTGTGCATACATAAACTGTCGTAGCTTCGGTTGCATGAACTTAGTGCTAGCGTAATAGATTCAATATATGACATTATATTCGTTGTAATGTACATATACCCTACTTATGGTCCACTAATGAAATCCTTTTATGAATTGAAATCATAAACTTTATGACATTATGTAAGACGTAATGATCATCAAAAACCAAATTTGAAACAGTGTACTGAAATCCCTTTTAAATAAACCTATGAACTCACCAGCGTAGTTGACCCCTTTTAGCATGTATCTTCGGTTTTGAGGTGATAGCTTATCTTTGAGGCTAAGGAAAAGGCATGGCATGGTCATAGACGACTCTGATTTATGTATTGGGACCACCTTTTTATAATAGGCCATTTTCCGCACTAATTAATAATGTAAACATTGTTTTTAAGAATGAATAAAAGTTTATTTATGAAAAACCAATTGTTCTATGCTTATGTTGTGAAACCAATACCTGTATGCTTCCGCTGAGTCATTTTTGGGGGTGTTACAAAGAAAAACCACCAATTATCTAAACCTAAACACTTGAATTCGATTGCAAGTTTAGGAATAAGAAAACCAACAAAACTCCAATCGACTTAGGAACAAGTCAACTGGGAATTTAACCAGGAACTAAAATCAGTTGGGATGGGTTTTAGGGTATAAGATAATCGTATGTTGCATGTAGTAGTAAAATAAGGTATAGGGTACAATTGGTTTTATAGTAAAAACCAACCCTCCTTAGCTTGGGCCATATCTTGCTTCAGCTATTGTTGATTTGTTGTTGGCAGCAAAACCATTTTCGTTTCTTCTTTTGAATCAATCCTTGCTTCTGAAACAGTCGGTTTTTGTCTACTAAAATTTGAGTGAAAATTGAGGACTATTAAAACACCTAGGAAACCTAGAAGGAAACTACTATGCTGTAATAGGACCATCTAAGCATTTTAATTGATCATCTACTATAATTCTAGTTTTCATGTGTTTAGAATCAGTAGCCATGTCATCAAACGAGAAAAGCTTCATCATGTCGAGCTTCAATCTATCATCTCACCTTCTTTTTATTTACTCATTTACCTCAAGTCATCAACTATGTTAGCCTAAATTATAGGTAAATCATAGTCTAGGATCTTGTTTGTAAATATGTAATAGATTAAGGTCTGGATGTGTAAGTTTATGGTTAAGTTGTAAATGTTTGGTTAAGAGATCTTGTTATGACCATTGTATAGTCACTTAGATACGTTGTACATCGGTTAAATACAAAGAGTCACAACACTTGAGAGCAGAACCTCAATGAGGGCCTTTTTTATTTTGATTTAAAAAAAAGAAAAAAAAAAGAGAAAAACCAAAAAGTGCCAAAATCTTTTTGGTAGTCCTCTTTGTGGTCAAATTTTCCTTCAATCTCCAAAATGGTCATGCGCAGCCACTCGACTGCGCAGCTCCACCAAAAATGTGACACGTGTCATAAGGAAAGTACACTTTTTACTTTTTAATCTACCCAAATAACCACCAAATTTGCGCAACCGACGGCTACTCAACCTACTTTTACTCGACTTGCATTTATCCACGTGCAAAAATACAAAAGTAAAAAAAAGGTACAAAACTACTTTTCACCGTGTACCTCCTTCTTTCTTTTCCAATGTACCTGGAAACCCGATCGGCAATAACCATCGGATCATACACAAGAATTAATCGATACATGATTATCAATCCAAATCTGATTATCATTCTCAAACTTAGACACAAACACAAAACAACATATATTGTCACCGATTGAGTAGATAGGTTTTTTGTTTATTTCCAATGGATTCATCGTTTCATCGTGTTGATGTAAGTATCATATTTAGATGTAATAAATGTTTAATCCTTTAGTTAGGTTTGGGATTGTTACAGATCAGATTGTGATTTAATGATCAAGTCTTTTGGTTGAAAATAGTTGGTATCTTGTATTTTTTGTACCAGTAACACAATATACCTATGAAGACTAAATAATCTTGTAGCTAGTATCATGTATAAATTAGTTTTATTTTTAATATTTTGTTTTTGTTAACCTAGGTTTATGATTCGAAGGTTAGTTTGAGAACTAAGCTACACCTTCTTAAAACAATAGCAAAGAAGGCTGGAAAAAGGAAAGGTATAACAAGTTTAAAAGTAGTGTTTTTGGCCCTTGGTTGGATATTAGAATGGAGGACCATGATAATCTTGTCCAACTTTTGCTTCAACACCAAAGGGATATCAAAGATGCTACTACTGATATGCCTTTCTATATTGGTCACAATACATTAGAGTTTGGTAGGAGGGAATTTTGTTTGTTAACCGGTTTCAAATTTGGAAATCCTTCTTTAGACCATTTGAGTAACAGCGTCTCAAATTTCCATAACCAGGTATTTCCTACTCTACCAAGAATAAAGGGTGACGATCTTAAAGCACTTCTTGAGACGGATAAGGATTTTAAAAAGCTATCTCATGATGATTCAGTCCGTGTTTGTCTGTTGTTGGCTTTAGAGTATGTATTCATGGGTAACGAGCTTAGGCACGTTATACCCTATGAGATTTTGGCTCTAGTGGATTATTTGTCTGCTTTTGATGCTTTCCCTTGGGGACAATATATTTGGCAAGAGCTTCACCTTAGGGTGTATAATGTTGATTCAAGACACCGTAAGGATATTTTGAAAAAATTGCAACACACGGGAAAAAATACAAGCCTCAATAATCTTTGAACGGATTTGTTTTCGTCTTTTAAGGTTTGCAAGCTTTTCTCATTTATTGCTTGTCTCATGTATTGCTTGTCTCATTTATGTCATTGCAGTGTAAATGTTGACCCAACCCACCCATACCATAAATGTTGACCCAACCCAGCCTTTAGTATCTAAATGCTATCTTTGACTCCCCAAATCTAGTTTTAAGTTTGGTTTTAATCAACTCTATAGTGCACCTGCATTATCGAATATGTGGTCATATGGAATAGAATACCTCATTTATTGTGACGTTTATATCAATCTAATAACATAATGCAGGACGCAATTTTGTCGACTTTTGAAGTACACATATTTCAGATGTTTTCTCATCCTAAACTCTTAGATTAGAAACAGATGCTTGACTAATAGTTGCTGAAACACAACATGTTCATATTAAGCGCAAACTTGTAGCTGAAGTTTTATATATCTTTGTTACGTTGGCATATACAACTTGTTACAGATATGGTTTTAAAAACTTTACAGATCTGGTTATTGGACATTAATTTAGTTTACAACTAGCCATTAAGTTAGTTTATTTATTTAACATTAATGGGTTTAAAAACTTTACAGATCTGGTTATTGGAATTTTTTCCGAATGCTACAAATTGGTGGCACAAAGACGATGATGTTGTACCCCGTTGTGTTTCTTGGAGTAATGGTAAACATTTACAAAAGCTGATTGTGAGAGGCTATTATATTCTAGAGAGTCAATTAATACACTTGTCCCCACCGAAAAGGAGATAAATGCATCATGGTGGACATGTAGTTTAGACTATTTCAAGAATGGGTCAACAGAAGATGCATCTCATAGACCTTTGAAAAAGAGGAAGGTTATTCGGGTACACATGTTCACACGGAGGTTCAACGTGAGGTTCATGTAGGTACATGTTCAAGACCGAGTATATGAAGGATTGGATGACCCAGCGCTTGCAAAGAAGGTTGAGGATATTGAGCGTGCATTTGGTAGTCGTTTAAGTGCACTTGAGAAATATGTGAAACCTCCCAAGGATGCATCTTTTGTGCAGATGTCGAGTGTATCTGATAATCCTAGTGAAGTTGATCAAGACTCAAAGGTTTGTTGTTTATAAACAAAATTTTTATTTTTACATTGAATGTGTAAATAAGATTATTATATATTACCTTATTTTTGCAGTCCTCTAGTAGATTATCAGGACCTTCTGAACCTCGAGGTGAGCTTATAAAGAAGATTGAGTATATTGAATCATTCTTTGGGAGATGTTTAGCAACACTTGAGCAACACGTTAAGAATGGCACTAACGAGACTATGGAGCCTTGTAGTGTACATGATCATGAAGCAAATGTTGTTAATACTGCAAATCAAGAAAAGGTAAGTTCTTGAATTTTGTTTCCTTATCAACATGGCGTATATTATTACAAGAAGGTTGTTAAGGGCTAAGATTAGTTGAATTTTTGCAGCCCTATGTGAACGAGACTTTGGAGCCCTCTGTGAACGAGACTTTTGAGCCCACTAGTGTAAAGGTCGAGAACATGTTTAATGATAGTGTGGAGCCCACAAGTGGAAAGGTTGAGATCAGCTTTAATGATAATGTGGAGCCCACTGCAAATGAAAAAAAGGTAATATTACTTTAATTTTGTTTCTTTCTCTTATTTATATGTATGCAGTCCTCTCTTGAACCTGACAATGCAAATGAAGAAAAGGTAATATTATTACATAACGAGACTATGGATATTATTACATAACACTCGTCATACAATAACGTTATATTTTATTTATACTTGCTATGCAGCCCTCAAATGCATTTGATAATGATGTCAAATTGCATCCTGACATGGATATTCAATGTGATCTAAAGGAAATGGAATATTATAACGGTGGAATCAACGAAGCTGAACGTGAATTATTTGATTCGAATATAAAACATGTTTGACACACCGTTTGATAATCAGGTAGTCAGTTTTAACCATATTCACCGTTTGACACACCGAAACATGTTTATTTGATCATATATCAGTTTACTTAAATAGAATGGCTTGATTACTTGTATTTCAACAGGTAGTAGAGGAACAAGAGGAAGAAGGGGCATTGAAGAATACGGGTAATCCGCTTCAGGAACAAGATTTAATGGCAGTGGAGACTCTTATGCAAATATATGTATTTACTACTCCTGAAAAGGTAAATTTAACATTAAGTTTTTTGGTTTTAAAATCAAATAACACAATCTTTTTATTCTAATTTTTTTTAATATAGCAAAAAGACAATGATTTGCAGTCTCCTTCAATGAAGGATCGAGATTCTGTTCCTAGTAATGATGATGTGGAGAAATTAGCAACGAAGCATCCCGATGCTGTTCCTAGGAATGATGATCATGATAAATCAGCAATGAATGATCCAGATTGTACCCCTAGCAATGACGATAATGAGAAATTAGTTGATATCTACTGTTATGGTGACGGGCAGGAATCTATTAAAAAGATACCGGTTAATGTTGCCCGAGAGACTAGAGCGAGCAGGTATCTTCAAGACCCGTACATGAACCAGCCTTCAACCACTCCACAAAAGCCTAAAGTCCGTGCTAGGAAGAAGAAATGTGTAAAGCGTTTTCAGCCGTTGGTTTCACATGGTGGTGAAGTGATTCCCCCGTGGAATGAGGTAACTTATTTTACTTATTATTTATTTCAGATTTTGTAACGTTGGTTAAGTACTTTGGACTAGACAATTCTGTATGATATATCTGCAGGATCTAACTCGTCCTACTAGTTCGCGACAATTAAGAGTGATTGTGCC
The DNA here is from genome assembly GCA_910596185.1 of Chrysanthemum makinoi. NCBI lineage: Eukaryota > Viridiplantae > Streptophyta > Magnoliopsida > Asterales > Asteraceae > Chrysanthemum > Chrysanthemum makinoi. The sequence goes on from OU343222.1 coordinate 78,085,683, forward strand.
AAAAGAAATTATGGATTTTTTGAATGAAAAGGAGGACAGGAGATTTTATTTTCCATGGGGAGGAGATGGCATATATGCATATCATGATTTTTGGGAAAGGTTGTTGGGCATCAGGAAGTATAGAAATGGATGGCTTTCTGATACGGTAAATTTCATGTTAACAATTTTTAAGATTTATGGATAATGTTAACTACTTTTTTATTTATTTATATTTTTTTGGCAGCACCTTGATCTATGGATAATGTTTCTATGGCATTTTAGACCTGCCGATGCTGATTGGGCAATGGCAGGTCCATTTTTTAGCTCCATGATTCTTACCAACAGGATGCCAGGTTTTTATGCTGACGGAGTAACTTATGGTCTCCCCTGGTTTGCTGAATCTGTGGAAAAGGTGTGTTTAAGAAATTTTTTATAGTCGTATAGTAGTATTTCATGGTTCTAACTGATATGTAGTATTTCCTAGATCACACTCAGGCATGACCATAATAACTAACCTTTAGTTTTCGCGATGATCACACATAAGCTGTTACTGTATATGGTTGAAAAGTGAGGCTGTTTTTTGAGCTTATTTTGTAGCTGAAAAAAGACTTTCAAAACCAAAATCAAACTACAAAAACAAAGTTAGAGTAGTGGTAATCCTAAAAACGTAACTTGGTGATGGAAAGGGCATCTAGACAGATTAAAAATAAGCTGTTGGTGTGTGTTTTAGGGCCATCCTAAGAAAGTAACTTACTGATGCAGAACCGGAATTTGTGCAAAAACAGATTTTTAACTCGACTTTATACTATGCTAGGGGTGATTATAGTGCACTAAACTGAAACTAAAATTAGATGGGCATACAAGGATTTAATAAAAACACCATATGACACACTTGATGATTTTATTGATTTACATATTCACCTTGTGTGTCATATGGTGTTTTGATCAGCTTGAAGGAAAATATACTAAGACACAGTCTCTAAATTCCGATGGATTATGGTTGCAATGTTTTGGAAGTGATTTTGAGGGTATTTATGTGGACGTTTGATTATACTAAGACACTATAGATGCACATCATTTTGACCTTGGCACCGCTTGCTATAAATAGTGCTGCTAACTTGCTGTCACATGTAAGGTAAACATGTTTGTTTGATGGTTCATGGTTTTAGGATAAGAAACTATTGTTTTCCTTCTTTTACCTGTGGCAGACTGGCAGCATTGTATATGGAAAAAAATATAGGTCATGGTTTTTATGCAATCTTGCTTTCTTTTCATTCATTGTCTGTCCAATGACAACTATGAGGACTTAGATGTGGGTAACTGGAATAGTGGAGTCATGGTTTTTATGCAAGAATAAAGTTTAAATGGTTCTTGCTCTGTCTGATAGACCATAACTCCAATATCATGTGATTTTGGGTTCGAGTTGCTTCTTTAACTTTTCGTTTGAGTCTGTTCACTTGTTTTGCAACTGTGAAACATAACACAGTATTGATTGGATCTGTCTGTTGGTTCTGTCTAACTGCAAATTTTGCATCAGAAATTCTAGTTCCTTTTGCAGGCATGTATGCTTTAAGTTAACTGGATAGACATTCAAATATTTGTTTTGTATTTGCGTATATGAAGTCCATAAAAGGTTTGGTTCTTTTCTATGCTGCATGGATAACTAATTGATTAATCGATGTAAATATATATGTTGCAATTGTATAATAAAGGTTTTGAGTAGTTGTGTTTAAGTTAATTTTTTTTTCAAGAGTATTATTCCAAATTCATTGATGTTTATACGTATGTTATAACAAATAAAATCATGTTCAACATATATCATGTTCAACACTTATTTTTGTTCATTATCCAAAGTAACTTGAAAAATCAAATAGCCAAACTAACTTCTTAATTAACTTCACATTAAGTTAAACCACGACATTATTTTCTACACCTGAGTTCAAGTAAACCTTGACTACTTTGCAGCCTTATTTAGTTACTAGTCTACTTATCACATCACAAAAAGTGATTATCAGTGTTTTTCCGCAATACAGAAAATGCAATCTCCAACACCTAACCTAACAATATCAATGTTACATGCAATAGTATATCATTATTTACAAAAACCTAACTTCGGCTCATCATATAATTTCACTTAGTTAATGGTAACAGCATATATGTCACATTGAATGAGACAAACAGATTTAACTGGATGAGATGATTAAACAAAATTGTTTTCAACAATACATATGTCACACTGGTTTACAAAACATACAACATTCGTTTACAATAGATTATGCTCAGTTACCTACTACCAACTACTACAGTTTCAACAATGAAAGTACAAAATACATTTGCAACTACTATTACAGTTTCAACTACCAAAGTACCAAACTACTACCAAAGTACCAAAGTTTTGCCAAACTACAAAATACATTTGCAACTATCAGTTGAGTTATTTGAACTTGTACATCAATGAGTTATTTCTGCCAACTACTACAGCTTCTCACCTTTCAGCGCCACATTTCAACCCCAGCTTCAATCAGTTTGTGCCAAAGGTAGTTCAATCTTGTACTTCCAAAAGAAATCTACCAAACGCTCCCTATATGCCAAAGCTGCCAAAGTATTATTACTGACCGCCAATGGAAGATTATTCGACAACCTATACAAGTTTATCATCACCCAGATATCGCAGTCACCATAAAGAGGGCCTTGCCTTGGCACATTATCCACATACCGGAAGGTGATGGAGTAATGTTTTGGATCAATGCCCTTCTTTTCCATTACTTCAGTTTGTTGTAAAAACTTAAGAATTTTATATTCAAAACATATCCTCATATTGATCCACCATTCTCGATTTTCAACTAGAGGCCAGGAGAGGCTGTCATAGATTGTTATGACACCGGAGCGTAGATGGAGTTCTCCCAGAACCCAATGTACATTATCTTCATTGATTGGAAAATAGACCTACAATATTGGTGAACAAACATAAGACAACAAAAACGATATTGTATTTAAAATTTTGTATCCAAGGGCTCACATTTGCTCCAAAGAAGCACACTCAGCTCCCAAGCTCCATTTGTCTCTCCAAAGAAACTCACACAAGGGGCTGTTTGGGTCAAGGCTGTCAAAGGGTGAAATAATTGTTTTTAATCCTTTTTACTTACCTAGTCAAACTTCTTTTAGGAATAATTGTTTTTAGAATAGCAACATGTCATTTCTAAAAGTGACCCTTTCTAAAATTGACCAACTCCCTATATTAATCCATGTTGTCAAACCAACTTTCTAAAATTGACCCGCAAGTGCCTAAAATTGACCATTAAAACCTAATTCCATTACAATGTGATTAACAAAACTGAAACAACATCTACACTAGAATTGCATATACAAAATGGCAACAAAATCAATAAGGATAAACTAAATATCATAACGATTCATTACCAGCATAATCATTTCAGTACATGACCTAAGTCGACTAATTATCATCCAAATACGTACATAACTTCATTACCAGCATATTCAGAAACCATAACCCAAACTATAATTACATAAGAGTTATATATAAATATACCATACAAACCAAATTACTTACTAATGATCCATACCCAAAAGACATTCACATAGTTAGACCACTTGAAAACCAAAAAGCTTCAACACAAAAGTGACGATGTCACTAAACACCAGTCAAGTCTTCGTCAATCTCCATGAGGGTCACACCATCTTGCTTCTGCTCAATCCCATCACGAATCAAATGAACAGAAGCTTCAAGGCCTTGCAAAATATCACGATCGTCTACATTCATCTTCACCAGACATGATATAGCATCCACCCCTTTCTCATGGTTTGGGCCAAGATAATGGAGCTCCCTAACTGTCCCTTCACGCTTCCCAAGCACATCGCCTAGTTCTCTGCATATTAGTTCCAATTTCACTAGGCGAGCTTGTGCTTCGACCACTTCACTGTTAATGAGATGCTTGATCATGGTTGCGATATCATCGGAACCACTAGCGACACGTAACTCATCTAGATTTGGTGTTTGGTTTGCCATTGATTTTTCAAGGCGGTGATTTGGGATTTGGGGTTGTGTGTACAGTAAAAATAGATGAAAATTAAGAGATTAGGTAGGGTTTCAATTATTATTACGGGTATAAGTATACAAATCCAACACATTTTTACTCTCCCCAAAACAAATTAAAGCATAAAACCATGATCGAAGAGAATGATTACAAAAGATGTTAGGAATTAGAAAATTCCATAGTGAAGAGTCGGTCACCCCAAATATTATCTAGCATAAGTTAGCTCGTAGACTTGTCGTTATTTACGTTATTTAGTAGCTTATTAGTTAGTTTGTAGCGTAGTTTAGTTTAGTGTAACACCGTGGAGGAAGGACGGGTCTTTACCCACTGTATGCCTGATCCACAGGCCGATAGGAGGTCGTGTAGTTTGTAAGTATAAATACCCCTTCCATTCATGGAAGGGGTGTGGCTTGGCAATCTAACCTTTACATTTTATTAAAGCAACTCTCTACCAAGAACACCCTCTCTACTTTCTCTCTCTAAAATATGGCTATACTGTATTTTGATCATCCAAGACCACCCGAATCATCAACACAATAAATATATCGATCCTACAATTGGTATCAGAGCCAAGGTTTTTATGTTTTGATGATTTGTGTGGTATTTTTATTCATGTTAAGACTCGTTTGGTATTTTTTGTTGTGGTCGGATAATATTTTTTATCATGTGGGTAAACTGTTTGTAACAAGTTTTGATATGTATCTGTTTGGTCAAAATGTATCTTGGTCGAATCAATATCCTTATCTGTCTTGTTTCATGTTTTCTGTCCAAGTCTTGTTTCATGTTTTCTGTCCAAGTCTGTTATCTCAAACCAGTAACTACATCTATTTTTTATAACAATATTTTGTCCAAGTATGTCCAAGTATATTTTGTCCAAGTATGTTATCATGTTTTCTGTACAAGTATGTTATCAAGTATGTTTCACTGTTTTATGGTCCAAATGGGTTAAAAGGTGTATCCTTTTAATATTTTCTAGGTTACTTTGAGTTTGTACGTAAAATGTCTTGATATTACTGCTAGCGAGTTGGATATTCCTGCTAGCGAGTTGGTCAGTTCTTCATGGCGACTTGTCTTGACAAGTCGTCCAGGTTCAATGTATTCAATGTCTTAGCGACTTACTCTTAAACTTTACATGCTAACGACTTACTCTTAAACTTTGCTAGCGACTTGGAATATCCTTGACCTAGCGACTTGTTATTCAACATGTCGTAGCAACTTGTGTTTAAACTGGTAGCGACTTGGTGTATAAATGATATAGCAACTTGTGACAAAATTATTAGCGACTTGGTTCTTTAAACGGTAGCGACTTATATTTATAAGTTGCGTATTGTGCTTTGAAAGAGTGTAGCGAGTTGGTTTAAAATCTTTGGTTAGTGACTTGAAGCTAAAAAAGGGTAACGACTTAACCAAACAAAATAGCAACTTGTTGACCATTGTGTACAAGACAGAAAGGATGAAGAAGAGTTTTGACCATGACCACAAAATAAATACCTATACCAACATCAATCGACCTCAGGTTGCTACCCAATACCATCATCAGTCATTGCCTATTCTCAAAATTTAAAAAAAAAAAAAAAAAAAAAAAACGTACTGCAGATGGTCAAAATAACAACAAATCCAAAACCAAAACAAACAAATCCTCCATCTCATTCTACCCTTCATTCTACCCTTCAACTAGACTCAATGAACAATATGAAAACACATAAAAAATCTCAGATTTATTCGTGTATGGTGATATTTATTTCAAGACCATTGAAGGCCCTCAACACGAAATTAGTTCTTCACTGATTCTTTATGATCTTTAAGAAGCTTAGCCTCATGTGTTTAATTTTCGAAATTAAGGAAAAGACTATAACAATTATGTTATATCTCTCCTTTGATTCGTTGAAAACTGAAAATGGAGACATAAACATAAAGTTTAAACCTACCTTTTCTTGGTATGAGTTTGTGGCTGTCTCTAAGCCGAGCCATCCCTGTGGCGAATAAATATCACTCATGTCTATAAAACTCGAGCCTTCCTTGTAGCGAAGTTAATTTGAACATCAAAGTAATGAATCTGTTTCAAGGATTGAGATGATTGGGTCTTATGTTGATTAGTTTTGATGGAATTGATTGAGTAAGAAAGACTGGTTATTGATTTCTAAGATGGATTTTGGTAATGGAAGTATTCCCAGATCTGTTATTATTATTGGAGGCGCTTAAGTGTGTGATTAGGGTTTGTGTGTTGATGGTATGATAATCTGGAAAGGAGGCGTGTAATATGAGGATTTTTAGGGTTAACATAGTGTGATGTGTGGCTTTTATAGTACCCTATAAATTAGGGTATGTGTATTGTTGGTTCCGTTTTGTGATTTCTAGGGGCCAGAAGCTGCTCTCATGGGCTTATTATTATTTTGATCACATGGGCTGATTATTTTATCACACTTTATTGAGACTAGTATTATTTTGCATAAGAGAATTGGCTGAATATATTTAGGATCTTATCATGATGTGGTTATCACGTAGACTAAATATTATTCATTATGACAAGTGAATGTTTTCATTGATATGTTGGACGAAATGGATTTATGATTGATTCATAACATTGGGCCTCGTGGAGTTTATATAATGCTAAATATTAGTCTTGAATATGTTGTGTAAAGGGCCTCGTGAATTTGGATCAAATCACATGGTTTTTAACGAATGAATTAGGCCAGGAGGAGCTTAATTGGGTCGTTTATTGATATTGTAATTGGGCCATGGAGTTTATGTTACATGAGGTTAGAAAGTGGAACCATTGTATGAGTTGAGAGTTGGACCGAGTGAGACTTGTAATTGGATCATATGTTTCGCTTTGTCGATAAGTCTTGTTAGAGAGATTCGATGATGAGATTTAATTATGAGTTGATGATGAGATTCGTTGTGTTGTGCGGGTTGAAAATTTGGTGTATACATTTTCACTAAAAATATTATGTCACGGTTTGAAGTGTTTATTGAAAATGTTGACTACGGGGTTGTTTGTGCGATATTTCTCATTGGGATTTGAAGTGTGGTTCTCCGGGCGCGTTTATTTATTTCATCTTCTTTCTTTCTACCCTTCCTCGAAGATGACTTGTTTGGGCGTTTATTGAGTGTGATAAAGACTTGGCTAATTAGTTACGGTTATGAATCTTTCTCACTTAACCCACTACGTAACTATCACTTCGGTGTCTCACACAGTTGAGGATACGTCAAGAGGATTTGTACATTGGGTACACCATTTCTTTTTTACGAGGATGAGTACAAGTTTAAGTAACAAATCTGGGGAATTCTACTTCATGATCAAGTTTGGTATATCGAGATTACTTCTCCATGTGGTCACAACCATAGCCGATAGAATGCGTGAATGATGTGTTTACCAAAGTGTTGATTGGTTGGTTGATGATGTTGTTGATGTTGGATAATGAACCACTGATGAACCACTGCATGTTCCCCTAAAACAGATATTCACCGAAACCAAAGTTGTCATACCACATTCAAGCTGACATTGTTTACGGTTTTGTCTTGATTTTGTAAAATCCCGCGAAAGAACCTATTTCTCGGTTTAAATCATAGACTTGTAAAATCCCGTGACAATGGAAACTTCCTGGTATTAGTAAAGTGCATTTCCGGATCTATCTTACGGTTTATTCTTGGTTTTGTAAAATCCCGCGAAAGAAACTATTTCTCGGTTTAAACCATAGAGTTGTAAAATCCCATAATGATGGAACCATCTTGGAGAAGAGAAAGTGTAATTCTGGATCTTACTTGATGCTGGTGCTACGGTTTCTACTTCGAAGAAGGGATAAAAGGGTGTACTTCGTGAATTGGTTGTGTGTTTGGATATTCGTCATGGCAGTTTGGTTATTACATGGTTTTACGGGGTTATGTGCTTTTAACCATGGTCGGGATGAAACCATTATCAGAATTCACTTAAAACGTCAAAGGAGGCTAGAATTGAGCATTTAACTAGAAGATGTGACAACGGAGTTAATTCAGTATTATTTATTTGAGGTTGAAGTGAATTACCACGGGCGAGTGTACTTAGTATCTGAAGGTATCGGGGATGGTTGGATGAAGATTCTTCATGATCCTTGTTCAAGCTTTCTATTAAATACGAAGACTTGGAAATCTAGTTATTTTTTGGAGTCTCTTTTCTTTTACCACGGGGGGAAATTGGGCTTGTATCACCACAAAATAGCTATCACTATAAGGAGTTACGTTGTAGTGCTCAGTGTCACATTCAATTGTGGATTTTCAAGAGGTAATGTACGTCTATTACTTGATGGTTGGTTGGTTGAAGAGTATAGAGTACATAGAGAGTACTTAGAGATGCTAATGGAAATCGGCACCGCTCTTTGTTACATATGTGCAAGTTTAAGTCACGAGTTCGGGATAGTTTACTTCAGGGTCAAATTCATCATATTGGGTTTCTCCATCATTGTCACGACAAAGAGCCTACTGAATGATAATGGGGTTGATTACATGTTTTGCTAAGAGAGCTGAAAAGAGAGAGATTATGACGTATGAACACTTCAGTTCATGCCTCGTTCTCTAAAGAAAAGAAATGTGTACGCTTCAGGCGATTATCTTCGAAGAAGAGAAATCTTCTTATTATGACCATTCTCATCAACATGCTTCATACTTTTTCCATGCGCTTCAGTCATCAAGTGAACCGGCTACTGTTGATTGTTTTCTTATTCCACTTGCTCAACTATAATGACGATGGCGACATCTTGAGCTAATTTTGCGGGGGAGAAGTGTGAATAGAATACATTTGTTAAAGATATTTACTTGTTTAATCAAGAATGGCATCTCCGTATGCAATTCTTGAGGGGGAGGAGAAGTGTGAATTTTTGCATGGTTGATTGATTTATGAGAATAAATGGTCAAACGGGTCCAAACTCATGTAAGAACCGAGCTTCTTCTTATCGGGTCATCTTTACATGGTGTTTTTCTTCTATGAGCCGTTAGTTGACATCTTCACAAGCTGATATGAGTTTATTGACAAAGTTCTTCTGGTTAATGCTTCACGTGCACATCAACATGATGATTCCGAACAACCTTCTGTTCTTGTTTGATGTGATTGTTTGCTTGGTGTTACCATTTCGTGTGTTCGCTGTGGCCTGATTGCTGATTTCCTTGATGAACATCTTTCTGTTCTTGTTTGATTGGGAGGGATCTTAATTAAGGGGATTTGCAAGATGTAAGGTAATCGGGATGCTTTTTGGTGATGTTCTTGTGTTGTTGGTGAAATGAAGATGTCAACTATCTATTCCCCAACTGGACAATCTTGAAGAAGGTCGAGTCTACAGTCTGTTCTACATTTTCTGCTACATGCTAGAAGACTAAAAGACGAATTGCATTTAATGATCTAAAGACTTCTTCTTATTTCGAGCACTCATCATAAAGATTGTCGGTTTAGGGGAGAGCACTAATTGGGTGAGAGTTAAGTCAGATTCAATCCCCAATTAGACTTGCTCATATTCTTTAGCAGTGACTCCTCGAGACGTTGATATTGACTATTGTTGGACATTTGACACAAGTTGATTACTTCGGAGTTAATCATTTATCACTTATTTGAGATTGAAGTTGACTTTCACAAAGGCGTGTTCTTATTTGATAACTTGCTCGGGCTTAAGAATTTGAGTTGAAGACTTGGTTTATCTAGTTACCAGCAGTCGAGGTGGATGGTTGAAGACCTGGTTAACTATCACTATTAGGAGTTACTTTGTTTTACTTAGTGTCACACGCATATGACGGTGTGGATAATCGCAAGAGGTGTTAATGTCTCATACTTTGTTCGGGTAGTGAGTACTTAGAGATTTGTTTGAAGCATAAATTCTCTACACCGTTCTTCCATCATTAGGTGCAAGCTTAAGATACAAATGTGGGGAAGTTGACTTCAGTTTCAAGCATGGTATATCGGGTTTTCTTCTTCAGTGGTCACTTCAAATTGTCTACATAAGGGTTGATTAAAATAGTCAGAGAGAATCTTCAGCAAGTTGATTCTCACAAGAGTTCAAGTGTTCTTCTCAACAAATTTCTAGTATTCGGGCTTATAATGATTTGCTGACTCTGTAGTGTCAAAACCAGCAAGGGGGAAGGAGATAAGCATCTAAACGCGAGTAAATTTGATGAACTTAATACTTCTAAGTAATTGAAGATATCCCGGGAAGACAATTGTCATTACCGCAGAGAAACTCAAGGTTTGAATCATGGAGTTTAGTGTTTATTCCAACTATGTAGGGGAAGAGATGTTAGAGAAAGTTTCTGAAGATAAAAAAGGTAAACAAGTGTGTGGTGATTTCGATGGTATTGCAATGTTCAGGGGAGAGAGATTGGGTACATTAGGGATGCTCAGCTGGTTCACTTGAGTGCTTAATCAGTGATTCAGAGATATAATCACTTATTCCGGTGTTGACATCGGCAGAGATTGTCACCCGCAGAGATAATCAGTGACTTGGCCTGCTTCTTCAATGTTATCAGTTATTCATTCCTTGTGTATTGGTATACTTCGGATACTTGAGCTTCATACACGATCATCAGGGAAGAAAAATGTGAACATGGGGAGGTGTTTTCATTCCACTCATGATGTGTATTCGGGAGAGCTCTTAGATATTGGTGTACTTTGGTTCTTGAGCTTCATACACGATCATCAGGGAAGAAAAATGTGAACATGGGGAGGTGTTTTCATTCCCCTCATGATGTGTATTTGGGAGAGTTCTTGAGCATTATACAAAGAGACTGACTGCATCAATTCAACTACTTGGGGGAATTGTTCTCTTGACACCTTTTGGAATGGATTGCGTCAGACTTCAGTGGTTATGAAATTTGAGAAGAATGTTAAAGAGTGGGATGATACGTTGTTGTTCTTGTTGATGATATAACCTCGAACGAAGAATCACGGTGATTATTCTTGAAAGGAGCAGCGGGATTTATGATAATGGTGTGCTTCTCTGTGCACCTGGCTAAGGCAAGCTTGAAATAAAGCTTCGAATCTGCTCAGCTAAAGGATTTTTGGTTTGGGGGGAAGCTGTCAAAGTCTCACTTTCAGATGGTTCAATTTCTTTCTTCGATTCAAGAGCCCTGGAAGCTTTGGTGGTGAATGTTTAAGAGTTGATGACTTCTATCTTCTACGACGTGCTGCTCAATATCCTTATCTTGGTACTCGTATCATCATCTTCTTTAACTATATCATCTACTCTATCACTGTATATATTTTTCAGAAAAACAAAATACAAAAATATAAAACCAACAAAAAGAAAATAGAAAAATATAAAACCTTTAAAAACCCATAAAAATCTGAAAAATTTCAAAAATACCAAAAATATGTTTTCTCAAGACATGTCTTCTGGTATCGATAACATCTACGGTCTTAGAAATGTCATTCAATAATGGCACGGGACTTTAGATGAAGTTCGAGCAGAAGGTGTAAATATTTCTTTCAAAACATGTCCAAAAACCATGGCTTACAGTTATTTCAGACTGTAACCCGGCCTTCAAACTATGGTTTGCTATTATTTCAGATAGCAACCCGTTCTTCATGAAAGGAAAGTGCTGCGCTAAACAAAATTTTCAAATATTTCGTGCACTTATCCTAAAACAAATTGAGGAAAGTATGTCGAAGGACTGCTGTTCCTACACAAATGTTTTTCCGTCTAAAATTCTTCAGAAAAATATTTGTTGTTTTTCAAAAATGGTGGTAAATGAGTTGCTTGTAAATCAATCGGATTCAGAGCTTTTGAAAAAATATTGAAACCTCAATCAATGACTTCAGCGCTTTTAAACTTTTCAAAAATTGAGTCACTGATTGAGGGGGATAATGTTTTCAATTGTATATCATCTAACGAGGCTTTCTTAATATCCTACATGCTTAATTAAAAATGATATTTGCCTATGTCGAAGGACTAGGAATTTAGGATATGATTGTTAGGATTAGATGTTTATAGTTTGATGAAACACATTATTCCCAAGCTTTATATGAACTGATTGATATGTTGAATTGACTTTTATTAGTCGATTACTGTTTGGGTGTTGTCGACCACCATATATCTGTTTTTGTCCACTAACATATGCAGGTATATTGGTATATAAGAATGTTCCCGATCAGGATCCCACATAATATGATGTTTGGATTCCGAAAGGAAAGGGTAACTAGATCTTGGGTTGACAAATGAAGAAACGGAGCTTAATTGGACTTCTATGGAGAGTTGGCATAAATGCAACGTAAGAGGTCTCACTGCATCAGCAGATGGTTTTCTTCTAAGTTATTGAAGAAACAGAGCTTAATTTGACCTCAATTGGCATTCAAAATGCAACGTAAGAAGAAGTCTCACTGCATCTGCAGACGGTTTTTCTTCCAACCCCTACAAAGAACAACAAAGAAGCTTCTCAACAACCTAACGTATCTTTGTGCAGGATACCATTTTTAAACAATTTTGATTAATTTGATTAAATTGTTTTTGAAAATGGAAAAATATTGTTTTGAAAATAAATTGAACTAAATTTTGAAAATCACCGGACTTCTTGTTATCAAAACCTAAGTCACTCAATTATTGACTTCTGTCATGGATTGAGGGGGAGAGTGATTTAAAATAAAATATTTTCAAACAATATTTCTTCACAAAAGTTCCGTGTTGTACGATAATAAGTGGTGATCTAAAGATTTAATGTTATGTCATGGTATGATTTTTCTTTTGAATCAAGGTCTTTCAAAATGAAATTATTTCTGTTCTCTATTGATTGTGAAATTGTTTTATTTTACTTAAAGATCTCATAAATCAATCATACCTGATACTAACAATCTTTAATGTCTTAAAATGGTCCTTATCTGTCATTTTTCAAGATCAAATCTTGCTACGTCTTTCCCCAAAATCTTCTTGTTGGATCGATATACTTTAATCAAACTATCTTAACTAGCTTGTTAAGGTTTAATAACCTCGGATAAATCCTAAGTTATTAACAAAGAAACACTGAGTAATCTTTATTAAGTACGCGGAATTTACTTAACAAAGCTAAGAAGAATAATCTTTTATTATAAACTCTAAATCTGCTTATTATGCAGATACTCTAATACAACTCTAAGATAATCAAACTTTTCTCTAAAACTTTAATTCTAAAATCGTAAGTCATATCTCTAATGCCAATCTAGGAGTCCTTTTATAGACTCAAAGATATCCTAGTCGGTTTACAATTGATAACCTTGTATGACAAGTAATCTAAACATAGAATACAATTCTTTCCATAAACGAATATAACAGTTCTTTTGTTCTTGCAGTACTTTGACTTCATATTGCAGTACTTTGACTTTGTCTTTAACAATACTTTGAGTCTTTAACTTCTTCCAGTACTTTGCAACTTACAGTACTTTGATATCTTCAGTACTTTGATGTCTTCAGCACTTTCATATCCCAACAATCCTCCCTAACTTGAATTCTACTTGCTTGACTTCAAGTTCCTTTGTGAATATATCTTTAACTGCTTCATCTTTTAAAGACGGATTGTTTCTTAGTCTTTAAGCTTTTATCTCTGTAACATCTGTTCTTGTCAAAGTATCTCTTAGAATTGTTCTCTTTATAGCAGCATCCAACAAGCTCCATCTTTTCAGCAACACAGCAACATATGACAATTTGTTCATTTAATTCAGTTTAAGTTGCATACTATTCTCATTACTTTCAAGTGAATCATTGAAAAATTAATGGATTTAGAACTCTTTACCAAAGCCATTATCTCTGGAGTAGCCAAATGTTTTGGTGTGTAAGACCATGGTACATTGATAACCATATGATTTTTAGCAAACCACCAGCTATCAACAGATTTGTTTTGTCTTTACCAAAAGCTGTACCCTTCTAGACTAGTTAGTTCTTCTATCTAATGGTGAACTAATTACCATATAATGGTTTTCCACGGCCTTTACCACAAGCCATTTTCTTGTGGGCTAGCCAACTCTTCACATTACTGATAAGGTGAGTTGAATACCATCCAACTTATTAGCAAGTTGTCAACTAAAACGGATTTGATATATCTTTACCCGAGCCGTTTGCTCATGGATTAGTCAATCCTTTTGTAACCATGGTGGATTGATAACCTATTGATGTTATCATCACAAAAACCATTTACTAAACCTTTATTTCAAAATATTTATTACTTAGCAACAAGGTTTCTTCTAAAATTTATTTAAATGGTTTAGATCAGCAAACAGTACTTTGATGAAAGTACTGTCTGATCAGCAGTACTTTGAATAAAAGTACTGATATATCAAAAAGTATTTATTCAAATAAAATTCATACCAGTTATAGATCATTCTCAGCAATGGTAGTCCAGTTTATAAACAAGTTGATAACCATGCAAGCAGTTTCATTATCCTCTTCCACTTCCAATCCATGCTCTAGCATTCTTCTCATGAGCTCAACTGTGAGAGGATATCTTCTTTCAGCAAACATGTGTATCATTGTTCCATTTTCCAGCTCCAAAACATGAACTCCAGATTTATTCAAAGAATCTCCAAGCAAACTATTTCCAGCTTTCTTGATTCTTCCAGATATCATCAGTGCTCTCTTTATCAGTTTCCCATATAGTTATGAGATCACCATGTAAAACCAAACCAATCCCTTCCAATGGATTATTTTCAAAGTAAGCCTTCACAACATGATATAAGTAGAATAAGTCTACTCTATCTATAATATGCAGTAAATCCCATAGCTTTTTGAAAACTTTGAAGCTTTCATCTTCTTTATGAAAAATCATGTAATCTCCATTCTTGGATTTTACAACTTTAAAAACACTGATCTTTGATCTATTCATCTTCATGTCATTATCTTCTTTTGAATAATCAAAATCTACCACTCTGAGATAATTCTTCAATTCATCACTAGTCTCAGATCTTAATTCTACCTTTTCTTTCTTTGAAAACTGAACATCTGTAACTTCAGTTTTTCTTTTTCTTTTTAAACTCTTCTTCTTTTCAGTTTCAGTCCAGGTAGTTTCTTCCCTAAAATCTTTGATGCTCAGCAACATTCTTCTTATAATCCTCCCTAGCAGCATCATATAATCTTTTCATCTCAAGATAATTAAACTTCTGTAATCCTTTATACCCTTGACTTTTCAGATAAGCCATCATAGCATTCCCGTCCTTAGCTAAATTAGGTCTTCTTGGCATAAATCTAACAGGTGTAGGGGACTGTAAAAGTTCAGTAGTTTCAGCATCTAATTCATCTTGCACCTTTTGAGCTGCTTCTCTATTCAGAGCTTCTTGAACTTCCTGTTCTTTTCTATCTTTAGCATCTAACTCTTCTTGAACTTTTCTAGCTGCAGCTTCATTCCTAGCAACTTCAATTGCTCTAAGTTCCGCCAAAGTGAGTTTCTTTTTCTTTGTTTCAACCAGAATACCTTTCCCTTTGTCTTTAGGATCAATTGGTGGTTGAGAAGCTCTTGGTTGTTCTTCTTCTTGTACATCTCTAATAGTAACCCCTCCTCTTGGTTGTGATAAATCTAATATTGTAGCAATTACTTCATCATCACTAGCAGAATGAATAGGTATGAATGTGGATTCCTCCTCTTCTTCTATAACAAATGTAGAAGGACCAGCTTCTTCTTCAAAATTCAATACCCTTGGAGTTATTACTTCTTGCCTAGATGTTTCATGAAAATCAGTACTTTGATGTTCAGTACCTTGAACATCAGTACCTTGAACATCAGTACCTTGAACATCAGTACCTTGATGTTCAGTACTTTGAATATCAGTACTTTGAACTTGCACTTCCTCAGAATCTGAAATAATCTTTTCTGCAGTACTTACAGATTCTTTCTTCTTTGTAACATCTTCTTTCAAATTTTCCTTTTCTAAATTCCTCCCCAAGTTGACAGAAGATGATTTAGGAACCTTCTTTCGTTTGAATTCCTTTCGAAGTTGTTTACGACGTTTGTTTTCCTCTTTAACCCATAAATTGAAACCTTGAATATAGGGTTTAATAAAATTCCTCAACCGGATATACCTACGTCCTCAACTTCCTAAGCGCTTTAGCTTGAGACTCAACAGTCTTATTCAACCTAACTAGCTCCCTTGTCAAAGCATAATTATCTAAAGTCAAACCTTCACGAGGAATAGTATGATCATCACCTTGAAGATGTGAATGTTCTTCTGAAACAGGAACAGAATGTTGTGGAGATGGAGTAGGTGTTCTCTCAATCTCTGCTTGAAACTCGGGCTTGGAGAAACAGTACCCTGTAAAGATGCAGTACCTTCAATAGAAGCAGTACTTCTGATGCAGTACCTTGTGAGGCGACTGTGTGAAGCAGATCTTGGAGAAACAGAATCAGGACCTTCACTTTCTTCATCCTCTCCGGCTTCATTACGTACAGCTTGAACAACTTCCATCATTGTAGAAGTTAATGGAATATCTCCACCTCTGAACAAAGCACTTCTCCTAGCCATAAATGTAAAGATTTTGGCTTGTTGCACAATAACAGGTAACAAAGCAGCAGGTTTTGGAACATCAGCCAATTGCTTGTTTAAGAAAACCTGTACAAACCTTGGGTACATCAGCCATTTTGACCCATAGGATATATGTGATAGCATCCCATCCAAAATAAGCTTTGAAAAATTAAACACTCTGTCAGTAGCTAGTCCAACCACTGCAGATGCAATATTAGACCCAAACTGCTCCCAAGAAGTACTTTTAGAACTTATGCAATGAAGCAGTACATGAATCAAAAACTTCCATTGAGGACAGAATAATGCTTTCTTGAAAGTTTGTTCTGTTAAAGATCCTTCATAACCAAGATTCCTAAAAGTATCCCAAATCAGTTGCTTGTCAAATCGAATAGCCCCATCGTCATCTCCAAATAATAAATCTTCTCGAATAGAGGCTTCTGTAATCTTGATAGTCCGTCCAGCAACTGTAGATCTAATATAATATTCAGCCTCCTCCATGGTATCTCTAGCATTAGCCCAAAATTCTTGAATCCATGTTTCAATAACATCTGGTTCAACTAAAAGAGCATAACTAATAGGCGACCCAGTAAGATAATCAACAATATCATGAAAAGCTATATTCGCCTCAGTCTTGTCCAAATTAGCCACCATATTGTGCTTTGAAACAGTTAAACGATTCGCCATTGTTGAATAAGTGAGCACAATAATGAATTTATCGAAGAATAAAGAGATGGTGATTGGGAGATAAGTATGGAAAAGATGGAAAGTAATAATATGAGAGGGAAAATCGGAAAGTAGTTATTTATAGGTAGGATTTGAAAAACACACCTATAATAACAAAGTTACCATTATTATCAATTACCCATCAATATTACCGTTGGAACAGTACTTTAATACGACAAACAGGACTTTCCACATAAGCAAAGATTACTTTCCGCAAGCAGTACTTTCCAAGCGGTACTTTCAGGGAAAAAGCAGATACTTTGCCAAAATTTCTTCATATAAACTAAGTATCAACAAACATCCTCCCTCAAGCAATACGGGACTATACTAACACCTTATAGTCCTCCCTTAAACGCTTAGTAGTTAATCATGCCAATGCTCACGACCAAGTGATTGAATCGTGACACATCAAAACCTTTTGTGAGTAAATCAACTACATTGTCATCCGTGTGAAGCTTAACTACATTGATGAGCCTATGCTCATAACAATCTCTGATAAAGTGATGCCTAATCTGAATATGCTTTGTCTTGGAATGATACACAGGATTCTTAACAATACAAATTGTACTCTCATTATCAATATTGATAGGAGTATTTTTGAAATTGAACCCATAGTCCAAGAGTTGATTCTGCATCCACAAAACTTGACCACAACAACTTGCAGCAGCTACGTATTCAGCTTCAGTAGATGATGTTGCCGCAATTGTCGCTTTTGCATTGCCGGAGACTAGCCTTCTTCCAAGATATTGACATCCACCAGTTGTGGATCTTCTATCATAATTATCACCAGCATAGTCACTATCTGAAAAAGCTTCCAAGTGAAAAGGTGACTCTTTAGGATACCACAACCCCAACGTAGGTTGTTGTTTCAAATAACAGAAAACTCTTTTAACTGCATTCATGTGAGAGATCTTTGGTGAGACTTGATATCTTGCACATAGACAAACTGCAAACATGATATCAGGCCTAGATGCAGTAAGATACATAAGAGAGCCAATCATTGATCTATAAAGCTTGACTTCAACAAGGTGTCCATCTTCATCTTTGCCCAATGAATTGATAGATTTAATAGGTGTAGTAACAGACTTCATATCATCAAAATTTAACTTCTTAAGTATGTCAAGAACTTATACTTGTCTTGACTGATAAAAATACCTTCCTTTGACTGCTTAACTTTGAAGTCCTAAAAGAAAGTCAACTCTCCCATTGAACTCATTTGAAATTCTTTCGTCATCACCGCTCAAACTCCTAACCATGGACTGATTGGTAGCCCCAAAGATGATATCATCAACATAAACTTGAACTAACATGATATCTTTCTTGTCTCTCTTGATAAACAAAGTCTTGTCAATAGCTCCCCTTCTATATCCATGTTGCAATAAGAATGTGGAGAGTCTCTCATACCAAGCTCTAGGTGTCTGATGAAGGCCATAAAGAGCCTTAACAACCTTGTAGACTTTGTTTGGATGTTTAGGATCTTCAAAACCAGGAGGTTGTTTGACATAAACTTCCTCTGTAATCTTGCCATATAAAAGGCACTTTTAACATCCATCTGGTAAACTTGAAAGCCCATATAAGAAGCAAAGGCAAGAAATATTCTAATAGCTTCTATTCTTGCTACAGGAGCAAATACCTCATCATAATCTACCCTTCCTCGTCTATAACCACGAGCAACTAACCTTTGCCTTGTTTTTGATAACATTGCCTCTTTCATCTCTTTTAACTCTAAAAACCCATTTGGTTCCAATAACTCTCTTCCCATCTGGAAGATCACATAAAACCCAAACTTCTTGAAATTTAAATTGAAGAAGTTCTTCTGCATAGCTTCTGGCTTTCTTTAGTCAAAGCTTGAGCAATATTCTTGGGTTCCTCTTGAGAGATGAAACAAGTAAATAAACAGTTTTGATGGTCCTTATGATTCAGCCTTTTTTGTTTATACACAAAGCTAAGTAAAGCATTGTGAGGTTTTGTGAAACCCTTAGCCTTGTGTCTAGTCAGCCTCGTAGTAGAAGGACCAATGATTTGATCAGAAGGATGATCCTTATGAGTTCTTAAGTTTGGAGACTGTGGAACTTCATAATTATCATCTAAATTAGTAACATCAGCTCCTTCATTGGAATTTGGGAAAATACCTTCATCTTCAAATTCATCATCAGTATCTTCTAATCCGGGCATGGTATGATCATCTAGATCATCTAAAGTCTTTTGTCAAGTGCAAAGAAGATACTTTGTTCAAGAATCTTGTCCAAAGTATCTGTAAGAGTACTCTGTAGCGGTTCTTCTTCTTTGCCTCTTCATAAGCTCTCCTTTGTTCATCAATGTAAGAATGTGCTAAAACATCTTGAAGAAGCATCTGATTAAGTTCCTCTTGAATAGATTGATCCTCAGCAGATGATGAGGATTGTGGTGTAACAAAGATTTTGTTTTGTAGAAAAAAGATACTTTGCTTAGGAACAGCAGTACTTTGGTTTGAACTTACAAAATCTTTAGCAGAACGACATCGGTCTAATATGAACATCATGAACAACATATTGGATATCTTCTTCATTGTGCATAGGTTGATTTTCTTCTCTCACAGGAACATAATTCATTGAAGGAGATAAAATCTCAAGATCAAACATCCAATCAGGACCTTTACCTTTCTCATTGTCTTGATCTTCTTAAAACTCAACATGAAGACAATCTTGAACCTTCTTAGTAACTTTGTTGTATACTCTAAAGCCCTTCCTGTTAGTGCAATAACCCAATAAATATCCTTCTTCCGACTTGCCATCAAACTTCCTAGATTTTCAATAGTGTTTAAAATAGTAGAGGGCATCCAAAGGGTTTCATAAAGCGAATGTTGGGTTTAGTGCCCATCAGCAATTCATAGAGGTGTCTTCATCTGGTGGTTTAGTGACCGAGACTCATTAAGTACATAACAAGCGGTACTTCCCTTACTGAATAGGTAGGTGAGAATATGCTAACATTGTTCTTGCTGCTTCAATCAAAGTCCTATTCTTCCTTTCTTCAACACCATTCTGTTGTGGTGTTCTTGCAATACTAAACTCCCTTTTTATGCCTTTGTTTGCACAAAATTCATCCATAAGTTTGTTCTTGAATTCAATCCCATTGTCACATCTAATACCTCTAACCTTGAGTCTCAATTGGTTTTCAAGAGCAATAATCGTGTCCTGGATAGCATCAAAAGTATCATCTTTAAAACCCAAAAGAAAACCCAACTAATCTACTACAATCATCAAGTTAACAACCAAACACTACTTTTCTTATTTAAACTTGCCACGAGAGGCAGGTCCAAATAAATCCATATGTAATACTCCAATGGTTCTCTAATAGTTCTTTCCTCAAGCTTCTTGCAGGAAGCTTTGTGTTGTTTACCCTTCTTGCATGCCAAACATGATTGATCATTCTTGTAAGTCTTTGAAGGTAGACCTCTAACTAAATTGCCTTTGACCAGCTTGTTGATATTCTTGAAGTTAACATGGCCCAATCTTCTATGCCATTGATGTGCCTCTTGAGATTTTGCTTTAGCCACCAAACATGTGGCTTGCCATATGAATGTAGACTCTTCATGTCTAAACTATACACATCATTTGTCCTTGGTACTCTAAGTACTACCAAGTCATCATCAACAGGTTTAAAGTCAGAGGTAAGAATGAGACATTCGTCATGAATAACACAGGATGCTTTTATCACAAATTTGAGAGACTGACAACAAGTTGAACTTAAGCTCCTTCACATATCTGACATTTTCAAAATCGATTTTTCCAAGCTTTAATTGTTCCTTTCCCCGTAATCCTTCCTCCATTGGGATCATTCCCAAATGCAACTTTTCCTCCACTAATCTTCCTAAAATCAGACAGGATCTCTTTGTCTCCTCTCATACTTCCAGAGCAACCACTATCCACAATAAGATGATCTTTAAGCTCCTCTTAGGGTTGCCCCGCACATAAAGAAAAGAGTTAGAAACTTTTAGGAACCCAAGCCATTCTATGACTTGTGTTCCCCTTGTGGAGTTACAAACTCAAATTCTTTGAGAATGTAATTCCCACTATCTTTCAAATGATGATCCAAAATTATCTTTTGATTTTTAGCATGTGGATTTTCAAAACTTTCTGGTTTTTCAATATAAATCTCTTTCACGGATTTTTAGCATTTTCTTGTGTCGCACAAACATCTGATTCACTTTTTGTTGAACGTATTGTTTGTCTCTCTGCAGTACTTTCCCTTTTAACCCATTCTGTTTTAACACTTGGTTCCTCCGATCTAAATCTCCTATGTGAATTGGAATACCTTCTAGGTTGATAGTGAGATTGGCTACAATTTCGATACCAAGTATTGTGATCAAGTTACCTTGTTTTGTCCGAAAGCGATTACTTTGTGAAAGTATCGGGCGAGTTAACATTACTTTGGAAAGTAATCTTGTGAGATCTTTGAAGGTCTTCTCTGTTGTGGGTATCTATGATCCGATGTGAAGTTTCTGTGATTAACCCTATTTGAATTAGTCCAAACTGGTTTGTACTCTCTAGGTTTAGGTTGGCGCCTCCCGTTCTTTGGAAATTTTCTAAGGTATTTCGAGTGATGTTCACAATCCTTAATTAGATGAGTAGGACTAAAACACACAAAACACGCTTTCGACCCATATTGTCAAAGTGACATTTTCTATGTCTATGCCCAAAATTATTTTGCCTTCTTGGTGAGTGATTAAACTTGTTTTGACCAAAATTATCACAAAAAGGTTTAGCAAGATGCTTTGAAAAGGTTTTGAAGAAGGTATGCTTGTGAAGCAAAGATACTTTGATTTAAAGGTACTGCTTGGTTTTGAACACCGTTTTCAACAGTTTCTTTGGGTGTTTGAGACCTAGATTTAGCAACTAGCTTTTTCCTAAACTCTAGCCTGTCTATTCCAAAACGAGAAACATCAGGCCTAAGGGGTTGATGAATGCCTGTAGGATGTGGAACAACATGATAATCATTAGCTTTCTTATTTTCGGAGGTGAGTCACTTATTGAACCATCATTACTAGATGTATCTACATAATTAATGAGTTCTTCATCACTAGTGGTTATATCCTCATACTCACCTTCATCCCGATTACTAGATTGGTTTTCTTCTATCTTACTAAAATCCATACCAAAACCTAATCCAATTTTAAGGTAGGCTCTTTCTGTCGCTTTTGAACATAAGAAACATGTGACGACCAGCTTCACCCCAAGCAAAGAAACTTAGCTAACAAATCATCTCTTTCCTTAGTTAATTTCTTAATTTCAGCAATTTTACAGTTTAATTTCCATTCACTAAGCTTTAACTGATAATCCTGTTGTGCATATTTTTCACCCCAAGCTACTTCATTAGTTTCATGTGCTAAAATTTTGGCTTCCATAGATTCTAAGGTTATTTGATAACCCGCTACCTCAGACCTAGCCTTAACACAATTATCTCTCTCAATCACATAACTGCTAAGTAATTTATGATAAAAATCATGACACTTAGAACATACCTCTGTGATCGGAGTTGATGCGCTTAAACCCGTGACATCTTGAATATTGTTGTAGTAGGGTTTCTTCCTAGTCAGAGTTTCCACACAAGCTCCGATACCACTTGTTGGATCGATATACTTTAATCAAACTATCTTAACTAGCTTGTTAAGGTTTAATAACCTCGGATAAATCCTAAGTTATTAACAAAGAAACACTGAGTAATCTTTATTAAGTATGCGGAATTTACTTAACAAAGCTAAGAAGAATAATCTTTATTATAAACTCTAAATCTGCTTATTATGCAGATACTCTAATACAACTCTAAGATAATCGAACTTTCTCTAAAACTTTAATTCTAAAATCGTAAGTCATATCTCTAATGCCAATCTAGGAGTCCTTTTATAGACTCAAGGATATCCTAGTCGGTTTACAATTGATAACCTTGTATGACAAGTAATCTAAACATAGAATACAATTCTTTCCATAAACGAATATAGCAGTTCTTTTGTTCTTGCAGTACTTTGACTTCATATTGCAGTACTTTGACTTTGTCTTTAAAAGATTACTTTGAGTCTTTAACTTCTTCCAGTACTTTGCAACTTACAGTACTTTGATATCTTCAGTACTTTGATGTCTTCAGCACTTTCATATCCCAACACTTCTAAATGTTTTAAATCTTTTGGGATCACAAATCTCAAATGGTTTGAAATTTCTGATCGGGGTAGAGATCGTGATTTAAATCTCAAATCTGTTTTAAATGGAATTGGTTTTAGTCCTTCAAAGGCACTCCTGCCTTCATGTGCCAAATGATTTCAAATACACAATGCACACGTTGAGGAGGAGGATTTATCCTAAAACAAGATGAGTATTTAAACCTGGCTACATATTCTCTCATGTTTTCTAAACCTTATTAAATCACTTGGGATCCAAAATCTCTAAGGGTTTGATATTTTTGATCGGGGGAGAATTTGTGATTTAATAATGAAATTTGATAAAAGGTGATCAATTTGATTTAATTGTGCGGTCGCTCTCTCATATGTGCTAAAGCAAACGCCAATCTTGAAGCACATATTGAGGGGGAGCATTTTTAAGGAAAATAAACTATCAAGGTACAAAAGCTTTTATGTTTTAACATAGTGTACCTTGATTGAGTTTTAAATGGTTTCTTAATGGCTTGTGATTGTGGATGTGCTTCAAATTAACTCTTGCCTCTATGTGATAAAATTATTTCAAATATCCTATGCACATATTGAGGGGGAGAATTTTACCAAGAAAATCAAATGGCTTTTTCGTATGAAAATTGTGATCAAAGAAAATATTTCAAAGTCCTCTTGCCTCCATGTGCTAAACAATTTCTAAATCATATGCACATGTTGAGAGGGAGGTTTTCTAAATGATCAAAACTTTTAAGGTACAAAATGCTTTGATCTTGTATCACAAGTACCTTGATTGTTTTTCCAAATGATTTTTCAATTGGTTTTAAGGAAGAATGAACTCTACCAAAAGACCGACCTTTTTACTTTATGTATGGAGTTATAAGGATGGTTAGGTTAGGTATTTGTTCCCACGATCCGCCAGAACCAGAGGAATCTACCCAGGGACAATCCACTAGATAGTGTAGAAGTCCTTAGGTATGATGAAAAAAGGAGAAAGTTGAGATATGGGAAGAGCTTGGATCGAGACAGAGCTAGAACTGGAATAAACCCAACAAGGTTCTAGTTAAGAAGTCTCGGTAAGCACTGAAGGGGTTGAAGAATGAAAAAGAATTTAATGAAAAAAAAATGGTGAAAAGAAATAGCCCTCCAATAATTCAACCTTAGGGCAGTTACCGGGTTCAATACATATGCTACTGGTGGTTACTAAGGTAACACTGGTATTGAAGACAAGACGTCATGGACCCAGTGACGCACTGCACTAACCTTCCCAAGCTACTCAAGTTCCTCTTAAAAGGGCTTGTTTCATTCTCACGGGGAACCGACATTATCTATCGACTTTCTCTTAGAGATTGTTGATATTGAAGAAGGAGACCCTCTCCCTAGTCTCCGGCATAGGAACCAAATGTGCACTATTGAGTCTAGAGCCAAGAGATCATCCACAATATCTCATTAGGACACTAAATTAATGAAGACTTGCTGTTTCACACAATGTGGAAAGTAAGTATATATTAAGAGTCCTACGCATTATCCTTGTGGTATTGCCAGAACATCCGAGTGATATGTAAGTATTCACGATGAAGATGGAAAGCCTTCTGGAGCCAACATCAAACAAGCTCTTGGTGGGTGACATATGAGATCTTTTCGTAAGATCAAGCTTGTGACAACTGGATAGAAACGATGGGGAGATTCAATCTTGAATCAACCTTGGTCCAGGAAATGGATTGACGGATGCTTTTGGAAAAACCGTTCGATGTGCAAACCTTCTTTTCTCTAGCGCATTAAATGTGTATTCATGTTTTCAAACACAAAAAGTATCTCCGATTGAAAAAATACTTTTGGAAAAACCGTTTGATGTGCAAATCTTCTTTTCTCTAGCACGTCAAATGTGTATTCTTTTAAATAAAAAAAAGTATTTTTGATTGAAAATTGATCTTTCTCATAAAACCTTCGTTTTATTGCAAAACTCTTTCTTCAAGCAATACGCGATTGTTTTCAAATCATTTTTCATCAATTAGTGAATCTTAATTACATTTGGTTCCTCACTCCATGTTGTCTTCTTTGAGACGTTCGGTTTGACAACATGCTAGAAACAGCTGCAAAACCCTGTCAAGGAGATTCTCGGGAATCCTACGATCCTTGACAAAAGTACTTGTGCTGATCAACAGGAACCGGGCGTGGTACCTCAATTCAACGAAAGTGATCAAAGACACTTTCGTGTTTTATTGCTAACTGTTGTTTGCATGTACATTTGGACGGTTAAGGTGATCGAATTGAGGAGTCAATCCAAAGCGCTGCTCACAGCATTCACACTTAATTTGAAGAAATCATGATGGTGCATATCTACATAACACGGCTCGATATTTCATACTATGCTTGCGTTGCTGCAAATATCTTGAACCAAAAAAGCTTCCGCTACTCCGATGGAAAGATGTCATGATTCAAAAGTGTGAGCATGTCGGTCCGAAAGTCACAACTTCACATGATGGCAACACAACAAAGGGTGATCCAGAGATTTACCGTGGGTGATGATCTCAATGAAAGCTCGAAGATCATCAAAGATGTGGATCAGTTCTAAGACCTCCACTGAAAGTACAAAACTATCCGGACTTTAAAGAATCATGCTAAAGCACAAAGATGCAGAAGTTGAAGAATTCAAGTCTACGAGCTCAAGAACAAAGTCAAAGAATAGAATGCTAAGATTCGAAATGTAAAACATGGGGTGACCTCCCTTAGGGGAGATTGTTAGGAATTAGAAAATTCCATATCAAGAGTCGGTCACCCCAACTATTATCTAGCATAAGTTTGCTCGTAGACATTTCGTTATTTACGTTATTTAGTAGCTTATTAGTTAGTTATTAGCATATTTTAGCTTAGTGTAACACCATGGAGGAAGGACGGGTCTTTACCCACTGTGATGCACGATCCACAGCGATGGGAGGTCGTGTAGTTTGTAAGTATAAATACCCCTTCCATCCATGGAAGGGGTGTATTTGGTAACAATCTAACCTTTACATTTTATTGAAGCAACTCTCTACCAAGAACACCCTCTCTACTTTCTCTCTCTAAAATATGGCTAACATGTATTTTGATCATCCAAGACCACCCGAATCATCAACACAATAAATATATTGATCCTACAAAAGATAACTGAAGCCACAAAGATTTGAAAAAAAAATGAAACTTACAACAGAAAATCCTTACACTATGAAGTATGAACTAATACAAAAATAAAAGAATGACACAAACAACCTTATATTTCAATTACTTTCAAACCCCCCCCCCCCCCCCCAAATTTCCTATATACAACCAAAAACGAATATATATATATATATATATATAATGTCCGCTTCAATCTTTTTTGACTATAATCCTTGTTAGAGACCATAATATACTGATAACATTAAATACCAACTAATACATTACACGATCTTGGATGACCCACAAGAATTAACATATGTTAAATAAAAGAACTAGTACCTAAATTAAAACAAACAAGGCAATGAAACATAACCATCATAAATTACAATTAAAAATGCCCATCATAAATTATTGTTATCACCGTTATTGGACACATAAGGAAGAGCACTAGAACCTTCATCAAATTCATCATGAGTTGCATCATCAAAATCATCAAAAAGCATCCTTGGTGTAAATAGACTAGCTTCTTTAAACGGCTTTTCATGCGGTGATCTTAAGTAAGCCGGTGATTGAGATTCTTCATTTTCCCATGCACTAACCTCTTCCAACGACATACAATAAAAACCTTTCTTTCTTTTATCATGGTTTTTTAATTGTGTTGTCACCTCCTCATCAAACTCATCTTTACGCAAGTTTTGTGATAGTAATCAACTAGGAATGCTTGAGGAGTATGGGAAACATATACCTCAATTTTCCGCAGTAGTTGAGCCAATTCATACATCTTCTTAACATCTCTATCACTTTCCACTATAGTCAAACCTTCTTCCAAGCTACATTTTGGTATACAATAAAACCAAGCCCAAGTATCCTTTTTTATTTTTTCTAACAACATGTCGCACATTTGGGAATACGACAACGTTTTAGACATAGATAGTTTAATTTTAAGAATTTTTCCACCTGCGTGCCTTAGGGGAAAGGACGTAGAATATGCTTTTATTGAAAACTTAGAATACAATATCATTAGAAATATTAGACATGTTGTTTTTAATTGAAAAAATCACGAATTAATAAAAATAAATTACCAAAAATAAATGCGAAGCGTTACCAAAATATTAGTGAAGTGTACACAAATTCTTCTAGTATTAGTGAAAAAACACAAATGAAGTGTGTAAATAACAAAAAAAAAGGATTAATATAGTGATCTGATTGGATATTACCCGATGGATAATAGATCTAATTCAAAGTCGAGTGGTCGAGTAGCTGATGGTCGAGTATCCTAACATGTATTAACTACAACAACTAACACCTATTAATTGATTACATTAATATTGATGTATTAATTACAACAACTAACCTTTTCCCAACTAACACATAATATAATTAATGTGATGGGGTATATGATAATTATATAAATAGAGGTGAGAAACATATGATAAGATTACCAAACCTTAAAAGCTATGCAATGAATTCACCACCAAATTACGAGTGGGGAGAATTACTTGATATAGGACGACTCGATCTCCAGATTATCCGCACACAACACAAAACACAATATCCTCTCAAGTTGATAATTATGTTGAAAAGCCTGTTAGAAAAATACCCGGTCCTGCAGGTATTCAGGATGGTGTGAACGATGGTGTAATGATCACACAGGAGTTTATTAGGAAAGTTGTTGACGATTTGGTTGAGGATTTGGATTTTAAAAGTGGTCCATGGGTTAACGCGGTTGAGTTTATGAATGCTGATGGCGGGATCATTGTTGGTTGTTTTGCCGATATCAAAATAATTCTTAAAAAATGGAAACTTGAAAAGGTTTTTGCTATAATCAAGTCTTGTACTCGAATGTTTTGGGTGATCTAAAAAGTAACATTGAAAGACGTTTGGTTTATGTCGGGGTTCAATACATCACAAAGTTGTTAATGATGAGAGGTTTAAAAACCAATTTACCGTCGGAACTGCCTTGATACTTCAAAATGTTTACGACTTTCTCCCAAACAATCGGCAATCATTATCTTAACATCACAATAAAAAATTTGGTCAAGGTTTTATCCAACGATGAGGTTCTTGAAAGTGGCAACGGTGATGGTGGTACTGGAAGTGGAATATTTATGTAACCATTGGTGTTTGATCGAATGTCTTTTCACTTAACAAATGTAGTTTGTTATGTGTCTAGTTACTAGTTTTGTGGTAGTATAACTTATGTTGTAGTATAACTTATGTTGTAGTAAATCAATTAATTTGAAATTTTAGATTTTACATATAACAAATTTACTCGTTAATTCGAAATGTGAATCAACTATACATTAATTCGAAAGTTTGTTATGTGTCTAGTTACTAGTTTGGTTGTTGTATAACTTATGTTGTAGTAAATCAATTAATTCGAAATTTTAGATTTTACATATAACAAATTTACTCGTTAATTCGAAATGTGAATCAACTATACATTAATTCGAAAGTTTGTTATGTGTCTAGTTACTAGTTTGGTTGTAGTATAACTTATGTTGTAGTATAACTTATGTTGTAGTAAATCAATTAATTCGAAATTTTAGTTTTTACATATAACAAATTTACTCGTTAATTCTAAATGTGAATCAACTATACATTAATTCGAAAGTTTGTTATGTGTCTAGTTACTAGTTTGGTTGTAGTATAACTTATGTTGTAGTATAACTTATGTTGTAGTAAATCAATTAATTCGAAATTTTAGTTTTTACATATAAAAATTTACTGTTAATTGAAATGTGCATCAACTATACATTAATTCGAAATTTTGGTTTAAAAATTAATGTAGTAATTAATGCACTTGATACTCGACCGACGGCTACTCGACATATGGTTGGGTAGATGTAGTAATTAATTGTATAATATAATATGCATTTAATATTGCATGTACTACATATGTGTGTTAGTTGTAAATTTAAATGATATAAATAAATGTAAAACTTAATGTAGTAATTAATGCCTGATATCTCGACTACTCGAAATTCCACGGCTACTTTCGACCTATTGTTGGAAGATGTGGTAATTAAATGTCCACATAAATATGCATTTAGTATTGCACCTACTACATATGTGTGTTAGTTTTGGTATTAAGTGATATGAATAAATATGTGTTTGGTTTAAAAATTAATGTAGTAATTAATGCACTTTGGATACTATCTACTCGTCCCACTTATATTCAAATATTTCTCACAAACACTAACAATTTATTTAATAACTAGATTAACGGACATGAAATTAGATGATAGGATATGAAATACATTGTTCTCATAATAAAACAAGAAATTAAAAAAAGGAATCATCCGAGACCCAACCCTTATCACTAGAAGTATATGATTGCTCGGTCCAAGCCTCATTTCCCATCGATATTCAAATTCTCGTTGTTCCCGCTCCCTACGAGCAGCTTCCTCACGTTCCTCGGCTAGTTCAAACTCAATGAGTACTTCCATATCTTGTTCAAGTAGTCGAAGTTGATCCTCAGTTAACCCAAACGGATTGGGATCGTATTCCAAAGGTGGGTCCTTTTCAAGTGGGACGTTTGCCGCTTCATTTTCATTTGGGATTACCGGTAACGTAACTTGCGGTTGAACGTTTGCTACTTCATTTTCATTTGTGAATACCGGGAAGAGATATTCAGGTGAAGCGTCAAAAACATGCTCATTTTGCGGTGGACTAGGGAATTTTTGAGAGAAATCTTTGTGTGACATTTTTGAAAATCCGTGTGTGAGTTGAGTATATGAGTTGTGTATGTGTTAAGTGTATGACATGATTGTATGACTTGAATGTGTATTTATAGGCTACGTTTTTAAATTTGAACTTGAATCCAACAACAAACAAATTCATACATTAACCAAACAACTTGACAATACAAACATTAAAATTAACATATACAACTTCTTCATTCTTTGTTGAAAAATACAACCACTAAATTAACCAAACAACTTAAAAAATTCAAAAGCAATAAATGATAACCATGACAAAACCAACAACTTCTTCATTCTTTGCTTTCCCCTTTGTGCTTCTAACAATTGAGCTTCTTGCCTGTTTCTTGCTCTCAATAGACCTGGGATAATTGTTACAGCACGATGGCACATCGAGGGATCAAGCCAATCTACTATACCCTAATAAACAAGAAAGGTAACATATTAATGATTCGAAATTGTAACCCTAGTTTTTACAAAATAACACTTACATGATCCGGGCATCCATAAAAACGTCTTCCAGGGTTTTCATTTGTCCAAGATGTAATAACGTTAGTTCTTCTACCCTAGAAAAAACAATGCATCATGGCTCTAGAATCTGCAAAAGTTTACTCTAAAATCGAAGATAAGAAAGGTAGAAGAATAAGATGTATTTTGTGTGTGGGTAGGGGTGCGTATTTATGTAACACGAAAAAAAAAGTGACGTTGGAATATTGAATGACTAAAATACCCTTCAACTAACACACATATGTAGTAGATGCAATATTAAATACATATTAATTTTGACATTTAATTACCACGTCTTCCAACAATAGGTCGAGTAGTCGAGTATTCAGTGCATTAATTACTACATTAGGTTTTACATTTATTCATATCATTTAAATTCACAACTAACACATATGTAGTAGATGCAATATTAAATGCATATTAATTTTTACAATTAATTACTACATCTACCCAACCATAGGTCGAGTAGCGTCGAGTAGTCGAGTATCATGCATTAATTACTACATTAGGTTTACATTTATTCATATCATTTAAATTCACAACTAACACACATATGTAGTAAATGCAATATTAAATGCATATTAATTTGTACAATTAATTACTACATCTACCCAACCATAGGTCGAGTAGCTGTCGGTCGAGTAGTCTAGAAGTATCCGGTGCATTAATTACTACATTAGGTTTTACATTTATTCATATCATTTAAATTCACAACTAACAGACATATGTAGTAGATGCAATATTAAATGCATATTAATTTGTACAATTAATTACTACATCTACCTAACCATAGGTCGAGTAGCCGTCGTTCGAAAGAATAGTCAGTATCAGGTGCATTAATTGCTACATTAGGTTTTACATTTATTCATATCATTTAAATTCACAACTAACACACATATGTAGTAGATGCAATATTAAATGCATATTAATATGTACAATTAATTACTACATCTACCCAACCATAGATCGAGTAGCCGTCGGTCGTAGTGAAAGTATCAGGTGCATTAATTGCTACATTAGGTTTTACATTTATTCATATCATTTAAATTCACAACTAACACACATATGTAGTAGATGCAATATTAAATGCATATTAATGTGTATAATTAATTACTACATCTACCCAACCATAGGTCGAGTAGCCGTCGGTCGAGTAGTCGAGTATCCAGTGCATTAATTACTACATTAGGTTTTACATTTATTCATATCATTTAAATTCACAACTAACACACATATGTAGTAGATGCAATATTAAATGCATATTAATGTGTACAAGTAATTACTATAGGTCGAGTAACCATCGGTCGAAAGTAGTGAAAGTATCTACTAACTTAAATACTACATTTATTTTACGTCATACAACTAACATACATAATTTACACCAAAGAGCTATATATAACAAATTTACTTATTAGAAAGAATTAGATTGTTCACTCAAAAGAAATGGGAGAATCGGGTACTGAATTTAGTGTATATTTGGTTTACGGAGATGTGACTTTTGGTGTTTGCCTTAAAAGAAATATTACTTACAATCAACTGGTAGCCATTGTGAACAAAAAATACAAGTTTAATGATACGTGCAACCTCATGTTTACGTACAAAGTTGGTACAAAGTGTGTCCACATTGTAGATGATGATGATGTGAGATTTTACACAAACGAAATTTGCAAAGGAAAAGGTGCATACATACTATTTTTATTGCAAAGATTGAGCAATGCTCTGTTGGAAATCCTTCTTCTTCTAGTTCTTTGGGTATAGATCTTAACGTTCCTTTATCTCCTTTCGATTTAAACCCACAATACACTGTTTACAATGATTCTCGAATACCAAAACAAGAATATTTCGAAAATCACCGTAATTTAAACCAACAATACAATATTTACAATGATTCAAAATTACCCCAAAAAGAAAATTTTGATTGCCATAATGATTTTATGGCAAGAGAAAAGTTTTAGCATAATTGGCAAATGAATACTTTAAACAACATTCACAATCCACCAGATCCACAACCTATTATAAAAACTCCTAAAGGAAAAATTGATCATGCTAGATGTATTTTGGAAAAGGGTGAAAGATTTGATAATAAAAAATGTGTTATGAATAAAATTGGTTATAAAGCTCTTATAGATGGTTATGAATTTAAGGTTAGAAAATCAGATCCGGTAAGGTATGATGTAATTTGTGTGCATGAGGGTTGCGAATGGAAAATAATTTCAAGTAAGTGCAAATTTAGTAGTGAATGGGAATTAGGAATGGTGAACGACCATCACACTTGTTCAAAAACTAAAATAGGTATGCATCACCGTAATGCTACGAAAAACTTGTTGGGTCATTTACTAGTACCTAAGTTCAAAGACAACTTGGTACCGTATATATACGACAAAGGACATACAAAATGACATAAACCTAGAATTCAACATCGATATTAGTTACAAACAAGCATGGAGATCGAAGAATGTGGCATTGGATACGCTTGAAGGTTGCCCGAAAGCATCTTTTGAACAGATTACGTTTATTGTCATAATTTAGAGTTGAAAAATGGACGGTCTTGTAACACATATTGATATTGATGATGAAGGCGGGTTTAAGATGGTTTTCATAGCTTTTGGTGTAACGGTAATCATATATATATTTTTTTAATATTAAATTTATTTTTGATGAGTATTATTATCATATAACTAATCGTTTAATAATTAATTAGATTGAAGCTTTCGCACCATATCGACCATTGTTAATAATTGATGCAACTCATCTTAAAGGTACTTACCTTGGAACAAATCTGCTGGCAGTTGGAATGGACGGGAATAATAAAATTATACCGTTGCAACGTGTGTCTCAGGGTGAGACCGGTGAATCGTGGACATGGTTTTTGTCAAAATTGAGAGAATGCATTGGTGAAGTTCCAGATTTAACTATCATATCTGATCGACATGTAGCAATACAATCTGCATGTGAATCTGTTTTTCCGAATGCATTCCATGGGCATTGTTGTAGGCATTTGATGATGAATTGTAACTTAAAGAGTAAAAAGCATAAGGCTTTATATTGGAAGATGTGCAAAGCCTACTTAATCGATGATTTTAATAGAGCATTAGAAGAGGTTAAGGGCAGAAAAAAAGAAGCCTACGACAAACTGATCGAAGCTGGGGTTGAAAGGTGGTCTAGGGCATATTCCGTTGGTAATCGTTACAATTACATGACATCTAATAGCGCTGAGTCAATCAATTCGTTAACAAGAGATGTGCGAAAAGTACACATCACTAACCTAATGGAGTGGTACAGAGCCCTTTTCCAAAAGTGGTACTTCAATCGTCGAGAAAAATATAAAGGTACGCGGTTTATGTAATTTTTTCCTTAAAGTAAACTATTTACCTTATTTATT
>OU343222.1:78119836-78462668 GCA_910596185.1 Chrysanthemum makinoi
AATGTAACCTCATTTAGTTTCTGCTTCTTTATTCTCAGAATCTGCTGCTTTTTCGGGTTCCTCGGTTTTGGGTGCATCAGATGAATCTTTGACTTCTTCTTTGGTATCTTTATCATCAACACTAAGCTTCTCAAGTAGTCCTGCAGTACTTGAAGCATCTTTGCTCTCTTCCTTCTCTTGTTGGGACTCGGCAACCTCTTGCACTGTTTCCATGAACTTTTTGCAATCTAAATACCAAAAGGTTAATATATATTAGAACGAAATTCAGCATATACCTGTTTGGCTGTATGTAATTTATATAATTCTAGGCAAAAATGCATATATATCCCTCCGAAAGTGAATAATTGCATATATATCCTTTGTACAAGTTTTTTATGCACATTTTACAATGGTTTTTATGCATGCTTTGGATATATATGCAATTTTGCATTTTCAGGAGGATATATATGCAAAAGCCCCAATTCTAAGGGGGCATTTCAACGCTTATATTATCTAAGAGAACAGACTATAAGCTCTACAAGATCAAGTTAAGTTCAAACGGCGAATCACTGTGGCAGTCTTTTCTTCCCGTGTTAAAAGAAAATTCAGATGGTTTTTTTTGGGTAAAGGGTTACCCCGGTAAAATATATTAATCACAGAAAGAACAACTTTAATGAAGAGCTAGCAGTTAAAAAAAATAGCATTCGCGCTTGGTTATTATTAATATTACACATGCACAAACAGAACATAGTAGCATGCTGAAAATTTAACTCTGTACATGGCTACAGGAGGAACTTCAAACACTTTAACAGTCTAATAAAAGCTTGGTCCCATCTGTGTTGCATCCTGACTCCATTACCAGCTAATGGTCTTTTGCTTAAAGATTATAAAGACTCGTAATTGGTGCCAAATTTTAACATTAGCAACCAAAATCAGTTACTATGAGAAAAACTAGATTTAACAAGTATGCTAGATTCCATGATCAACTCTAAACCAACCATTAAGACAAATCAAAGAAAACTAGCCAAAAATAGCAAACAAATATTCCTTGGCATAGTTATACAGTTATGCCTTTGCGTAATTGTTAATTGCATTTTTGCAGGCAAAACTATGCAAAAGGAGAGGTAGCTTGATACATGCGTATAAATATGTTCCTACAACTTTATTCATCAAAAACTGTCTTTTATTGTTTCTTCTAGTCTTAGTATATCATGCTAAATTGTGATCCTGGAAATCATCATCTCAATTCTTTTGGTATACCCATTAAAGAAGTAGATGCAAAAGTGGTTTATATAGAGTTGTAATACTCCGTTATTTCATGGAAATCATCAACTAGATTAAGTATTTATATTATTTGCTTTCGATCGTATGTAATATGTCATTTGTTTGGACCAAGTGGTAAAGCTTTGTTTTTTTAGCATTGAGTAGTTGTTGAAACCTAAGAAGTGTTGAGCAAGTGATAGTCTTTTAGAAATGCAAGAAGTGTTGTAAGAAGAGTCATGAGAATGATCTGCATGTCTTTATTACGGGTTGTAGCAGAAGATTGGTTTGGGAGTTCCACCAAGAGCATGAGGAAAGTGATAGGCACCTTGGAAAAAATGTCAGTTATCAAACTTTCATGCCTTGGTATAATCCCAGATCATTCTTCTATTAAAACATTAATAAACACATGTGAATCAAGTTCAAGACTATTACTACAATTCTCCTTGCAATTAAGAAAAAAATGTATTTAAGTTACTACTTCATGGATCAAACAATAACTCTCGTCAATGAATTAGATGCCCACATCATAGTCAAAGAATGAGAGCACACCACATAATAACCAAAAGAAAACATATAAAGCACTAAAAAAATCTAGAAACTACCATAGCATCCAATTACAAAAATGTGTAACCACAATCCGTGCCTTAATAAACACCAGAGCCATAAGAAATCTCAAAACAATATAAACACTTTGATGAATAAAGATTGGACTAACATATAATGAAACACAACATCAAGCCATCCCCCCCGTTTTGCACATACATTCGCCCTCAAATAATCTACTAAGGGAGGAGGGAGTGGGCACGGGTAGTGGATTCGAGTAGAGGTACCCGAGCGGGTACACCGCCCCGTCCTCTTCGGGTAGTGAAATCGGGTTGAGGATTCGGCTTGTGAGCTCGGGTGAGTATTGTGAGAGAATTTGAAAAAAGTGACCGTTGGGAGTAGCGTTGCTACTTTGCATGTATGGCTGGTGGTATGAGTGTTTTTGGTTTGGTTTGCAAAGTTGAAGATGAGTTGCAGAGAGTGACAGATATTTATATTTACAAAGTTGAAGATATACACTTTAGAAATTTGACTCACCTTGATCTTATCAGCTTGCCACATGCATGAAAAAGGCACCATGGATCTACTTATTAAAAATATTGTTTTATTTACAAAAAAAAATAAATAGATAAATAAATAAAATAAAAATAAAAAAATTGGGTACTAGGGTACCACTCCCTCCAAATCGGGTAGTGTTAGGGTAGAATTGGGTAGTTTTGAGTTGGAGGGTTTTTATTTGATAGAGGTGATGTGGCACCTAGGGTATTAGGGTACCACTCCCTCCTCCCTAACAATTATGCACAACCACAACATTTTCGGTAACTATGCCAGGCAACTATTCTATATTAAATTAAAAAAACACGCAATTCCAATCAAACACGACACACAAACTAACAACAGTCTAAATCCTTCTAATATGTTATCAAAAAGAGTCTATAACCACTTACTTTCAACGGAACCAAACCGAATACAAAACAGCTCATCCTTCAATTCACCATCAGAAAAATCAGCAGCATGCCACACACACGACTTATCATTACCAGCATGTTCCTGAACATTCGTGCTCGGTATCACTACATTCAACAACACATCCAAAATCTCATCACATAACCTCACAATCTAATCACACTTCACAAAAAACAGTTAAACAAAAACTATTAAACCACATCATACCTAAATGATTAGCACAGATTTTCAACGTTTTCGATTGCCGCATAACTAACCTAACTTTACCACTTTCCTTGTGCTTCAACAACTTAACTGAACCAGCACCTCGTTCTTTCCACTGGTTTCCTTCTTTATCGAAACGATACAGCTTCGATTTACTATCATCACAATAAAATAACATAAAACTAATAAGTGTAAAGAGACTGAACGACATCGTTTTGATTTACTGAAACTTCTTATAAAACTTGTTATAGTTTGGATTTACTAATACTTTTATAGAAATGTTATGTAAGGAGGTAAAAAGTGGTTACAGATCGAGGATGTGATCTTCATTTTCTTCACCGGTAGTGACGGCAACTTCTTCGAGTTTGACGATCGGAGCGATTTGTGCTCCCGTGTCTTCGTCTTCTGCGGCGGCGCTCGTTTCTTCTTCACCGGTGTGTTCGTGTTCGGGATCGTTGCTTGCCATTTTTATTTTATGGTGATTTGTGAAATAACGGAAGTGTTTGGGTGAAGGATGTTTTGGGGTTTTATATGGTTACTTGGTTAGGTTTGCGAATTTTGGGTTGACCCGATTGGGGACTCGTGCGACTTGATTTAT
Organism: Chrysanthemum makinoi; assembly: GCA_910596185.1. Classification (NCBI taxonomy): domain Eukaryota; kingdom Viridiplantae; phylum Streptophyta; class Magnoliopsida; order Asterales; family Asteraceae; genus Chrysanthemum; species Chrysanthemum makinoi. Next base: position 78,123,390 of record OU343222.1, read on the forward strand.
AGTACGGAGTACTTGATAGTGTGAACGAGTCGAGTTTTGACGGCTAGCCCCATAAAGAGTGTTGGGCGCTGAATTGTAGCGTCAATTAAAAGCATTCACCCGAGAAAAGTTCGGTGTTTAAGAAAAGTTCAGTTCAATAAACACCGAACAAGATTAATTATCTATATCTACAATATATATCTCTTCTCTATTACTTCCTTCGTCTCAAATTTATAGTTCCTTTTTTACTTTGGGGTCTTTTCATTACAACTTTTACCTTGAGTATTTTTTTTATGTTATATAATACTTGACGTCAGTGTTGCAAAACAAGGCCTACAGCCGACATCGCCGATTAGGTCTTTGTAAGGCCACCAACCTTCCGATTTATGTAAATCGGTGAAACAAATCGGTCAACCGTGGTCACAATGGACGGTTAATGGTGGTCAAACTTGTCGAAAACCTTCATATCTTTCGATAATACTTAAAACTACCCATAAAATTGTTTGAATAACTTATGGTCATTGTTTATATCTATTACAAGATGTTTTTGAAGAAAAGTATTTGCCGAAAATACATAAACTTGTCGAAAATACCTAAAACTTGTCGAAAATGCATAAAATTTGCCGAAAATACTAAAAACTTATCAGAAATGCCAATCCGATTAACGCGGATAATCCGCCTAAACCGATTACAAGCTACAGGGAGGTCGACCGCCCGACTACCGATTCGCGATTTTTGCAACATTGCTTGACGCAATATATATGAATTGATTGATTTTTAAATGTATTTTCATTGGTATAATTTTTATCAATTATTGTATAATACAAATAAAAATATTTAAGGTCAAAGTTGAAAAGAAAAGACCGAAAAAGTCATACGGGGACTATAATTTTGAGACGGAGGTAGTATATAAAAAAGAAAAATAGTCAACTATTGAATTGTTGAATGTTGAAATGTTTGGAATTGTTGAATGTTGAAATGTTAGAAAAAAAGTCAAGGTTAATGTTTAAACTTAATCTCAAATATTTTTGGCAATACTGAATTCTTTACATAACACGGTTTTGGATTTTGGCATCTGTTGAAAACTTAATCTCTAACATGGCAACTCTTTATTAACCATTTAATCTATACACGGTAAAACATTATAAAGGTCTGACTCTTGAATCTATCTATGGCAACTTAAATAATACACGGCTGAACATTATAAAGGGCTGACTTTTTAATCTATGTATGGCAACTTAAATATACGCTAATACACGGTTGGCTTCTTAAATAATACATGGTTGGTCTAGAAACTTACGAAACTATCCATCGCAGGTAGGATCTGTTAATACAAATAAGCCGGTAAAAACGTTTATTTATATTTTACGATCTTCTAATGTTTTGTCGATAACAAACGTAAAATCATTTTAATGAAACAAAAAGAATACGTAAATAGTTTGAGTCAATAGTTTCCTAACACACTTACGTTTTCACATAAAACACTAAAACAAGTATAAGTGATTTTATGATTTAGATACATATGTACAAACAACTAATGTTTACATATTGGGTTAACATATACTTAAACTAAGTATACTAAAATGGGTAAAAACAAGTATATACTAAATGGGTAAAAACAAGTATATACTAAATGGGTAAAAACTAGCAAATGGTATTGACTCATAACCCATGGTTTTATATATACCACATAAACCAAGTTCATTGTATCTAGAAAGAAAACCATGGATCAACCCATAACTCATGACCCATGACCCATAACCAAAAATACCCATGGGCAAAGAGGAGCGTTCCACGGATCCCCGGCTTTGTGCTAGCCGGATCCCAAGTGGAAAGGATCCGTGGGATCCGGGGAACAATAGAGAATTTTCTCTATAAATAGAGAGCCATTTCTTCCTTTCTAATCATCACTTCACACACATACTTCCCCAAGTATTCTAACCCTCTAACCTCATATCTAAGTGATCTATGTAGTTTGTCTTTTGTTTTTGTGTGATCTTCTAGGTTCGTCTTAAAGGCAAGATCACCACTTCTTGAAGACGAGCAAGCTCAAGTCCATGAGTTGCCATGCTTCGTCATCAACAAGACAACTAAGGTTCTCTTGTTGATAGTTCTTCCTTTCTCCATAGATGTTGGGTTGAAGGCATTAGTGAAGAATGCCGAAAGTGTCAAGATGAAAGCATTAGTGAAAGATGCTCATCATCCGTGTCAAAGTATTAGTGAAGAATGCTAAAGGTGTCAAAGCGAAGGCATTAGTGAAGGGTGCAAGCGTTGTGTCAAAGGCATTAGTGAAGGATGCCGAAGAATCAAATCAAGTCGCATTTGGAAAGAATGCCTAGGTCGTATAATCGATGAGGTGCATCGTTATACATATAAGTATTTATTTATTTCCAAGGATGGTGATATCCTTGATGATGGTGTAACAAGGAGTTGATCTCCTTGATATTAGGTGTTGTGTTGTGAATGGTAGTAGTTCCTCCATAGTAATGGAACTAGGTGCTTAGCCTAGTACCTAATAAAGGGTTGGCGGCGTTGTGATAGGATTAGTTCTCCTTGGTGTGAAAGAACTCGGTGGTTAGCCTAGCACCGTATAAAGGGTAGCGACGTTGTGTTAGGTGTGGTTCGCCTTGGTGTGGGAACTTGGTATTTAGCTTGTGCAGGAAAAATGTTAAGCGGCGTTGTGAAGGCTTCTCCTATAAGGAGTTGGTGTAGTTGCTACGAACTCTCGTAGGTAACTTCGGGGGTGGAGTAGGCAAGGAAGGTGTCCTTGTAGCCGAACCACTATAAATAACTTGTGTCATGATGATGTGCTTCTTACTCTTTATCTTTCATTATACGTTTATATATCTATCTATCAACGTCCAACATAAACAACCAAATATATTGACATAAGTCGATCTAAATATTTAAAATGAAGTTTTAAATTGTTAAAACTATTCAACCCCCCCTTCTAGTTTTCCACAATTGGCATCAGAGCTTCGTTACCAAGTTTCTTAGAGTTTGTTGTACTTTAAAAACTTGATACGATCCATGTATGTTTGAAAACTACAAAGAAGGATTATTTTTGTCATATTTTAAAAATCATCATATTGTTTATTGTTGGACAATGATAGAATGCTCTAACATTTTCTTTTTCTTAAGCATTATCCATACTTGGAATTGGAGTTACCAAGAAGATCATAAAGAATTTATCTAAATATTTCTTTTCGCAAAAAGAATGTTTAGTTGTCTTACAACATTAATCTGGAGATTCCAACAAGATCACAAAACATCTAAATACTTCTTTTCTTAAAAAGAATATTTGGCAAAGGTATGTTTTTTAATTACTTACCTTTATTGTTATTATTAAAATCTTAGTTGCATGATTTATTAGTTATTGCTCTAGTAGTTATTCACATTATAATCATCATCAAATTAGTATTCTCCGACTTATTTGTATAGACTAAATTACCAACTCATAATAATGATATCTTGGTTATTTGATAAACATTATCATTATTCATCACAAAAGGATTTATTGACACTCCATCTACGTCAATAAAAATCTGTGTGAAACTTCTTACATTATAATAACATGGGATTTTATTATAATATTTGAAAAATAATTCCCAAAGAATTATGACCAATTCTTTAAAAGGAAACTACGTCAAATAAGATTAGCTTAACATCGTCAAAACATCAACCACAAGTTTTAGAACCTAAAACATCAAAACTCTAGGTGCTTTAGAACTCCCAAACCAAAGGTATCAAGGAATGCTTGAGCTAATTTTTGTTGTCATGCCGGATCCCTGGACTTACACTAGCCGGATCCCAAATGAGAGGGATCCGCGAGATCCGCGCAACAGAAGACAACTTAAATGAAAGAATGATCACTGTGGATGTTCCACAAACTACTTTCCCCTTAAAGACTCACGAACAAAAACCTTACTACTGTTCACAGGAGCAACTTGATCATCTCTCTCATGCATAACAATCACTTGTGTAAGCATAATCTTCACTACATTGTTGATTTCATTCTTTGATTACTAGGATTACAAATTCTTCATTTTAAAGGTTGGGTTCAAATGGGTTTGTCATGATTTGTTACCACATTGTTTTCTAAGATAACCCAAATCAAAGAATTAACATTGTTAATACAAATTAAACTCATTTCTTGAATTCAATACAAATGAATTGAGCAAAATTGTGATCAAACCCTCTAGGTTACTATTCACAATTAACACCACATTGTGGTTGTATTGTTTAGGAACAATCATGCCAAGCAACAAGCAACAAGATTACCAAGACACCGCCCACTACATACCCTTGTATCATAGGAAAGATGGATTAAGTCCGGATGATAGGAAAGCCTTTAAGTTGCTTGAAAGGAGACTCTTTCACGAAGGTAGAATTGTTGAACCATCATTTCTTGCAAATACCGACATAAGGGAAGTATTTGGAACTATTGGGTTTAATTGTTTATTGGATATAAGCGAGGAAATTTGCCGGTCTTTGTGCTTGAATTCTACAAGACAATGGGTATAATTAGAAATGATGATGGGTCCATCTTAATTGAATTCACCATCATGATGGCGAGAGTTTAGTCTTTCACTTATAGAGTTTGGAAGAATTATAGGGGTTCCGTATCAAGGTGTTTGTATGTACTCCAATGAATGGTCTTTGGAACAACTACACACAATGGTTGATCATCACGACATTTATCACGCAACAATCCCGGAAGCAACCACGGTAAGAGACACCTTGTTTTTGCCAAGAGCATCCCCATCAAGGGTTACTAGGAAATCGAAAGTGATCTGTAACACCCCCAAACTTGGTTTAGCGGAAGCATACGTGTTATTTGGGAGCGTTACGGGATTGGTGAATCATAACACAAGTAATAAAGAACGGAATACATACTCCGTTTAACTTCATAAAATATTTTAAACCATTATCTTACAATATTGTTTTAGATAAATGGGCACATCCCATAATTTTTAGTGGTCCCAAAGTAAAAACATCATTTTGTGTAAAAACACTTCTTTAATACTACTACGACCATTTACCTGCTTCTTGCCTTGCCTTCATGATCATAACTTAAACACACGAGAAAATATGCTAAAAGGTTCAGCTAAAATTTGGTGAGTTCATAGGTTTAAGTTAAAATAGTAAGTTTGGACCATAAGCAAAGTCATATAATCATTACAACGAATATAATGATATATGGATGAAAGTCTATTACGTTAGCTCTAAGTTCATGCAACCGATACTACGACAGTTTCTGTATGCTAAAAGATGTCATACAATATAGGGGCCCATAGCGAGTGTTTTGTCCCTCAACACTCGGTTCCGACATGGTATACGTTTCGCCTTGGCCTAAGCATGGCCAACCGAACGGAGGAGTCACCCTCAATAGATCTATTTATAACATTCGCGTTTCCCAATGGGGAATTGACGGTTCATGAAAAAAAGGCAATCTCTAGGGACATAAGGGCTTAGGCTACACCACGTAATAGTAAACATGTAATAGTTTTGGTCCATAAAAAGGTTTTTGCATATTTCTCACCCCAAAGTGTATAAAACAGTTTATCATGTAAAAGAGGGGCTATGAAAACTCACCTTAGCAAATGTGCAATCCAAATGTGGGTTTAGTGATGGTTGTGGAGCGGCACCGACACGCGACCTAGATAAGGAGGGTAATGTTTTAGTTCATTGTTTTAAGTATTACGTACTTAAAATGGTTCAATGTAATTGTATTAACATCAACGTAAGTTTGCAAAATTGTTAATATGGTTTTACTAGTAAGTATACAAAATATATATACACTCTTCATGTTGACATTAAGATGGTTTTAACATCCAAAGTTTGATTTGAAAATAATTTCAATATTCCACTAGTAAGTATATAAATGTGTATATACTTATTTAAGTTGACACAAAATGGCATTGTCAAACTTATATATATATATATATATATATATATATATATAATTGATTTATTTTCTAATTGTATTTAGAAAATATTCAAGTTACATTTGAAGACTTTCGAATTTAATATATGATAATATGACATAGTGGTCTTTAGTTATTTATCAAACTTGTTCTTAATATATAAAGTTCTAGACGGGAAGTTTACTTGACATGCATTCATTTACACATTGTCGTTAAATTTTGACGTAACCATATTTAAGTGAATTATGTTTTTAAAGCACTTGATTCTTGTATTAATACTTTTACACTCTATCGTTTGTCGTTACAAGTATGTTCATATTTAAGTTAGAGGATTTCGAATTATGCGAAAGAAAAATATATATCATTGGACAACCGGTTTACGTTTTGAGTTCCTGACTTTGGTACAATGGTATATTACTCACTTTGATGTCACAGTGGGCTGTGGCCCGTCTCACGTTCACCAGTCTTGGGCTCAGGCCCGAAGTGGGTTTGTACTAGGAAAGATTTTTAGCTTCTTGGTTAGCCTATACACTACCATGGATAACATATGGGCTGTGGCCCATCGTGGCACGAGGGGAATTTTTACACAACTTTCTAGTATTGCATAATTTCATTTCAAAGTTTTTGTACTAGTATAACTTTATAAGTAGACTTATACCAAGCTTTTAAGAGGACATGTTACCTTCCAAAACTCTATCACTAACGAATCAATATTGACGCAAAAGGGAAAGTAGCCAAGTGCTCCAACTTGATTATTTTGGTGACACAAAATACCTCCTCAGTTGAGGCCTTATGACTAACCATTAGTCTTACACAAAAGGTTATACCATTCGACCTGAGTTAATGTGCAAAACAAACCTGCTGGTTTTTGTTTCATTACTGTCGTGGGTATACTCGAGGTGTAAAGGAGTTTTCAAGCGATATACCGTTAACTCGAGGTTAGACTCAAACCAAGAGTGTCGTGACTGATGTGTTCGACACACACATTGTCCACCTGATTCGGCCATAACAATCCGGGTGATTCTCAAGGGCACATATTAACTTAATATGCTAGAACAAGGATGCGGTATGACCTCATGATAGTTGAGTACTACTCAACCCGGCTTCACTAGATTATCATACTACGCAAATCCTCGAGTACTAAACAAGGTGACTGAACTAACATTAAATTTCCAGATCCAATACTATGGACATAAACATGGTGCTTACGTTCTACAAGATTTATAGAGCTAACTTTCACTGATCTTGGGTTCGGATACTCGACAGAAAACAAGACCCAACAAAACAACACTTCACAGTTTAGTAAATGTCCAACTTGTTTTCGGTTTTAACTAGTGATACCCACGTTTCCACCAGATTTACGACATCTATGTTACTCGAAATTTTTATAAAACTTAACTGTCATGTCTCCTTGGTTCATACTCTCGGCAGACAGAAAACTCAAACAAATAGAAACCTTAATAACATCTAGTTCCCAGACTCAATAAAACAATCTCTAGTAGTTTTTATGAAAATTCATCTTTGTCCAGTTTCTTTGCTTTATGCTTTCGGCAGGAACAACACAAGGGGACCCAAGAACAAATAAATTTTTACACGAGGCAATAACCTTTACCAAGAAGAAATAAAACTTATACATATCAAGACACTGAGTTTCATAATCAAGTATTCATCAACTCGAATGGTAAATCTTAACAAGATGAGGTTTAGAAATTTCTTACAACAAGCTTGATGACAAGAAATCCGAAGGCCAACCCAAGAGTTTATCACCGCCACAAATTCCAATCGATTTAGAGCAAAACACCAATGATGTTTCTTCACTCCTTAGAGCTTCCTTATCTTTTTGTGGTGGGATTTGAAGTGTGACACTCTTGGGGGTCTCGGCTGAATTAAAAAGGAAACACAAGAGGAGTCTTTGACCAAGCTTTCTCATCTTGTAACTTGGTTTGAAACCAAATTTAGTTAACTTCCAAAACTATGCGAATCTTGGATATTGGCTCAAGATAGATTGGTGTGAAGATATGTTTCTTCTTAGGTGGTTTATCTTGATTTTCCTTGGATTCCATCGAAGGGTAGCCGGCGCATCAAGAGGGGATTTGGGAAGCATACCTTTCATAGATTTGGCATGAGAGAGGAGGATATGTTGGATGAACATGTTGGGTTATCCCCTTTTGGGGAGATTTGACCTAGGTGGGTAGCTAAGAGTAGAGGTTGAAGATGAGATATGCAAATCTTATTTTTCTCTGCTTTTGTTTTCTTTTTGTCGTGAGTGGGAAGAGATACAAAGAGATAATAGTTCAAAGTTTTATAAAATGTTCTCTTGTAAAGGTAATATAAGTAAAAGAGAATTATGTAAGTAAAAGTATATGTATATGTAATGTATACTTAGGAAATATTTGTGTACATGTACTTGTGTTACACTTATATTTTAATTGTGTTTGAGTATTATAAATTTTTTATCTAAGTGATAGTGTGTTAAATATTTTGTGTCCCGCGATATTAAGTTGTGACCGAAGTATCATCGTTTGATAACTTTTAGATGTAATAACTTATGGTCACGCATCGGAGATATTATTATTTTTGTAATATTTTTCTTTACGGTTGTTTGTCATTTGCTTTATCAAACCTTTATCATAGTGTCGGTACGCGTGCAGTGTCGGTTACTGGGGAAAACGAGATAACCTCTCGTCTTACAGTTTAAATCATAAGACAAAAATGAAATATTCATAAAATGATATGAATGCAAGAGTGGTGAAATTTTTACTGTATGCGAGTTATCTACTGATTCGTGCTAAACCGTCAAGTTATCTCACACAAGCTAGCCACTTGTGAATGGCTAACCGTAAGAAACTTAAAACAGTTCAGACACAAATGCAATGAAGTCCAGGAGAGTATAGTGTTTCCCCGGGTCGTTATGTCCCAACGAGCTGTGCGAGAATAATCAAACGTGTAGTGATCGAGAGAATTTGAATGGAAAAGGATTGTGATTGATTATACTAAAAGAAAAAGTATATAAACTACAGGGGCTTAAATGCGAATTAAAGAGAATTAAAAAGATAAAATATATTAAATAAACGCTATCACTATTTGTAAGATCTAATGTTTTTGACTTTTCTTTTATAAAACTTAAATTAAAAACTACGTGACGTACTAAATAAAACGTGAGTTTTAAGAAATAAAAGGCCTACAAATATGAAAATAATATTTTTAAAATCCTAATAATAAAAGAAAATTATTAAAAAAAAGAAAATTATTTTTAAAACTATTTATTTAATTATTATTAATTAAAAACTAATTTTAACTATTTAATAATAGCCTAAAATACAAGAAAATATGAAATAAAGCTAGAAAAATGAAATTATGGCTTGGACAAATCTAAAATAACAAAAGAGAATTTTCAAAACTAATTTTGTATTTTTCTGATTATTTTTCTATTTTCTATGAATTAAAAACTATTTAAAACTACTTAAATTGCTAAAAATTACAATATAAACTATGAAAAATCTGGAAAAATATTTTTTTTGACTTTTTATATTTATCTTAACCTAGGAAAAATGAAAACTTATTTTTTTGAAACTTTTCTGATTTAATTGCAATAAAAGCTAATTAAAAAGACTTAAAAACTGATTAAAATGAAGAAAAATACCAAACTGACCTAGAAAAATCTGAAAAATTCAAGATAAGTCTAAAATATTATTATGAATCTAGGAAAAATATAAAAACAGAGGGTTGTGTGCAAGAATATGGAACTGCAATCACAAGGAGCTTATAAATAAGCACTTAGAATAAGCCAATGAAAACCAAAGACCACCAAAGTTATACAGAAGCTACAATATGCTCAAAATACCCAAATGCAACAAGTTACAACTAGTCATAACCTCTGAAATACAAAATGTACAGATTTGATTATATGAGCTTATGTGCTAAAACAGTTTTGAGGCTCCTACTTTGGAGCCTAAGAATAAGCTACCAAATAAGCTGGAAATCAAAAACTAGGTGTTGGAACTTACACTAGACCTGGCTAGCTACTTATAAATCAAAAATTAGACCAAGTTAAGCTCAATTGAGCTCTGTGCAAGGACTGCACAAACCCTGTGCAGACTCAGTCTTAACTGAGTCAGTGCACAGGGCAATTTAAGCCCATTTGACAAGCTATTTTGGGGCTTCTAAAAAATTGCTAAAAATCTATAAAAATCATAATAAGAAACTAGACCAACTGAACTTATAAAACCCAGAGTTTTACTTGATTTGGCCCAAAACTGAATCAATGAAAAATCATCTCAGTTGGGCTAAAACTGAGTTTTACAAGTTTTTGACTTTTGACAATTATGAAGAGTTGACTATTTTGAGATTTCATTCCAATTTGTGGACTGATGTTGATGTTAAATGATGAAATGAAACTACTGCAAGTTATACCTATGATTTATAAACACAAAACAAGTTTTTGCTTTAACAAAATTCCAACAGTTATGATCTTAAGCCAGATTCAAGGTGATGTTGACTATTGTGGTATGCAGGTGCAATTTGATGACTGAATTGAGTTCAATAGAGCTTAACAAGCATAAAACAACAGGAATCTACTACTGAATAAACCTCAAAATCAGTTTAAGCAGCAAATCCAAACACAACTTTATATAGCGATTTGCAAATAAAATGAGATAACCACTGAACTAGTTATTGCAGAACCCTAAACTGACTCTAACCAACCTAATTAACACTTAATCAACAAATAAAAACCAATATAAACCACAAGTACAGATTATGCAATAATTCTTGAAAATAACTCACAATTGGTCCTAGCCACAATGGCTTGCCAAAGAACACAGGAACCACTAGCCTAATCTAAACTATAACCTAGCTCATTATCAACCCAAATCAGATCGCACTGCGTCACCCATATCCATTTCCATTTCCATTTTGAGCTCAGTTTGACTTTCTTTGACCAAAATCCAAAATTGCTTGAAATTGATATATAAGCTTACAAAAAGCTATAAGAAGCTTATGTAAGCTTATTTGAGTTTAAAAATAAGCTAGTTGAAGCTTGGATATAGGAGTTGGAAACTGAAATTTGCTACAGTGATACAAAAATATGAAACTAGATAAAACTTTGGAATTGATGATTAAAAGTGGATTATCTTGATAGTATAACTTGATTTTGATACAAGAAAACAAAATATTACATCTTTTACACTTAACTAAAACTTTAAAGTTAAAAACGACATTAATGAAATTTAAAAACTACAAGACTCTCTTTATCTTGCTTCTTCTTCTTCCTTTATATGCAAAATATCTTCCTCATTGACTTCTGAGCATATCCCACTAATTTCCTTGGCCATTGGATCTGTTTAAGAGATCTTGGCCGTTTGATCAAGTTTTGGCGCCAAAACATATATAAGCCAGTTGGGGTTGAGTGAGGGGGTGAAGAAGCATTAAATGCTTCTTGGAGTTTGGTGGAGGTGGGGGGACATGGGAGTGTGAAGGTGATTTGGGGATGGGAGTTGGAGTTTTGAAGGTGAGTTGTTGGGGAAGAAGAAAAAGCGCGGGTGGCTTGTTTGACCAGACATTTGACTTGGGACTATTATATTGATGGGGGGTCAAAAAGGAAGGGTCCAAATGGGTTTGGCAGGGGTCCATTGGATTGACAAGGGTCCAAGGGCTTGTAAAGGTTTTAATATACAAGGACCTATTGTGCAATTTCTGAAAATCAAGGGACCAAAAGTGACAAGTTCCAATAGTACAAGGACCAAACTTGACATTTTCAAATTTCCAAGGACTATTTTTGACAATTTTGAAACTTGGAGGACCAAATTTGTAATTTCTCAAAACTTTTGATATTTTTCACCAAAGGACTAATTTTGACAACTTATGATTTTAAAAGGGCCTTTGGTGATTTTTCTTTTGAAATTAAGTGCTCAGGGACTATTTCTGACAACTTTTGAAACTTGGGGGACTGAAGCGCCAATTATGCAAACTTAGCTCATTTTTCATCTGATTTTAAACATTTTGCATCTGAAACATATAAAATGCAATTTTGAAATATTTTCAGTATTTTGATGCATTTCTGAGCATTTTTAAACGTTTTGCAGTTCAGATTTGACCAAAAATGATGAGTATTTACACACTCATCATCTACTCAAATGATCAGGCAAAGCTTATGCATGCTTCATGACTCATGCTTAGTAATAATAAATTACTAATTATCAGTTAAATTTTAGTGAAAATTTACCGTGTGTCACATCCTCCCCGCCTTGGAAGAGAAAACCGTCCTCGGTTTTCAGTTAGGATTACTTGTTGAAGTAGAGAAAAGGTGTGGGTATTTGCGCTTGAATTGGTCTTCACGCTCCCACGTGTATTCTGGACCTCTTTGAGAGTTCCAACGGACTTTGACGATCGGGATGCGGCTTTGCTTAAGCCGTTTGATCTCTCTATCCATAATTTCAATGGGTTCCTCGACAAAATTCAATCTTTCGTCAACTTGGATTTCTTCCAAAGGAATAGCAAGAGTTTCGTCAGAAAGACATTTCTTCAAATTGCATATGTGAAACACGTTGTGTACAGAGCTGAGTTCTTGTGGTAATTCGAGTCGGTATGCTACCGGTCCGATTCTAGCGAGAATTTTGAAAGGTCCAATATAACGAGGATTTAACTTTCCACGTTTTCCAAAACGGATCACGCCCTTCCACGGTGCAACTTTGAGCATAACTTTATCTCCCACTTGAAACTCAAGTGGTTTCCTCCTTTATCCGTAGCTCTTTTGACGTCACATTTGCTTGTAGTCGGTTTTTGATTTGTACAATCTTCTCGGTAGTTTCTTAAATTAGCTCTTGACCAGTAAGTTGACTTTCTCCAACTCGCCCAACACCACAGTGATCTACACTTCCGACCATAGAGTGCTTCATATGGTGCGGCTATTATACTTGTGTGATAGCTGTTATTGTAAGAAAATTCAGCTAATGGCAAGTGCTTATCCCGCCATTTCGAAGTCTATTACACATGCTCTTAGCATGTCCTCCAATGTTTGAATGGTTCTCTCGCTTTGTCCATCGGATTCGAGGATGATAAGCCTCATGTCGAGGTTAGACCCTAAAGCATCTTGAAGTGATTTCGAAATTGAGGTGAAACGGCTATCTCTGTCCGAAATGATGGAAATTGGTACACCATGGCGTGCGATGATTTCCTTCAGGTATAGTTGTGCAATTTTTTCCATTCCATCACTTTCTTTCATCGGTAGAAAATGTGCTGACTTGGTGAGACGGTCAACTATTACCCAAATAGTGACGTAGCCTTTAGAGGTTTTAGGTAGCTTAGTGATAAAGTCCATTGTTATACGTTCCCATTTCCACTCGGGAATTTCGGGTTGTACTAGTAGACCTGAGGGTCTCTGATGTTCAACTTTAACCTTTGAACAGGTTAAACATCTGCTGACATATGTTGCAATGTCGGCTTTCATGTTTGGCCACCAGTACAATTTCTTCAGATCAAGGTACATTTTGTCGGATCCTGGGTGTATGGAGTATTTAGACTTGTGGGATTCGTGCATAATAATGTCGCGAATTCCTCCGTAGAGTGGTATCCAACTTCGCTCTTTGAAACACAAGGTTCCATCCGACCTTTTCACGAATCCATTTTCACTTTCTGGCATTCCGTAAAGGTTCTCATTCGGACAATTTTCCTCTTTGAGTGCTTCCAATTGAGCCTCAAGAATCTTGGTTGGAATAGGTGAACTAATTGTCATACCCAAGGATCTGACTCTAAGAGGTTTTGGTCGCTCTTTCCTACTGAGAGCATCAACAACTACATTCGCTTTACCCGGATGGTAACGAATCTCGCAGTCGTAATCACTGAGTAATTCCAACCATCGGCGTTGTCTCATGTTCAGTTCTTTCTGATCCAAAATGTGTTGTAGGCTTTTGTGATCGGTGTATACAACACACTTCGTGCCATACAAGTAGTGTCTCCAAATCCTGAGTGCGAACACAACTGATCCTAACTCCAAGTCGTGCGTTGTGTAGTTTTTCTCATGAGTCTTCAACTGGCGAGAGGCGTATGCTATCTGTCACACCCCCAAAATATCGCAGCGGAACGATAGTGTCTTTGGGGTATGATGTCATAGCACAAAGCATGGATAAAGAAAACGACCTCTATAATGAGACGTTTTGAAAAGTTTACCATTCGATTAAATAGAGTTAAAGTTTACAAAACATGAGATCCCAAAGTTTGATAATACATAAAGGGTTACAAAACATGTCGAATGGTAATTGATAAAAACACAAGACTCCAATGTATGCCATGTGACCCAAAGCTCCATGAAATGCTATCGCCTTACGAACTGAGATAAACATGCTAAAAAGTGTCAACACAAAGGTTGGTGAGTTCATAAGTTTGTTGAAAAGGATTTGAAAAAGTCTTTAAAGAATGTTGATGCAGCAAAGGCATTGTAAATCCATTCAGTTCCAAGTTCCGCCCATACAAAACTTGTAACCTAGGTGTTTACAACCCATTGCCTAAAATAGAATTGTCAATCTTGTTTGTAAGTAGGACATATGTGCATACGATATATACATGTACTAAATGCAAAGAATCACAGCCAACTGAACCTCTTGACAAGTCTACATTGTTTGTTGTGTCTCATTGAATAACAGATTATATTCACCCCAGGTCAAGTTATCAGGGACACAAGGGTGGGGGCGTCAGCCCGATAGTACTATCAATACCTCTTCGCCGGCTCCCGCAGGAGTTAACCAATTGCTAAAGTATGTATGTTGAAGCATAATTGAAAACAAGTTTAGCACATTAAGGCACATATCGCAATAAACCACACACAATGTCCAAAGAGTATAAGAAGTATAGTGTAACACAATTGTATAAATGGTTTGAGTATTTGCAAGAGTAAAAACAAGTATTTAAGCATGTATCTCCCCCAAAGAGTTGGTAAGAATGTAAACGAGTAAAAGTGGGGTATGAACTCACCTGGTATGATTGATATGCTAACAAAATGAAGTGCACGAAAATGAGGCTCGGAAACTATCCGCGACCTAAAATGAATGATGTACTCTAATATAAGTCATGAAATAATGTTGTGCATGCAAATCCATATGTAATCTATACCACTTGTACGTTTTTGAAAATAGAATTTATCGTTGAAATATATGTTTATGACATCTCGTCATGTTTATAAAATACTTTACAAGTATATACGTTGAATCAACATTCTACGATAATCGTTTTGTGATTTATTATGAAATTATAACTTTTCGTAGTAAAATAGTGTCGTTGAAATTTTCATGAAAGTGAATAAACGGCCTCGAAAAGCTAGTCATAAAATGGTGCACGTCGAGTGTCGAGGAAACCACTCAACGGTTTTGGGAAGCTTGTATCATTATCTCAAAGTTTTAGCATTTAAGTTTTCATCCTAGAGGTCTCGATCATGGAGAAAAATATAGGTAAAGTATGGTACTTGTGTCCAAAATATTGTTTAAGGGTGGTTTCCGGCAAAGTTTAAGTGACCGTATTTCATTCGTTACAACTCCGCAACGACGGTTGGACATTTTGGAAAATATGCTAGGCGAACTTACTTTTACTAGAAGACATCACGTTATAAAAAGTATTACATCCTTGTTAAAAACGACCCTCAACATGGTCACTTGTTGCCGTAATGTTTGTCTAATAGAAATATATTAGTTTTTCTTATATAATAAAGTTACGGCAACTTTGTGTAAACGTGTATAATTTAATCGTTACAAGTCCGTTTTCTACGTTTTCTACATCCTTAGATTCGTATTAAAGTATACTAATATATTTTTGATAAGTCGACACATTTAATAACGCTTAAGCCTCATTTTTGACTCGTAAAAAGTGACATTTACATGCTGAAATTTCTGAAATTATTAGTTTTCGTCGTCAAACTTCAAAAATTCATAACTTCTTCGTTATAACTCCGTTTTAATCTGTTCAAGCAACCACGTTTTCGTTTTAAAGTGTATTTCCCAAATATCTAGCCCAAAATATTTTACCAACTTTCGAATTTTCCCAGATTTAAAAATAAGATCAGACCGTTAACTAAAGTTGTCGAAATGAGTTTTTCTCGCGCAAAACCTATTCTAACCAATTCAAAACAACTCCGAAGCTATTCTAAACCTACCATACACCTTCTTAGGGTGTCATGGGTTCCTAGACATCACCAAAAGTGATATGTTTCAAGGAGTAATTATAGGATGACATAAATATATATAACTCTTGAAAACAATTAAAAAGTGGTATAAACATCCATAAGACTTGCATGTTTTTCTCAAATATGATGTAATGAACATAAAATAAATATGAAATATGAAGATGAATATGAGATGCTTACTAGTTAACTTGATGAGGTTAATGAACAAAGGTTTTTCCTAATCACCCAAGGTTTTTATTGCACAACCTTAATCAAGAGTGATACTAGAGTGAATAAAACTTGTCTTGAAAATTTTTGGTGATCTCCTTCCTTGTTTCTATGGTGTCCGGTTGTGTGGAGAAGAAGAGAAGAGAGAAAAATCTTTTACACCTATAGTTTACTTGTATGTATGTGTAGATTTTGAAGTAAAATATGAATATAAGTTATTTAGAGTAGATATTTTGTGAAAATTAAGTGACTCATCCCCTTTGTGTCGACAAGGGGGTTTGTGAGTTAGTTAATACCTTTTTTTTTTTTATGTATAATGTAAGGTAATGTAAAGTTAATTGAAGCTAAGTGGTGACTTGTATACACATTTGAGTATTTAGGGTAGCGTTAGCTAAAAATAAATTTTAACAGGTCAAGATAAAATATATTGAGGTCATAAAAATTATAAAAAATACATTTCTTAAAAGATTTGAGTGAAATAATAGTTATCGTGTAGTTTTTATGAAAACCGTCGTAACTATATAAATTTAACAATTTATGCAAAATAAATTTATAACACCGGTTAAACTAATAATAATATTATTTTTATAATCTTAATATAAGTATAAAAATTTATCGGGATAATTTTTGGGGAGTGTCGGATAAATTGTTCAAAATATTTAATTACGCGATAGCGTTTATTTAATAAGAAATTATGCGTTTAATGTGAAATGCAAACCCATGCGTGAACTAGTATGATGAATGTTGAGTTTGAGAAATGACCAAAAATTGAGAATTGTGACATTCTTCCCATGTCAGAGGAATCGCATCCTCGCGATTCAATTAATGATAACTATAGGTCTACCCTTAGGTTTCGCGAAATCAGGGTGTATGGTCAAAGTGCTTATGCCAAAACTTACGCGTCTAGGTTTCTTATCTAATGAGGCTCACTGAATCTGAATAATACAGTGGATTACTTAATGATCTTGGGAAACGTACCAGTTACGCATTACGGGCTACCTCGGTCCCTACATAGAATGCTCGAGCTCGGGTGGACTGATATTGAGTACCTGGTTTGGGTTATTTCCTTCTATTGCTAGAGCTAGGTGCTGGTTACCCTGTGGTTGTCCCTGTGTTCCATTTAACTTAGGACAATTATTCCGGTAGTGATTCGGGCTGTTGCACTCGAAGCAAGTCCTTTGATTATTCCTCATGTTACCCACATTAGCTGGTGTTACCTGTGTTTTACACTGCTCCCTAAGATGGCCGTATCGATTGCAATTTGTACACAAGCGGCAGGGCTTGGTCTTCGGATGATGATAAGCACATTTAGCACATTTGGGATGTGTACCCGCATACTCTCTTTGTTCAGTACCAGTTGCCACAAAACTCTTGCCCTTTTGTTGTCTGCTACCACGTCCATCTGCCTATTCGACCCACTCGCTTACTTCCTCTTGTCACTGCTCTTCAAAGTACCATTTCTAACCATCTCGTCTGTCAGGGTTCCTGCCCTCAGTATTGCACTTTGTATTGTAGACGGCTCAGTCATTTTCACAGTTCCACGGATTTCGGGGACAAGACCATATATGTACCTCGAGATTCTCTTGGACTCAGGGGTAACTAGATGAGGAACTAGTCTGGCTAATTCATGGAATCGATCTGTGTAGACTGCGTGACCAGCTCCTATCATAGAGTGATGATAAAGTTCATGTTCCAGTTTCTGCATTTCATTGTCCGGGCAGTACTCCTCTTTCAATAACGCCTTAAATTCGTCCCATGTCATACTTATAGCTACTTCTCTGCCCCTAGCCTGTAGCTGTGTGTTCCACCATGTCAATACCTTCCCTGATAGCAAGCAAGCAGCATACTTCACCCTCTGATGTGCGGCACAATTGCTGATGTCGATCACTGACTCTGTCTTCTCTACCCATCGAGTATACGCCAAAGCACCTCCTATACCATCAAACTCCACGGGTTTGCATACTGAAAATTCCTTATACGTGCATCCAGTTCTGTTGTTGTTGTGGTTGTTGTTGTTGTTGTTGTTGGTGGTGTTGTTATTGTTGCCACTGCCAACTACATTGTTGGTGTCGCCATTCCCGTTCCCGTGGTTTCCCGAGTTATTCATATGGTTTCCAACTTGTGTGACAATAGTGGGAAGCAAGATTTGAAGTTGTTGAGCGATGATGGCGGCAAAATCAAGGTTTCCGCCAGCGTTGTTGACATTGTTACCCATGTCGCGACCGCCTTCTCTACCTCCATGCTCACCTGTCCTTCCACCCCTTTGGGCCGCACCACCTCGGTTAGTGCTGCGTGTTACCCTCTTTGGTGCCATGATCTCTGCAAGGAAAGGACCGTTGAGTTCCCAATGTCTATACTTAACGTCCTCAAACATAATACCACGCCACAAATTGGTTCCTAAGGTGTGCCCACACCGATCTACGTATGCGTGGTCGCATATGTCCACGTGGGTTGTGACGCATTTATAATTATGTTGGCCACCATAATTATAATTGCCTCATTTCACACGTGTACATACCACCAAGCATACATGTCTCGGCGATTGATGTTACTGAAATAGGTAGCCATTCTATCATCCGATTCTAAACGGTGGAGAAGGAATTTAGGGTAGGTATCTAGGGAGAGTCGCACTTGGTGTATAGGAAATTCCTTTAGGTGCTAAAGTCACTATGAGGTTTTATTCGCCAGCAGTTCCCAAAGTATCCTCAAGAGAACTCCCATCCTCGGGCAAAATCATCAAATCTATACAGCTATATAGTAACACTTATTTAGCTCGATCTCGTGTCTCATCAAACAAGAACTGTCACGAGATCAAGTTAGATAAGTGCTCATTACTGAGCTCCATATTTTTGATGACTTGACAAGATTTTGGGACTCCCCTATCGGTACAAGGAAACTACGTTATCCAATGAGGTGGGTCTAGAAGAAATTCTTAAGAAAACATATGCGCACGAAAAGTGTGTAAGACGATAGGAAAAGAAAGGATCGACGTGAAAGCGGTTATAGTCTAGGAACTAAAATGCAACCTAGTTCTCTATAACCAAGGCTCTGATACCAATCTGTCACACCCCCAAAATATCACAGCGGAACGATAGTGTCTTTGGGGTATGATGTCATAGCACAAAGCATGGATAAAGAAAACGACCTCTATAATGAGACGTTTTGAAAAGTTTACCATTCGATTAAATAGAGTTAAAGTTTACAAAACATGAGATCCCAAAGTTTGATAATACATAAAGGGTTACAAAACATGTCGAATGGTAATTGATAAAAACACAAGACTCCAATGTATGCCATGTGACCCAAAAGCTCCATGAAATGCTATCGCCTTACGACCTGAGATAAACATGCTAAAAAGTGTCAACACAAAGGTTGGTGAGTTCATAAGTTTGTTGAAAAGGATTTGAAAAAGTCTTTAAAGAATGTTGATGCAGCAAAGGCATTGTAAATCCATTCAGTTCCAAGTTCCGCCCATACAAAACTCGCAACCTATGTGTTCACAACCCATTGCCTAAAATAGAATTGTCAATCTTGTTTGTAAGTAGGACATATGTGCATACGATATATACATGTACTTAATGCAAAGAATCACAGCCAACTGAACCTCTTGACAAGTCTACATTGTTTGTTGTGTCTCATTGAATAACAGATTATATTCACCCCAGGTCAAGTTATCAGGGACACAAGGGTGGGGCGTCAGCCGATAGTACTATCAATACCTCTCCTCCGGCTCCCGCAGGAGTTAACCAGTTGCTAAAGTATGTATGTTGAAGCATAATTGAAAACAAGTTTAGCACATTAAGGCACATATCGCAATAAACCACACACAATGTCCAAAGAGTATAAGAAGTATAGTGTAACACAATTGTATAAATGGTTTGAGTATTTGCAAGAGTAAAAACAAGTATTTAAGCATGTATCTCCCCCAAAGAGTTGGTAAGAATGTAAACGAGTAAAAGCGGGGTATGAACTCACCTGGTATGATTGATATGCTAACAAAATGAAGTGCACGAAAATGAGGCTCGGAAACTATCCGCGACCTAAAATGAATGATGTACTCTAATATAAGTCATGAAACAATGTTGTGCATGCAAATCCATATGTAATCTATACCACTGTATGCGTTTTTGAAAATAGAATTTATCGTTGAAATATATGTTTATGACATCTCGTCATGTTTATAAAATACTTTACAAGTATATACGTTGAATCAACATTCTACGATAATCGTTTTGTGATTTATTATGAAATTATAGTAAAATAGTGTCGTTGAAATTTTCATGAAAGTGAATATACGGCGTCGAAAAGCTAGTCATAAAATGGTGCACGTCGAGTGTCAGGAAACCAACTCAACGGTTTTGGGAAGCTTGTATCATTATCTCAAAGTTTTAGCATTTAAGTTTTCATCCTAGAGGTCTCGATCATGGAGAAAAATATAGGTAAAGTATGGTACTTGTGTCCAAAATATTGTTTAAGGGTGGTTTCCGGCAAAGTTTAAGTGACCGTATTTTATTCGTTACAACTCCGCTTGACGAACGGTTGGACATTTTGGAAAATATGTTAGGCGAACTTACTTTTACTAGAAGACATCACGTTATAAAAAGTATTACATCCTTGTTAAAAACGACCCTCAACATGGTCACTTGTTGCCGTAAGGTTTGTCTAATAGAAATATATTAGTTTTTCTTATATAATAAAGTTACGGCAACTTTGTGTAAACGTGTATAATTTAATCGTTACAAGTCCGTTTTCTACGTTTTCTACATCCTTAGATTCGTATTAAAGTATACTAATATATTTTTGATAAGTCGACACATTTAATAACGCTTAAGCCTCATTTTTGACTCGTAAAAAGTGACATTTACATGCTGAAATTTCTGAAATTATTAGTTTTCGTCGTCAAACTTCAAAAATTCATAACTTCTTCGTTATAACTCCGTTTTAATCCGTTCAAGTGACCACGTTTTCGTTTTAAAGTGTATTTCCCAAATATCTAGCCCAAAATATTTTACCAACTTTCGAATTTTCCCAGATTTAAAAATAAGATCAGACCGTTAACTAAAGTTGTTGAAATGAGTATTTCTCGCGCAAAACCTATTCTAACCAATTCAAAACAACTCCGAAGCTATTCTAAACCTACCATACACCTTCTTAGGGTGTCATGGGTTCCTAGACATCACCAAAAGTGATATGTTTCAAGGAGTAATTATAGGATGACATAAATATATATAACTCTTAAAAACAATTAAAAAGTGGTATAAATATCTATAAGACTTGCATGTTTTTCTCAAATATGATGTAATGAATATAAAATAAATATGAAATATGAAGATGAATATGAGATGCTTACTAGTTAACTTGATGAGGTTAATGAACAAAGGTTTTTCCTAATCACCCAAGGTTTTTATAGCACAACCTTAATCAAGAGTGATACTAGAGTGAATAAAACTTGTCTTGATAATTTTTGGTGATCTCCTTCCTTGTTTCTATGGTGGCCGGTTGTGTGGAGAAGAAGAGAAGAGAGAAAAATCTTTTACACCTATAGTTTACTTGTATGTATGTGTTGATTTTGAAGTAAAATATGAATATAAGTTATTTAGAGTAGATATTTTGTGAAAATTAAGTGACTCATCCCCCTTGTGTCGACAAGGGGGTTTGTGAGTTAGCTAATACCTTTTTTTTTATTTATGTATAATGTAAGGTAATGTAAAGTTAATTGAAGATAAGTGGTCACTTGTATACACATTTGAGTATTTAGGGTAGCGTTAGCTAAAAATAAATTTTAACAGGTCAAGATAAAATATATTGAGGTCATAAAAATTATAAAAATACATTTCTTGAAAGATTTGAGTGAAATAATAGTTATCGTGTAGTTTTTATGAAAACCGTCGTAACTATATAAATTTAACAATTTATGCAAAATAAATTTATAACACCGGTTAAACTAATAATAATATTATTTTTATAATCTTAATATAAGTATAAAAATATATCGGGATAATTTTTGGGGAGTGTCGGATAAATTGTTCAAAATAATTAATTACGCGATAGCGTTTATTTAATAAGAAATTATTCGTTTAATGTGAAATGCAAACCCATGCATGAACTAGTATGATGAATGTTGAGTTTGAGAAATGACCAAAAATTGAGAATTGTGACACTATCACTTTCTCTCTTTGCATTAACACCGCTCCTAGCCCCTTGTGTGAAGCGTCGCAATAAACAACAAAGTCTTCACTACCTTCAGGTAAGGCCAGAATGGGTGCACTACACAACTTTTCTTTAAGGAGTTGAAAAGCTTCTTCTTCTTTTTCTCCCCAGTCAAACTTGGTGTTTTTCTGGGTTAGCTTGGTTAAAGACTTGGCAATCTTTGAGAAACCTTCAATGAATCTTCTGTAGTATCCAGCGAGTCCTAAGAATTGGCGTATTTCAGTAGGAGTTGTGGGTGTCGCCCAATCCTTTATTGACTCAATCTTAGCGGGATCTACATGAATTCCCTAACTGTCGATTACATGACCTAGGAATTGGACAGTAGATATCCAAAACTCACACTTCGAGAATTTCGCATACAGTTCTTCCTTCTTCAACAATTCCAAGATCAACCTAATATGCTCTTCGTGTTCTTTCACACTCTTGGATTAAATTAGGATATCGTCAATGAATACGATCACAAATTTATCCAGGTAAGGTTTGCACACTCGGTTCATGAGGTCCATGAACACAGCTGGTGCGTTGGTTAACCCAAAAGGCATGACTTAGAACTCGTAATGTCCATAACGATATCTGAAGGCGGTTTTGGGAATGTCTTCTTCCCGAACTCTTAGTTGATGGTATCCGGATCTTAAGTCGATTTTTGAATAAACGCTTGAACCTTGAAGTTGATCGAATAAGTCATCGATTCTCGGTAGTGGGTAACGGTTCTTAGTGGTTAGTTTATTCAATTCACGATAGTCGATGCACATTCTGAAAGTTCCGTCCTTCTTCTTGACGAATAGGACTGGTGCTCCCCATGGTGATGAGCTTGGTCTAATGAACCCTTTTTCCGCAAGTTCTGACAACTGGTTTGATAACTCCTGGAGTTCTGTTGGAGCTAATCGATAAGGTGCTCTTGCCACTGGTGCGGCACCAAGCACTAAATCGATCTAAAATTCAACCTGTCGGGTCGGCGGGAGTCCTGGAAAATCTTCGGGAAAGACTTTAGGAAATTCTCTTACTATTGGCACGTCTTCCAGACGTTTTTCTTCCTTTTCTTTTTCGTCCTTTCCGGTGACTTGTGCTAGGAAGATGTGACATCCTTCTTCGATACACCTCAACACCTTGGTACAGGAAATGACATGCAGTCTTGAAGCGTTTCTGCTGTCACTTCTGTCCCCTTCTATTGTTAGGACTTCATCTCCATAGGGTAATTGGACGAGATTCTCGTCACAAATGATGGCAGCATGATATTTTGCTAACCAATCCATTCCGACGATGACATCGAAACTACCCAATGTTATTGGTATCAAGTCGATATTGAATGGATGGTTTAACAGGTTGAGGGTGCAACCTCTTATGATGGTATCTACCCTTTCTACGTTACCGTTAGCTAGTTCCACGTTGTATGCATTTCCTAATGCAGTTGGGGCAATATCGAGTAGTGGACTAAATGCATTAGAAACAAAACTCCTATCGGCTCCCGTATCAAACAATATGGATGCATAACGGTTATTTATAAGGAACGTACCCGTCACAACATTCGGGTCTTCCTGAGCTTCCACTTTGGTCACTGCATAGACTCTCCCACGAGCTCCTTCTCCATTCCCCTAATTACTCGTCTGTCCAACATTTCCCTGAATCCTGCCATTCCCATGGCTTCCTGGATTTCCTCGGTTTCCTTGGTATCCTCCATTGCCTTGGTTTCTGGTCTTTCGGCATTCATTCTTATAATGCCCTTTCTCACCACAACCAAAGCATGTTATAGCAGCTTTTGGGTCCTGAGCTGGGGCTGTTTGAACCGTCGCCAATGACTTGGACCTGCAGTTCCTGGTTAAGTGTCCGATTTTCTGACAGTTACGGCACTTGACTGTACACTGCCCCTTGTGATGCAGTGTGCATCGATTACACAACGTTGCAGTCCCTGAGTACGATTTCCTTTCCCCAACACCTGCTGCATAAGCTCTAACAGCATTTTGCCTCTTGCTTTGAGTGTTGCTGTTGTTCCTACTGTTGTTGCCACGGTATTCATTGTGGTGGTATCCTTGAGAATGGTCGTCCCATTTCCTCTTATTGTCAACCACTTTGTCCATGGAATCCTCAATCAATTGGTCCATGAGTTTGTTGGCTACTTCGATAGTTTCATGAAGATCAGCAGCCTTAGAAGTGGTGACATTGCCCTTGATAGGTTGGGGCAGTCCTCCGATGTATCTCTCTAACAATCGGGTCTCAGTGGGAACCATTTCAGGACACAATAAGGCTAGTTCTTGAAATCGCTGATTATAAGCAGCCATATTGGTGCCTTGAACCTTGAGGTTCCAAAACTCATGCTCGAGCTTCTTGATCTCATTACAAGGACAGTACTTTCGAAGTACCATTTCCTTGAAGTTCTCCCATGGCATGGCATAGGCAACATCGATACTAGCAGATTTCAGAAAATTGTTCCACCCGGTCAAGGCAGCATCTGTGAAAGTGAATGATGCATACTTAACCTTAGACTCTTATTCACAATTGCATTATCGGAACACAGTCTCGAGCTTTTCGATCCATCTAGTCAGACCGACAGATCCTTCGGTTCCACTAAAGCCTCCAGTCATGGTTTTTCAAAAGTCCTGATAAGTACAAGTGCGGCTGTGAGTGGGTGGTCTCGATGTTCCAGCATTAGTAGACGAGTGGTTTGCTACAGCTAAAGCGGCGTTCACTCGCTCATTGACTAGTTGGTCAATCATGGCTTGATTCATGATAGGTTGGATTGGAGTAGTCCTAGCAGGAGTAGTGGCTTCAGCAGTCTGATCGTGTGTGACTCTCTTTGGAATAGCAGCGTTTGCTTGCTTGGTTGCGAGTAACCCTCGCTGGAATAGGAGCATTGGAAGCTCCACCAGGGTTGGTACGTTTTGATCTTCGTTTTGGCGGCATTTCTGCAATGAGAAAGGTGGTAAGATATAGAACCTTTTGAATAAGGTAAGTGCCAAGTAATAGTGTAAATATCGCAGATAGATCATATGAGCAATCTATAAAAGAAGAGACAATTGGATAGGAAAATAAGTCTGACATAGATAGAATTTCGGTTACAAGGTTCCTAAAGTACACGATGAGATACTAGATGGAATACAACGGAAATACAAACTGAAGTACAAGAGAAATAGCTAACACTAACTGTTATAAATCCAGTTTAGTGTGATACATCATGCAATCGTATCTAAGAATGTCCATGCTCGGTATGGAGTCGCTCAATGGTAGCAATCAACTCTCGCTGCGTATCCTCCAAACTCGCGATACGTCTCATCTGAGATGCTAACATGGACCCTAAACCAGTAGTCCTCTGCCACTCCTCTCTGGCAGTATCTCTAGCCATCCACTGGGCGCGCTCTAGCTCCTCTAGTCGTCCGTGCATCGGGCTTGACCTCGCCCAAAGCTCGTGTCCTGCTATCCAACTCTCTAACATCCTCGACCTGAGCCTCAACCCTAAAACCCAGTCGAATCCTCTCGTGTCTCTCGAGCTCCATGCTCTTAACCAACACATCAGTAACTCGGTCTAAACCCTCAACACGCTGCTCGCAATCTTGCAAGCGTGTTGGATCGACTCTCTCTAGGCGTCAGTATGTACTCCTAGCAGAGTCTCATGAGAGTCCAACTGAATAAATATCCTCTCAGTGAGGGTGGGTCAGATCACCATCTGGAGATCCTGATAGGTCTGGTTCTGACTGTGCCTCAACCGGTGCAGCTTCCTCGATGGTCTCAACGTGTTCTAGTGGCGCGAGCAAGGCGCTCCATGTCTGCTGCAGATGGTATGAATGAAGGTGATGATGGACTGTAGCTCGGGCTCGCAATATGTGGTACAGAACTGACCACACAACCAATATCCCTCCAAGCAATCTCACTACTTTCCTCCTGGCTACGGAGGAAAGCAACCCTCTGTCCTAATCCAAATGGTGCATCAATGTCCATGTCGCTCAATCCCTGAGCCATCTTGGAGCTTTGTCCTAGCTCCTGAATACTATGGACAATCTCCAGACCCTGTGTACTCATATCTGCTGCTGTGCTAACATATCCGGGAACACTCTCAATCGGCATAGGCTCCGGTAGTTCCTCCTCAGGATCCTCTTCCGGATCTTCTTCTGGGTCTTCCTCTGAGTAGGAATCAGTAGATCTCCTGAGTCTCTGATGAGGTGGTGACTCAGTGGATGATGGTGTCAGTGACTCTGAAATAGTAGAAGGACCCATGTAAGCAGCGCGGGTCATCCGAGAAGCTAGTGCAGGCATGAATGAATATCGCTCTCTATATCCAGGTACTCTCACGATCATGCGGGGTTTTCGCCTGCGTGTCAACAAAGCTGATGGAGTGGTGGTAAGGGTCGGTACAGATGGAGTAGGTGCAATAACTGGCTGAGCTGCTAGTGTGGCCTGAATGTACGGATCAGTGGCTAAGTGTGCAAGCTGGCGGATGGTAGGTGAGTGAGCAAGTAGGATGTCCTCCACGAACATCGTGAGAGAAGGCTGGTGAAGGCATGGTCTGTGACAAGACGGTGCATATGTGTAAGTATGTGGAAAAATATGCTCATAATGAATATGAAATAGTGCATAAGTAAATAGGAATAAAACATGTAATCCTATTTAAATAAATTCTAAGTAAAATGGCAAGTAAGGCAAACGGCAATTGGCGGTCGTAGTATGATGTTTTTGGTGAAAAGTAGTTATAGTTTAGGGTTTATATGTACCTAGTTCTCTATAACCTGGCTCTGATGCCAATCTGTAACACCCCCAAACTTGGTTTAGCGGAAGCATACGTGTTATTTGGGAGCGTTACGGGATTGGTGAATCATAACATAAAGTAATAAAGAACAGAATACATACTCCGTTTAACTTCATAAAATATTTTAAACCATTATCTTACAATATTGTTTTAGATAAATGGGCACATCCCATAATTTTTAGTGGTCCCAAAGTAAAAACATCATTTTGTGTAAAAACACTTCTTTAATACTACTACGACCATTTACCCGCTTCTTGCCTTGCCTTCATGATCATAACTTAAACACCTGAGAAAATATGCTAAAAAGGTCAGCTAAAAGCTGGTGAGTTCATAGGTTTAAGTTAAAATAGTAAGTTTGGACCATAAGCAAAGTCATATAATCATTACAACGAATATAATGATATATGGATAAAAGTCTATTACGTTAGCTCTAATTCATGCAACCGATACTACAACAGTTTCTGTATGCTAAAAGATGTCATACAATATAGGGGCCCATAGCGAGTGTTTTGTCCCTCAACACTCGGTTCCGACATGGTATACGTTTCGCCTTGGCCTAAGCATGGCCAACCGAACGGAGGAGTCACCCTCAATAGATCTATTTATAACATTCGCGTTTCCCAATGGGGAATTGACGGTTCATGAAAAAAAGGCAATCTCTAGGGACATAAGGGCTTAGGCTACACCACGTAATAGTAAACATGTAATAGTTTGGTCCATAAAAAGGTTTTTGCATATTTCTCACCCCAAAGTGTATAAAACAGTTTATCATGTAAAAGAGGGGCTATGAAAACTCACCTTAGCAAATGTGCAATCAAAATGTGGGATTAGTGATGGTTGTGGAGCGGCACCGACACGCGACCTAGATAAGGAGGGTAATGTTTTAGTTCATTGTTTTAAGTATTACGTACTTAAAATGGTTCAATGTAATTGTATTAACATCAACGTAAGTTTGCAAAATTGTTAATATGGTTTTACTAGTAAGTATACAAAATATATATACACTCTTCATGTTGACATTAAGATGGTTTTAACATCCAAAGTTTGATTTGAAAATAATTTCAATATTCCACTAGTAAGTATATAAATGTGTATATACTTATTTAAGTTGACACAAAATGGCATTGTCAAACTTATACATATATATAATTGATTTATTTTCTAATTGTATTTAGAAAATATTCAAGTTACATTTGAAGACTTTCGAATTTAATATATGATAATATGACATAATGGTCTTTAGTTATTTATCAAACTTGTTCTTAATATATAAAGTTCTAGACGGGAAGTTTACTTGACATGCATTCATTTACACATTGTCGTTAAATTTTGACGTAACCATATTTAAGTGAATTATGTTTTTAAAGCACTTGATTCTTGTATTAATACTTTTACACTCTATCGTTTGTCGTTACAAGTATGTTCATATTTAAGTTAGAGGATTTCGAATTGTGCGAAAGAAAAATATATATCATTGGACAACCGGTTTACGTTTTGAGTTCCTGACTTTGGTACAATGGTATATTAGTCACTTTGATGTCACAGTGGGCTGTGGCCCGTCTCACGTTCACCAGTCTTGGGCTCAGGCCCAAAGTGGGTTTGTACTAGGAAAGATTTTTAGCTTCTTGGTTAGCCTATACACTACCATGGATAACATATGGGCTGTGGCCCATCGTGGCATGAGAGGAATTTTTACACAACTTTCTAGTATTGCATAATTTCATTTCAAAGTTTTTGTACTAGTATAACTTTATAAGTAGACTTATACCAAGCTTTTAAGAGGACATGTTACCTTCCAAAACTCTATCACTAGCGAATCAATATTGACGCAAAAGGGAAAGTAGCCAAGTGCTCCAACTTGATTATTTTGGTGACACAAAATACCTCCTCAGTTGAGGCCTTATGACTAACCATTAGTCTTACACAAAAGGTTATACCTTTCGACCTGAGTTAATGTGCAAAACAAACCTGCTGGTTTTTGTTTCATTAATGTCGTGGGTATACTCGAGGTGTAAAGGAGTTTTCAACCGATATACCGTTAACTCGAGGTTAGAATCAAACCAAGAGTGTCGTGACTGATGTGTTTGACACACACCTTGTCCACCTGATTCGGCCATAACAATCCGGGTGATTCTCAAGGGCACATATTAACTTAATATGCTAGAACAAGGATGCGGTATGACCTCATGATAGTTGAGTACTACTCAACCCGGCTTCACTAGATTATCATACTACGCAAATCCTTGAGTACTAAACAAGGTGATTGAACTAACATTAAATTTCCAGATCCAATACTATGGACATAAACATGGTGCTTACGTCCTACAAGATTTATAGAGCTAACTTTCACTGATCTTGGGTTCGGATACTCGACAGAAAACAAGACCCAACAAAACAACACTTCACAGTTTAGTAAATGTCTAACTTGTTTTCGGTTTTAACTAGTGATACCCACGTTTCCACCAGATTTACGACAACTATGTTACTCGAAATTTTTATAAAACTTAACTGTCATGTCTCCTTGGTTCATACTCTCGGCAGACAGAAAACTCAAACAAATAGAAACCTTAATAACATCTAGTTCCCAGACTCAATAAAACAATCACTAGTAGTTTTTATGAAAATTCATCTTTGTCCAGTTTCTTTGCTTTATGCTTTCGACAGGAACAACACAAGGGGACCCAACAACAAATAAATTTTTACACGAGGCAATAACCTTTACCAAAAAGAAATAAAACTTATACATATCAAGACACTTAGTTTCATAATCAAGTATTCATCAACTCGAATGGTAAATCTTAACAAGATGAGGTTTAGAAATTTCTTACAACAAGCTTGATGACAAGAAATCCGAAGGCCAACCCAAGAGTTTATCACCGCCACAAATTCCAATCGATTTAGAGCAAAACACCAATGATGTTTCTTCACTCCTTAGAGCTTCCTTATCTTTTTGTGGTGGGATTTGAAGTGTGACACTCTTGGGGGTCTCGGCTGAATTAAAAAGGAAACACAAGAGGAGTCTTTGACCAAGCTTTCTCATCTTGTAACTTGGTTTGAAACCAAATTTAGTTAACTTCCAAAACTATGCGAATCTTGGATATTGGCTCAAGATAGATTGGTGTGAAGATATGTTTCTTCTTAGGTGGTTTATCTTGATTTTCCTTGGATTCCATCGAAGGGTAACCGGCGCATCAAGAGGGGATTTGGGAAGCATAACTTTCATGGATTTGGCATGAGAGAGGAGGATATGTTGGATGAACATGTTGGGTTATCCCCTTTTGGGGAGATTCGACCTAGGTGGGTAGCTAAGAGTAGAGGTTGAAGATGAGATCTGCAAATCTTATTTTTCTCTGCTTTTGTTTTCCTTTTGTCGTGAATGGGAAGAGAGACAAAGAGATAATACTTCAAAGTTTTATAAAATGTTCTCTTGTAAAGGTAATATAAGTAAAAGAGAATTATGTAAGTAAAAGTATATGTATATGTAATGTATACTTAGGAAATATTTGTGTACATGTACTTGTGTTACACTTATATTTTAATTGTGTTTGAGTATTATAAAATTTTTATCTAAGTGATAGTGTGTTAAATATTTTGTGTCCCGCGATATTAAGTTGTGACCGAAGTATCATCGTTTGATAACTTTTAGATGTAATAACTTATGGTCACGCATCAGAGATATTATTATTTTTGTAATATTTTTCTTTACGGTTGTTTGTCATTTGCTTTATCAAACCTTTATCATAGTGTCGGCACGCGTGCGATTAATAATGTTATGGGGAAAACGAGATAACCTCTCGTCTTACAGTTTAAATCATAAGACAAAAATGAAATATTCATAAAATGATATGAATGCAAGAGTGGTGAAATTTTTACTGTATGCGAGTTATCTACTCAAATGATCAGGCAAAGCTT
Organism: Chrysanthemum makinoi; assembly: GCA_910596185.1. Taxonomy (NCBI): domain Eukaryota; kingdom Viridiplantae; phylum Streptophyta; class Magnoliopsida; order Asterales; family Asteraceae; genus Chrysanthemum; species Chrysanthemum makinoi. The sequence goes on from OU343222.1 coordinate 78,154,528, forward strand.
ATGCATGCTTCATGACTCATGCTTAGTAATAATAAATTACTAATTATCAGTTAAATTTTAGTGAAAATTTACCGTGTGTCACATGATCTATAGGGATCCTTTCCAAATGGAGCTCTCGGAGATGTACCCGTTGTATAGAAAATGGGAAGATGTGATTAGAGAGAATGTGGTGTGTCTAGTAGGAAACAAGGATCACCCCAACGCATGTCTAAGCTTCATGATCTATTGTCTAGTGACCGAAACTCGCTTCAACATTGCCTACTACATGGTTAAGAGAATGGCAAGTGTAAGAAGCATGGACAAGATGGTGCTTCCGTATGCAATGCTTCTAACCCGTCTTGCCAAATTCATCTTTGCATTAGACCCTTCCCCACAATCCTTGGATCATAGCTTTTGCTATAAGGTTATGGTACCATTAACCGAGGGTAGAACAACAAGGTTTATGGTGGAAGGCAAGAGGCCACACCCACCCACGAACTCCTCGGACGAAAGGGAGGCAAGGAGAGGTGAAGGAAGTAGTAGCAACCCACTTGATAATATCGATCTTGACCCCTTGGACTACATTAACCAATTGCCAAACATCCCTAATGAATCACCCGAATGGCAACAAACCAAGGGAATCTTCAAATACTTCGCCAATTTCTTAAGGAAGAAGAAGTGAAGATAGTTTGATAAAGAGTGGAGGACGGGTGAAGAAGTGAAGGAGGAAAAGAAAGGTAAGGTCTTAGGACTCTAGTGTATGATAAACAATTTCAAACAATGGTTTGTAAACACTTTAAACTATGCTCGTAGTATGTAGGTATTGTCATATCTTGGCACTAAACAATCCTAACTTAGGTATTTGGAAAATGAGATTTTACGATCCCTTGAGTGGTCGTCGTCACTCATTCTAGGAATTTTAGCTCTTCCTACCTTGATATACATTATATTAGTTATGTTATTGCATTTAGTCCCCATAGAAACAACTAGGAAAAACATTTACTATAAAGTGCAAAGTTACACATTTCCTGAAAGCTCTCTGATCTGTAGTTGGCGGATCCCAGCTTTTGAACTAGCCGGATCCCTCCCATAAGGGAACCGCGAGATCCATGGTATCTGTTATGCAATACAGATTTGGCTACATCAAAATAGTCTACTAGATCACCTAGAACAAGTCAAACATAAGATACTAGAACCAACTAAGTCCTTCTCAAATAGTTTAAAACCTCACTCTCATCTATGGATTATCTAGAATATTCTTTTGAAATATCTTTGATTTATCAACTAGTCAAAACTCACCATAATTCCGCTCCAACACTCACACAACATCTATCACGTTTGATAGCACTTAGTTTGTCCTATCCTTCAATTTTAGCAAATTGATCTCAATCATCTTTGACTCAAAATTAGGCTCAAAAATTAGTTTTTCATTTATTTCTATTTTTAAAGGTTTTAGTAAATTCTTCTTAGGACATCATCTGGCTTCTAGGACTTGTTATCACCATTTCTCCACATCAAATTTAATGGAATCCTTGTCAAACATATAGTTAGACTACCCAAGGTCAAATTTTCTTGGCCAAAACCATCATTAAGCACCATTACTTGTTATGGTTGAGGATTTGAGATATCCAACAGCTAAAGACTTCAAAATTAAGTCAAAACCTCGAAATCCATTAATAATAAACCTTACAAAAGCATAATGATTTCACCTAAATCCTGTCTGATGGCCGGATCCCTGGTCTTTAACCAGGCGGATCCCTGCTGAGAAGGATCCACGGGATCCGTAGATGCAGAAAGCATAAATCAGCTCCTATATTCAAATTCATGTCACCTTTTGGTTCTCTAACCACTTTTAGCATACATTAATTGTCCTCCTAGAGCTGATCAAAACCTCAAGAGCATGCTTAGTCTTCTAAGTGGCCAAGAATTTAATTTCCAAATTCAAATTATCCTTTATAAACCAAAAAACCTTAGGTTTATGGCATCATCCTCAATTACCTTTCAAAAATCAGCAATTAGAAGCTCACATTAGCATCTTCATCACCATGACTAAGGCTCCTAGCAACAACTCTTCAAACATAGGATCATCCAAAAGAAAGGGTCAAATGATCCATGAAATTTCATCCACCGAAACATCTCTCATTAGAGATAATGACACTAGAATCCCACCTCATCAAACCCATCCAACAAAAGCTAAGAGAACTGCAAGGATTAGCATCAAACCCTTCGAACTAGAAAAAGGATCATCTAATTCTAAACCAAACATGGCTAGTTCTAGCAAGCCATCAAAACCATTATTCATTGAGCATGGACTACAATCTTTGAATGAGCCTCTCCCTCACCCAAACATCTATTCATTATTCCATTCACCACCAAGAACCTCCCATTCACCTACCTTTTCATTGAATCGGGAACCACCTACAACACCAACTAGTCCATCATGGGAGACAAGGAACAACCTTGATCATATGGAAGAAGTTCCATTACCACCCTCATTTTTAGAACCTCTTCCTACTTCTCAAAATGAAGACCCGCAAACACACATTGAGCCCTCTTAAAATATCCATTTTCCTCCGGGTCCAAACCAAGACAATAATTGCCCAAATTGTCTAAAAACTCAAGGGCTTGTTCAAGAAGTACGAAATGAGATACATTTCATGTTTAATTATCTTCTTGCAAAGTTGAATCAATTCAACAAGTCCACTCATCCCTAGACTCAAGCACATTGTCGTATTTTAAGTCTAGTGATTAGTTAGCATTAGTAGTATTTGTATGGCTAAGTTCATTCTCTTAGTTTTAGAGATTTGGTTGTTTATCTCTTGTTTTATTGAATGAATACTTATATGCTATGATTATTTTGTGTGTTGTGCTTGTTACATTGCACATATATCTCATTTCCTCATTAGCATTGCTTGACATTTCTTCTCTGCTGAAGAAACTGTCAACAGACAGCCGGATCCCTCCAAAATACCTAGACGGATCCCTCCAATAAGGGAACCGTGGGATCCGTGGATCAGAAGCACAAATGTCTACTAACTTGAGTTTTATTTGCAGGAAATTATGCACTATACTCTTGTTTTCTAACCTTTACTTTGTAGATTTTCAAAATAACACATGAAGATTTTTGACACCATAAAGCTAGGGGGAGCTTTGTGTCAAACGAAATTGCAAAAACATTTGAAACTTAATCCAATTTTGGACTATACTTCATGACAACCCATTGCAACTTTGCAATCTTCAAGGGGGAGCACGTTTTCGTCACTTAGACGAACCATTTGCAAACTTAAATTGCAAACACAATTACTTTATTCTACGTCATGACCTTGACGCCCTTTCAAAGGGATGGACTCGTCAAGGGGGAGTTAAGACGAGTACCATTTCCGTCACTTGCTCTCTTCACATTTTTATTTTACATATTTTTCTTATAAAAATTGTGTTAGTTTCTTTTAACACTTTTTGTTTCGACAAAAAGGGGGAGAAGAAAGTAAAAACTACTAATTCAAACTCGCTACGAATTTTAGTTTTTCTTAAAATAATTTTATGTTTTGTCATCTGTTAATACAAATAAGCCGTAAAAACGTTTATTTATATTTTACGATCTTCTATTGTTTTGTCGATAACAAACGTAAAATCATATTAACGAAACAAATAAAATACGTAAATGGTTTGATCTAATAGTTTCTAACATATTCACATTTTCACATAAAACACTAAAACAAGTATAAGTGATTTTATGATTTAGTAATACATATGTACAACAACTAGTGTTTACATATTTGGATAAAATATACACATAACTAGTATGTAGTATATTGGGTAATATAAATGGGTAGAAACTTTAGTATCACAACCCATTTGGGCAAATACATTGAATGTAGTTGGGTACAACCCAAAGCCCATAACCCATGGATCTTGACCCATAACCCATTATATGACATCATGCTTATATTACATATGGATAATACCCATAACCCATGGATCAACCCATACCCAAGTGACTAAGTGCATTGCACTCAAAGATACATTGTATCTAGCCAAAGATCCATGGTTCAACCCATGACCCATGACCCATAACCAAAATACCCATGGGCAAAGAGGAGCGTCCCACGGATCCCTAACTTTATCGATTACACATTAGCATGGTCACCAAACAATTCAGAGGGTCACATAACAGTGAGATCACATATCGTCAGATGACAATAGGTTACTCAAATAACCGCGTGAAATTAGAATATATTAATCATATCATAGCAGGGTAATCAGTAGTCACATAAACATGAATAGCATAATCAAATTCAATAAACATATAATAACCCGATACGTGAATGGAATGATAGTCGAAGCGGAATGAGAGTGTGACAGATCAAAGCAATAGATATATATATATATATATATATATATATATATATATATATATATATATATATATATATATATATATATATATATATATATATATATATATATATCTTGGTAGTATGGTGAGTCATATAAGAGTACTGAGTAATGAAATGAATACAGAGTATGGTGTATTGGAAAATACAAGGGTACAATATAGGTATATCAAAAGTGTAAGGGTTGTCAGAAATCTACCACGAGCCCGGAAACATATCATATCGTATCATATCATATCAGAAGTAGCCATTGTATTCGGAGGCGTGACCTCGAAATACCAAACCAATGGGAGGGGGAGACCTCAGTAACCAATGGAGTAGCTAGCTCCCAGATTATGAAGACGCGTATTGCACACGACATCATTCACCAGACAAATCATATCACAACATATCAGATAACAGAACAAATCTAGGATGCATCCATACGCCCCTGCAGACAAATAGTAGCCATACAATATATATCGAGCTCATAATCGATAACAGAAAGGGCGGTGTGGAACATCACTCAACCACACTAGAGTCATGCCATTGGTGCATCAATGACACAGCCATGTTACCTTCATGGCTAGGGAAACATATTTGGCTCGGGTATCAAACTAAAGGGTCAAAGCATAATCATATCATAAGGGTTCATAACAGAGGTTCATATCAAAGTCCGTATCATAAGTCCATATCAGAGGTACATATCACAAGTTCATATCAAAGGCTCATAATCTGAAGGTTCATAATCAAAGGTTCAAAATCAAACAGTTCACATAGGAGATCCAATCAAAGGGAACATAGCAAAGTTATAGGGAAACCTTAATAAAAAGGCTTAGAGCAAAGGATAACAGTTCAAAACCAATATCGAAAGATGTAAAAGAATCATGAGAAACCCCTACTGAAAAGGGATAGAATATTTGTACCTTAGCAACAAAACGAAAACAAACGAGAAGGTAACACCGGAAAGCAACGCGTATCTTCTTCAACGAATCTACACGAATTGATATCATATATTACTTATATACTCATTTTATAAGCTTCTTATGCATGTGTAAGTGTTTTACTTATTGATATCCTCTTTTATCTTTCATTTTCTTAAATTCACATCGGGACCAGAATTTAGCGATTTTTATAAAATACTTTCTTAGCTCAAATAAAATCAAGTGAAATCCCAAGGGTTCCCATATGAGTTAAAAGACTCTCCAAAAATTTAGGGGTTCTATTTCCAAGTAAAATGGCCTATGGAAAATCATAAGTCCAGACCTGCCCAGAAAGTGATAAGAAAATACACCTTAAAAGTTTGCGCTTATTAGAACTGTTTAGACACCTTAGAAAAATTCCCAAAACTCTCAGAAATTCATTTATAACCTAAATGTCACTTCTGTAAAAGGAAACCTCCCAATTCCTTACGGTTTGAAAATGAAAAATCAAACAATACAACTAAATTTCAGACCCGTTTTCTCAGCTTTGACACTTGATCTTGTAAAATTCAAAAATACGACTTAGACAACTCCAAATTCTACCAAACCACTTGGAAAACTTAACAAAGACATAAAATAAACTTTTCCAACAAAAACTCAGATTATTACACTTATAAAATTTGATCTATGACACACACAAATTCGACATATGATGCTGTCCAGTTTTAGGGTCCATTAAAACCATTATAAGCACATGTTTTACCTATCCAAACGCACCCATGACCCATGTAAGCTACACAACCTGATTTAATATCGTCATACTAAGTTTATCATTCCATATTTTCTGTCTTACAAAAATTATATACACCCTTTAAACAGCCCATGCGACACATTAATTAACCAAACGAAACCCTAGTTTTTAAATCAAGAATTCCCTTTACGACATAAATATTTTAGCCTCGATTAGTACAAGTTTATACGACCCTATTATGAACACTATATTTAGTCAAGATACCCCTCCCCAAATCAGATATATACGCCCCTTATATCATCCAAACAAACCCTAAATCTTGCTATTCGGCCGAAATTAATACCAATTCAATACATAAGTTTCAATCCCATTTAGCCTTGAAAATAGACATGTAATGATCGTATCATGAGGGTGTTAACAAAACAGATTTGTGGACCAGATTATACACTTGATCGAAATACATATAAAGGGTTTGATTCATGATTTTTATGTAGCCATAACACTTGGTTCTCTATATTAAAGTTTAATATTTAAACGAGTCATGATTTAAGGTTCAAAGGTATGTATATGGTGACCATATACACACGACCAAGACCAGAAACAAAAGAAAAAAAAACGAATTGATGAGGAATTACCCTTTAATGCGTGAACTGAGGAAGAAAACAGATCAACAAAACAATTCCAAGCACTCCTTGTGAGCCCTAGACTCCACGATAGCAACAGTAGCAACTCACGACTAGACCTAAGCAAAAACCCACGTCATAGCAGGTCCAACCTCACCTCGATCACAGCCTCTTGGATGCTCTTGATGTTTTGATTTTCGAATGGGATGGGGGATAAGCATCATTGACGTCATTTCTTTTGGTTGAGGAGGATTAGGGTTTTGTAGTGTGAGAAAAAAAACGTATAATGAAACGGAAGAGGGGAAAACACCGGTTTTCACTTTGAGCGAGCCAAAGGGAGGGGAAACATGGGCTAAGTCCAACTTCCAAATTAGATGGGCCTTTATATTAACAATAACATGCGTTTGTACTTTGTAAGTTTTCGGTTCATGTAACGAGAGACGTGTAATGAAATATTAAATGTAAACGTAAATAAATCTCAGATATTTGATTTGGTGAACAATTTATAAGGTAGGTTAAATTCTACATTTACTGAGCTTGACGGGTTTTTACGTATTTTATAGATATTAAATAGAGGGGCAAAATAGTCTTTTCATGCGTTTATGATTTTTAGGGTTTTACAATATGTTTGGATGTAGATTTGATAACAACATTTTTTTTCTTATTTACTTTTTCATTTAATTGCACTAATCTTCTTCGTCATGTTGATTAGTCAAAGTTCATACCTACCAAGCCTTAGGAGTCGCCTGGTAACAAGAATACCTTCCTTAAGAAGGTATCTTAATTGCAAAGGAGCGTGAATCGTCTAAGTGACATTTGTTGTGTCATTTGTAAAGACATTCCTAAGTGCGCTTGAGGTATGATTTTCTTTTTATTTTGCTTGATAATTAACTATACCTATTTTGGTATTTATATGATTATCTTTTGTGCTTATACATGTTTTACATGAAGCTTCATTAGGAAGCCTTCTTCTCACATACGTGTTTTACTTCTCGTCTAAAGTCATGGTATATAAAACTTATGTTTTGTCTCTTTCAAATCCAATAATAAAACAAAACACGAATTTCAAAAATTCCTCCTTCCCTATAAACAACCTCACCGTCGACCACTCTACCAAACCCTCACTTTTTCAAATCCTCCAATTTCAAAATTTTCTCTTATTCAAAAACTTCATCTTTCTCCTCATTTCATCTCAACTGAAACCAAGAAGATCCGTCATCAACATGGTTTACATCGCACTCGTGCTCATCGCCCTAACACTCATCGCACTTGTGTTCCCTATGATGAAGTTCACATATGGAGACATTTACTTTGTGTTGTTAATCTACATTGGGATCATATACCCAATCATTTGTATCATCCTTAGTATTGAAATGCAATATTATTAACAATCTAGTTTATCTAGGTTATTTTTATCATAATGTGTTTGTCACTTATTTTGATTTATATGTTTTATACTCTTTCGTTATACATTAGAAGTCATGTATGCATGCTAAAAGAAAATGTAGGATAAAATATATTTCGTGGTATAAAAACTGTAAAACCTATGTTTTTATCAAATCTGTTTCTGTTACTACAGATCCACGGATCCCGGAAGATATACTAGTCGGATCCCTTTTGTAAAAGAACCGTGGGATCCGTCCCTTGGAAAACAGTCTTCATGCAAGATTAAAAACCAATATCTTTCTAAATGTAATAATCCACTAGAAAGTCAAAACCTTGAGTATGTTAAAGTGTTAAATACCATTGTTAATAAAAATCTAGTAAAAACATTAGATTATTATAGGTTGACCACAACATCTCCTTTTATTAACTTATCATTTTTATAGGTTCAACTATGACGCATGAATATGAGTTTGATTTTTCACTCACTAGCGTCTACACTCCGAACATCTCTCTCGAACCCAACACACCTGGCAATCATGTCCGTGGGTTCAATAATCTCGAAAACCGTCACTTTCACGAAGGACGTATTGTAGACACCTCTCTACAATTCGAAGAAGGTATCAATACCTCCTTCCGAGCCATAGGACTAGAATGCCTTCTTGAAATCAACGAGAAGATATGTCCAAGGTTCATAATGGAATTCTTTCTTCAAGTCGAACTCGTTAAATACGAGGATCGCTCTCTATCTCTTTGGTTTTATATCAAAACCAAAAGTTCACTCTAACCCTTGGGCATTTTGCTCACATCCTCCGGATTCCAAATCATGGACAATGTGCCTTCACCGAAGATTGGTCTCTTGATTCTCTCTTCAACTTTGGTGAAGAAAATAGCCCATTTGTTCACACATACCTCTCCGAAGATTTAAATCTCATAATATGCAAACCTCGACCATATTACTCCGACCCAAACATTATCTTTACAAGGGATATCCGAGAAGAGTACAAGCCTCTTGCACTCATCCTACGTGAAAATGTTTGGAGTCTTAGGGGAAATCGAGAAATTCTTCCCGCTTGTTGTGCTCACATGTTGTACTGTTTGCTAACACAACAACCATACAATCTCGCCTACTTCTTCGCGAGGCGAATTGCAAATCTTCAAGGCTCCAAGAATAAACTCATCCCTTATGGAATGTTCTTGACACGCCTCTATCATAATGTTATGCACTTCCATCCTCAATTTCAAAGTCCGTTATACGTACTTGTGAACAAGATGATGGAACCGCTAAACATATCTCTCATGAAGACTTTCTTCATTCTTGATTCCACCAACACTCATCAATCACATAATGATCCTCCTAGCGAAAACACTCAAGGAAACTAATAGTATTCCAAAATAGGATCAAATCTCTTGTACTCGTGCTTTATCAATGTAATCCAGTTTCCTTCATGAAATAAAACATTTTACATTTGATATCTTAGTATTAGAACTCTTTTTAGACTATCCTTGAGATATAATGCATTGTCAAGATCATTGCATGCCTTTAGTAAAGGTCCTTCGAGCGATAGCGGATCCCAAAGATTGTACTAGACGGATCCCTACTCTTAAGGAACCGTGGGATCCGGCAAACAGAAAATGCAATTGCAAGCATTATATTTCAAACATATCCTTAGAACACCTCACAAACTAAGCTAAACATAGTGTCTTAAGGCAAAATTAAAGTCATTATCAAGATAGGTTGATCTTTCCTACTCATACATAACTCACCTAGATCACACTCTAAGACGATTGTAGATCTACCGTTTTGTCCTTAATCCATTACTCTTCCGCTCTTAAACTCACACTTCATTTTTTACTTGATCTCTCCCATCTAGCCTTAGAGATCTTTCGATTATGGCAAAATTGATCATTAATCATCCTCGCCTCAAAATTGATCAAAGTTGAACAAAATCTAGTTTTCCCATCTCAAAGCTTCTAGGATATTTTCCTAAAAACACAACCTGATCTCTAGGATCATTTAGCCTCAATTGACACTCTAAATCTTTAGTGTCATCCTTGCTCATCCATTGGTACTCTTGAAAGTTCCAAATCCTTCCATAAATAACAATCATTAGCTACATCATTCATTGCCTTCAAGTACTCAAGCACCCCTTCATTTAAAACACTTAGGAGGAATGAAACACTCAAGATGATATAGGTCTTAGATCTTATAAAAATCATTTCCACCCTTTCATAACTGCTGAAAGCCGGATCCCTAGGATTAGCCTAGACGGATCCCTCTGAGGAAGGAACCGTGGGATCCGGATAACAGTTTATGTCAAATCTTGCTAAAACAATCATTTCAACTCATCTTCATAACTCAAACACTCCATCTCATCTTAAATGAGTTCCTAGATCAGTGCAACCTCTGAAGTTGACTCTTGTGCATGTCAATCATCACATTCCAATGAATCCTAGTGGCTTAAGGCTTAAATGCACTTGCCAAATCTCTTAGTTTATAAACCACCTTGTTAGGACCTCCATAGTCATCACTCTCATCCTAACTTTCAGCTCTTGCAACCTCTTGAAATCATCTCATCATGAGGAAAACCCTAAGTAGTAACTTATCCACCAAAGAACCACCCATGAAAAGGACTCGTGTTATACACGAAATTTCTTCAACCGAATCATCTCCCGTCAAGCCAACAAATGATAGAATTCTTCATCATCCAATCAAACCAATTCCTAAAAGGATAGTACCCACAAAACTACCTATGCCAAACACCACCATACCTCCTAGGCCAAACAATATCATCTCTACTAAACCATCACCATTGGTTCCTAGAGCTATTTCAATTACATCCCCACTATCATCACCACACCTCTATAATTTATAGGACTTGCCTCCTAGGCCATCCCATCTGCTTCCGCCGACAACATTATCCTCATTAGGAGGAATAATGGTTCAAAATCAAGGTGTTGAGTCAACACTTGCTCCGGCTTCCTTTTCGCAGTTTCCATCATATAATCCCATTTGGATTATGAGAAATCATCAAAGTCAACCACCCGACCATATGGAAGTTGACACTTCTCTACCACCACCATCATTTTTGGTTGAGTCATTCTCAAATGCACCTCCACCAATCCCTCCATCGTTTGAAGCTCCACAAGCCGCTTCACTTGATCCTTCGCATCAAGCCATTTCACTTCTTCCACCACCACTACCTAGCCATGACAAAGATTGCTATCATTGTCAACATGTTGAAAGTTTGATACATGAAGTACGAGAAGACCAACGTTTCATGTTCTATCATCTCCTCGAGCGTTTCAACGAGATCAAACCTAAACAAAACTTGAGCTAGAAGATTTTAGTGGTGTCCTAGCATCAAGCGATAGTTGGTTTAGAAATTCCTAGTCATGTATTTTCTTATTTTCTTAGTTTTTAGAGTCATGTATATCATAACTCTAGTTTTATTAAATGGAATTAAATGCTACTTGTTATTTTGTTGAGCATATGATTTTTGTGATAACATTACTTGTTATATCACCTTGATTGTAATTGAACAGCTAATACGGATCCCTCAGAATTGGCTAGACGGATCCCTACTAGGAGGGAACCGTGGGATCCGTAAGACAGAAAGCTTTCTTTCTACTAACTTGAATCACATTTGCAGGAAATTGTGAATTATACTTGCTTTCTAACCTTTGTTTTGTAGTTATTCAATTTACATATGAAGACTTTGACATCCTAAAGCTAGGGGGAGCTTTATGTCAAAGCAATACATTGCAAATTACTTGCAATACAAGGTTTACTTTTCGTGACATCCCCTTGCAAAATTGCAGTCATCAAGGGGGAGCACATTTGTCTCTTAGACGATATCTTTTGCAAACTTACTTGCAAATAAACTAGATTAGTATCACTTACTTGATGCCCTTACATAGGGATGGACTCGTCAAGGGGGAGTAAAGACGAGATCCTTTCCCGTTATTTGCTCTCTATCTCTTTTTACTTATTTTTTTTCTTTCTTTCTTTCACATGTTTTTTTTAAAAAGTGATGTGTTGCCTTCCTTCAAACACTTTTTGTTTCGACAAAAAGGGGGAGAAGAAAGTAAAAACTACAAATTCAAACTTTTACGAATTTTAGCTTTTCCTTAAAATAATTTTATGTTTTGTCATCAACAAAAAGGGGGAGATTGTTAATACAAATAAGCCGTAAAAACGTTTATTTATATTTTACGATCTTCTATTGTTTTGTCGATAACAAACGTAAAATCATATTAACGAAACAAATAAAATACGTAAATGGTTTGATCTAATAGTTTCTAACATATTCACATTTTCACATAAAACACTAAAACAAGTATAAGTGATTTTATAATTTAGTAATACATATGTACAACAACTAGTGTTTACATATTTGGATAAAATATACACATAACTAGTATGTAGTATATTGGGTAATATAAATGGGTAAAAACTTTAGTATCACAACCAATTTGGGCAAATACATTGAATGTAGTTGGGTACAACCCAAAGCCCATAACCCATGGATCTTGACCCATAACCCATTACATCATCATGCTTATATCACATATGGATAATACCCATAACCCATGGATCAACCCATACCCAAGTGACTAAGTGCATTGCACTCAAAGATACATTGTATCTAGCCAAAGATCCATGGTTCAACCCATGACCCATGACCCATAACCAAAATACCCATGGGCAAAGAGGAGCGTTCCACGGATCCCTAGCTTTGTGCTAGCTGGATCCCAAGTGGAAGGGATCCGTGGGATCCGGGAACGATGGGATTTTTCCTCTATAAATAGTGAGCCATTTCTTCATTATTTCTCATCCCTTTCTAACACACTTTCCTCCATGAGTTAAATCTCACTAACCTTAGATCCAAGAGATCTATGTTTGTAGTTTTGTTTTTGTGTGATCTTTTAGGTTCCTCTTAAAGGCAAGATCACCACCTTTGAAGTCGAGCAAGCTCAAGTCCATGAGTTGCCATGCTTCCTCATCATCAAGGCTACTGAAGTCTTCTTGTTGATGATTCCTTTCTTTCTTCAAAGAAGTGAAGTGTTGAAGGCATTGGAGAAAAATGTCTCAAGTGTCAAGACGAAGATATTAGTGAAGGGTGTCTATCGTCTATAGGATAAGCATTAGTGAAAGGTGCTTAGAAGTCAAGACATAGAAGCATTAGTGACAGGTGCTTAGAAGTCAAGACAAATAAGCATTAGTGAAAGATGCTTAGAAGTGAAGACACAATACATTAGTGAAAGGTGTCTTGTAGATCTAGTCAAAGGCATTAGTGAAAGGTGCCTTAGATGTACATTTGATATGGTGTGTTTCGAAGTACAAGATAGACTAGTATTAGATTCAAAGATATTGATATCCTTGATGATGTTGTAAAGGAGTAGATCTCCTTTGGGATTAGTCGTTGGTGTAGTGTGGTAGTAGTTCCTCCATTGCAATGGAACTAGGTGCTTAGCCTAGTACCTAATAAAGGGTAGGCGACGTTGTGTAGGTGTAGTTCACCTTGGAGTGAAAGAACTAGGTACTTAGCCTAGTACCTTATAAAGGGTAGGCGACGTTGTGTAGGTGTGAAGGGTAGGAGACGTTGTGAAGGCTTCTCCGCCATAAGGAGATTGGTGTAGTGATTATGAACTCTCAAGTAGGTGACTCGGGGAGTGTAGTAGGGCAAGGAAGGTGTCCTTGTAGCCGAACCACTATAAATACTCGTGTTGTGGTTTTGTGCTTCTTACTCTTATCTTTTCATTACTTACCTTTATATGCTTGCTTATCAACATCCAACACACACATCCAACTAGATTGTCATAAGTCAATCTAAATAGATTAAATGGAAGTTTTAATTGGCAAAACTATTCAACCCCCCATTCTAGTTTTCCACATCATCAACAAAAAGGAGAAGATTGTTAATACAAATAAGCCGGTAACAACGTTTATTTATATTTTACGATCTTCTAATGTTTTGTCGATAACAAACGTAAAATCATTTTAATGAAACAAAAAGAATACGTAAATAGTTTGAGTCAATAGTTTCCTAACACACTTACGTTTTCACATAAAACACTAAAACAAGTATAAGTGATTTTATGATTTAGATAAATATGTACAAACAACTAGTGTTTACATATTGGGTTAGCATATACTTAAACTAAGTATACTAAAATGGGTAAAAACAAGTATATAATAAATGGGTAAAAACAAGTATATACTAAATGGGAAAAAAACTAGCAAATGGTATTGACCCATAACCCATGGTTTTATATATACCACTTAAACCAAGTTCATTGTATCTAGAAAGAAAACCATAGATCAACCCATAACTCATGACCCATGACCCATAACCAAAAATACCCATGGGCAAAGAGGAGCGTTCCACGGATCCTGGCTTTGTGCTAGCCGGATCCCAAGTGGAAAGAATCCGTGGGATCCAGGGAACAGTAGAGAATTTTCTCTATAAATAGAGAGCCATTTCTTCCTTTCTAATCATCACTTCACACACATACTTCCCCAAGTATTCTAACCCTCTAACCTCATATCTAAGTGATATATGTAGTTTGTCTTTTGTTTTTGTGTGATCTTCTAGGTTCCTCTTAAAGGCAAGATCACCACTTCTTGAAGACGAGCAAGCTCAAGTCCATGAGTTGCCATGCTTCGTCATCATCAAGACAACTAAGGTTCTCTTGTTGACAGTTCTTCCTTTCTCCATAGATGTTGGGTTGAAGGCATTAGTGAAGAATGCCGAAAGTGTCAAGATGAAAGCATTAATGAAAGATGTTCATCATCCGTGTCAAAGCATTAGTGAAGAGTGCTAAAGGTGTGAAGACGAAGGCATTAGTGAAGGGTGCCAAGCGTTGTGTCAAAGGCATTAGTGAAGGATGCCGAAGAATCAAATCAAGTCGCATTTGGAAAGAATGCCTAGGTCGTATAATCGATGAGGTGCATCGTTATACATATAAGTATTTATTTATTTCCAAGGATGGTGATATCCTTGATGATGGTGTAACAAGGAGTTGATCTCCTTGATATTAGGTGTTGTGTTGTGAAGGGTAGTAGTTCCTCCATAGTAATGGAACTAGGTGCTTAGCCTAGTACCTAATAAAGGGTAGGCGACGTTGTGATAGGATTAGTTCTCCTTGGTGTGAAAGAACTCGGTGGTTAGCCTAGCACCGTATAAAGGGTAGGCGACGTTGTGTTAGGTGTGGTTCGCTTTGGTGTGAAGGAACTTCGGTATTTAGCTTTGTACCGGAAAAAGGTTAAGCGACGTTGTGAAGGCTTCTCCGCCATAAGGAGTTGGTGTAGTGCTTACGAACTCTCGAGTAGGTGACTCGGGGAGTGGAGTAGGGAAAGGAAGGTGTCCTTGTAGCCGAACCACTATAAATAACTTGTGTCGTGGTGATGTGTTTCTTACTCTTTATCTTTCATTATACGTTTATATATCTATCTATCAACGTCCAACATAAACAACCAAATAGATTGACATAAGTCGATCTAAATATTTAAAAGGAAGTTTTAAATTGGTAAAACTATTCAACCCTCCCTTCTAGTTTTCTACAGGATCAAATGAGAAATATAATTAAGATGAGCAGAATTAGAAGCAATCACAACCACAAATATTATATGCATCCATGAAAATAGATGCATCTCATTATTATTATTTTTTTCTTACTTAAAATATGTGGTTACAATTTTTTCTCACTCATTTCATTTAATTAATTCTTCTCACTAGATTCATACTCTTGCCTATATAAAGAAATGAAACTAAAAACGTATAAGTCGAATAGAAAGAAATGAAAATGAAAAATCAAAGAAATGTTGATGATAATTTTGAGGTTAGAAATGCTTTAGTTTCTTATTACTGAATGTTTGTTATGACATCCATCATGCTTCGTATTTGTTATGACAAAATTAATATGATCGATACAGCTTTGTGCTTGTTGAGATATGCCTTATGTTTTCTGTAGTTGTATCTATCTTTTTTTTAATCGACTTGTGAATAACCGTATCTATGTGTTACTATGTATGTTGCTTACTTATGTCATACTTGCTATCAGACATATTGATGCTTTGATGCTATTGGTTGTGAATATGCATTCATTCATTATTATATGGGCTTAGAATTCCCTTTCTATACTGAATGATATTTGCAAGTTGATAACAAATAAAAATGAAAGATTGTTAGCTATTTTTTATTAGTAACAAGGTAAGTTGCATGGTAAATTTGTTTTGTTTTTCCTATGAGAAGTTGGTGAAAATATGCAGGGGATACCAATAATGTTAACTCGTATTGGTTATTATTTAGTTTATTGCTTATTTCCTCAGTTTTCTTAGTACACATACAGTGCACGTAGGAGATATTAGTTTAATACATCTTACGAACCTATTAATTTATCAATGATGCCATTGACCCATATTTGAAAATGATATATTTCTATACATGTAACATACACTAAAGCGTGTTAAGGGACTAAAGCGTCTAACGGCGTGGCATATTCCACCATACTATTTTGAACTATCTCATATAGTATGCAATATGTTTTCTTGTTTCCATGTTTTAACGTAGATGATAGACACCAATAGGGATCAATTAAGATCCGTTAGAGGATTACAAACAGCTGGGCAATCAAGAATGAAGAAATAGACCGCCAAAACCAATTTTGTATTATCAAAGTGTTGAATGTTTACAAGAACAGTTGGATGATTACAAGAATTGAGAGAATTGTATCTCTAAAGCTAAAAGTGAATTAGAACAATGCAAGTATTTAAACTAGATTTTGGCGGGAAAAGTTGTTAGGGACAGTTGAGGAGTAAGTCATGTGCACCTCTTGTGTCTAGTCTTTAGACTATGCACAAACACCTCACATGCCATCAACTTATTCAAACACCTTATCTCTTAAGTACTTAACAAGCAATCAAGTAACAAAGAATAATGGAAATTAGATATATGCATAACCAGTTCTTTTATCCTTGTTAAAATTTTTACCCTTAAGTATATCATTCCTCTTGCCTTGACGTATATAACAAGCAACCTGTTCTTGATCCTTCTTGAACATCATTTTATTTTTATGTATGGATATATGCTTTAAACTCTTATATTGGTACATAACGCAAACTTTTGTTTTCTTCATGTAACCACAGAGCTCGTGAAAGAGGGTGCTATTTGATCGTTGGAGCACATATTAATGTTCAAGATGGAGCAACAAGACCTTTTCGAGATGGAGCAATTACACGATTAATGGTTCTTTTATTTTTAGTTTGTATTTTGATTATGGATTAGTTCTTGGTTAGATTTGTTCTTGTGTATGGAGCACGGTTGATATTTTCTTTTGATTTTGGTTGTTGGTTTTAAACAACCTGGAATAACGTAACGATGACTTTGTTTACCAATAATCAGTTTAGCATATTTGTTGCAATTTCGAATTTTGTTTTTTATTTTAATAATTTGGAAAATAGCTCACCTTTTAATACATCATATTTTATTCGGTTTTGTGGAGATCCGAACAAAATAAACCAATCACTTATTTGGTTGCATTGGTCTGGTGGCTTCGAAAAATATGGTTTGGGTATCGAGTGTTTAAAATTATTTTTGAAAACTAAGTAACTCAAACCTATTAAACCGTAAACTGACCGAACGGATACCTTATAGAAAATCGTGACAAAATTAATGGAGAAAGATAAGAAATGTTAAAGTAAAAAAGACACAATAATTATCTGATGAATAAAGGAAATGAAAAAGATGTGATTTTGTTAATTAAAATGAAAGCTAAATATAGAGGAAAAAGGAATCATCAATCAAGAAATTGATATAAAATGAAAATTATATCTTCATCTTTATCTTTATTAAATAAAATAGAAAAATGATAAAGGTGAAAGTTTGAAAGTTAAAAAGTTAAAAGTCAAGGTTGAATGTTGAAACCAATTATCTTTAATGCATTGTTGAATGTTGAGGAAATATAACTACTATTAACTTATCAATTTTTTAACTTTATGTAATATAATTACCATTAAAGATGCAAACTAATATTAAATGAAAACAGATTCGGTATATTCAATATTGGAAAGTGAATACAACTTTTTTTTTATTATACATATAAAGCATGTATCCAAATTTTTGAAACTTAAAAAGTGAGTAATGTTAAATTTATAAAATTCCTTTCAAACTAAAATTTCTACATAAAAATTCAAAGAGTTTTTCCTTAATGAAATAGCTACCTAAAAAATTCACACTTAAAATTTCAAAGAAATGTATGACAAATTTTGACAACTTTTACTAATGTAGTTTCAATAAATAATAATAATAATAATAATAATAATAATAATAATAATATATTTAATCTTAACACCAGTAATTTCTAAAAGTTTATCAACATATTTTATTTTATAATGCATCATATTACAACTTATTTTTTATAGTTATATTAGTTTATAGTGTGTGTATCATATGCGATCTCAATTTTTAAATATTGGAATGTGTGCGATGACTATATGATTTTTAAAAATATTGTTTTGACATTTATATATAGTTGAAACTGCAGGGATATTGTTGTGAATAACTTGAATGTTTACAATCACAAAACATTGTATAGATTTATTATTTAGTCACCAGGTTCATTTTTTTGTTCTTGTTCTTGTGCATTAAATACGTTAAATACAAATTTGTTTCCGAATATTGCTATAATGATGGTTGATTGATTGGTGCTTTAATGATTGTTCCGCATTAATTTCAAAGATATTATACAAAGTTTCCTGAAATAATTCAGTCAAAATGCATTATACAACCGGTGTATATATTTTTGTTAAGTTTCTTAGGTTTGAATTTTTTTTTAATTGGGTCAAATTCCATGCCTTGATAGATGATAACTACAAAGTGAAGTCAATCAAAGAGTTCAGTCAAAGAGGATTCAACACCTCAAATGTCGTGTACTAATAAATTTTACACGACGAGTAACGTGCATTGTTAGTTATCTCATAATTGGTGTAATGTTTTATTTTCAGTTTCACTAAATATTTTTATATGTTCTTTGATACATGTTAAAATTTTTTGCTTCAGTTGAATCATCGCATGTTACTAAACACTTACCACAATATCGCATATCATTAATTGTCTGCGTTATCTAGTAAAATGAAAATGGTCAAATGTTTAAAGTTGAAAGTTAAAAAATTGAAAATGATCAAAGGTGAAAGAAATGTATAGTATAATTAATACTCCTATTAAAACACTCTATTATTTAAAAGTACAACGATTTTCAACCAATTAAAATCATATCTACCAAATTAAATACAACAAATTAAAACACTTCTTACAATAAAAATTTTACAATGTACAATTTAAATTTAAACAAGTTACAACATAATCCACAATGTAAAATAATTAAACATATTAATTAATGTTATTTTTAAAACACCTTCAAATGAAAGTATATGTTATTATACACATTATACACATTGATATAACACACGAAGCTTCATACAAGCTAACAAGTTGATATATATAGTTTTTGAAAACCGGACCGGACCAATTGGCTCAACCAGAAACCGGTTAGGTTCATTCTAATCAAGTAATCGAAAATGAATTTTAAAACCGATACAAAATCAGGGCCTCAATGAGATCTATTTCTCCATTTAATGTACAGCATGCCATTTATCTATATATAAAGGAAAACCAGTGAAAAGTTAAACTAAAAAAGAAAATGTTGAAAAAGTATATTTAAAAGGGAAACTATTAAAAAAACATCAAAAACAGGGTTGACCAGGGACGATTCAAGCCTGGCGGGTTGACCTAGTTTAATTTGACCCGTTTTCGATCAAACTCGTCGGGTTGACCCGGTTTAAATCGACACGCCTTTTTGACCGGAACGGTTCAACCTGTTGAACCACCCGGGTCGAACCGGGTTTCAAAACATTATATTTAATCCTCAAATCTTCAAACTTTTATTATTTTTCGTTTGTAACCCATAAACATTTTTATATCACTAAACGATCTGTCGTTATAAAATCCGTCTTTATATCACGGATATCGTCTAGTTGTCATTAATTTTCTTATCAAAAAATAAAATCAACTTTATTTTTTTAAAAGAAAGTTAAATATTTTACAAATCATTAATCGTTACGCGAAAAAAACATACAATCACGCCGAGAATAAGATTATATTTTTATAGAAGGGCATTTCTATATAATTTTGACAACCTTTTTTTTTTTTTTTTTTTTTTTTTTTTGAAATTTACATCGGATAAAAATCACATGCGATTTGTTAATTTAAAATCACGTGTGATTTTCAAAATCGCACGTGATTCCTAATATACAAATCACATGTGATTTTTTCAGACGCAAATTTTAACAATAAATCAAAACTTGAAAAAAAAAAGTTTATCAAAAGTATATTGAAGTGATCTTCTACTGAAAGATAAATGCGACGGTTTATTTTAAATTTTTTGTCGCTTAACGACTTACCGTTTGCAAAAATTTTATTCTTTTTCCAAAATAGTGAAAAAGTTTTTTTTGTTTTTGTTTTTGTTTTTTTTTGATTGGCCAAGATTTATTCATTAGGTCTTTACTCTTTAGAGAATATGAGTTCTATATTAAACTCTTACTCTATAACATTTTTTTAAGACAAATTAAAAAAAACACTTTCCCCATCCGTAAAGCATCAGAATCATCTTTTATTTTCTTTACAAACAAACGAGCCCGGTGTATTGGCAAATAACACCCCATAAGGCTTTTTTTTCGATGGCCCCGTCATACTGCACCGGCGCTGGCACCATCGCCATGTTATCCGTCTTTTCGCTTGCCCGTTAATGAGTTTTTTTTTTTTTTAATGAGTGGAGTATTTTTTTTTATTCTATTTCATTTTTTAGTTATTTATTTATTTTTATGAGACTCGTTTATGCCTATAACATTTTATAGCTAGGAAAAAAGGTGTATATCTTATAGTAATGTTATATGATATATTTACTACCTTATAATGTATTTATGACATTCTAAAAAATAAATTCTTAATTTTTTAAGCTTACACATCTTACTATAATTAGTAATTCATATAATTAAATTCTATACTATAATAATTGCATTATAATGTACACTAATGACACATTAAATTTTAGTATTAAAATATGTATTACAAACTTACAATAATACAAATTTATAAACATTCAAGTTAAGTTATACAAATTTCAAATGAGTATAAGTACGGATATTTATATTTGTATCGATATATTTTACGGAAATTCAAACACGCATCTACTATTTTTGAACAATCAAAAGGGTAAACCGTCAAATATTAACTCTCATTACATACCGATTAAAGATCAAGGTACGAGAAAAACTGACATATTAAATACCGCCGCTGCTTTACGCAAATACTATGCTAGTGTGCTAAAATGACGGTGGATAGCATACCCTATGCACGTGTTACACCCACCTCTCGTAAACTAAAAATAAAAATAGATGATATATACATAATACGCTGAAGTAAATTACAATAAATTAAAAGTTATATAAAAGAAATGAAAAAGAAAAAGACTAAACTATGGATTAAATTGTTAATATACATATCTTTAAGGAACAAAAAATCGTATTTATTATTTGCAATTGAAAAATAAAAAAGAAAAAGACTAAAAATATAAATAATTAAATAAAAAATAATTAAAATTATGTATTATAAGAGTTCGAATTGGTTTGACACAGAAAAAAAATTAACCGAACTAATCGAAACGAATAAATCAAATAACTCGATAACCGAACCGATGAACGCTGAAGTGTACATTATTGAGCCGGCCCAATCACTTTAGCTGAAGATAATGACCCAACCGAATAAAGTAATTAAAACACCAATACACATATTAATGGGCCGATTACTCTCTTTGTTACATTAGTAGTTTAGTACTAGTTAACTTTGTTGAAAGTCACCATCACATAGATCAACCAAACCCAATTTTATTTAATAAGGAATTGATGCGAGTTGCGCCAAGAGGCTGGAGGAGGGTGACTTAACCGAATGAAAGATGCGTAGTAGATCGGTACTCTATTGAATTAGAACTCAAGAGTATGATATAACTCAAATCATGATTGTATAGTATCGGTTCAGTAAAAAACCGAGCAAAATTCAAATTATGGTTAGTAATTCTCGCTACAGCTCCAGTTTCAGTTTCATATAGTTTTGCTAAACATACCCAAAAAACCATATAGCATGCCGAGTATGCATGCTAGCAGAAGTGATTATCAGAATTATTATGCAATGGTTAATATTGAAGTAGTGGAGCCATGGTTGATTTGTAAATTGTAAATAAAGAACATGATCACACATGCCCAATTAATCCCTCCTCCTGCGTCATTAGCTGATAAGTCATAAAAAAAACCCGTGATTAATTCATAACATGTGATAAGCTGTAAAATTAGGTAGGTGATTGGCTGCTCCCATCACAACAAACATGCCTTACATGCACCAACTCACCACAACCATGCCTTAACCATTTAAATAATACTAACCTAACCTACCTAACTAACCCGATAATATACTTATTAGATCAATGAAGCTTGTGAACTAATGATTAAATACTTGTGAATATAACAACATAAAGCTCACAGTATGAGTCCATGAATCGAAATAATGATCTAGTATTTATGAGTACATTTAACAACATAAATGATAAATCTCACGGTATAAGTCCATGTAACAAATAATTAAATGCTAGAGCTAACTAGTAACAAAAGCTCGAAGTTAGACCATTGAAACTTAGAAATGTTTTGTATTGTGTTAGAGGGAATAGGTTTATATAGTGTTTGAAATTCGAAGAAGATGCAAGACTTTTTTTTCCCTAATAAGATTAAAATACCAATGCACTTTTGAGCACATTGATAAGATTTCATACGACTAACATTACAACTTCCTTTTCGAAAGACGAATATCCACACAGGCAAATGGGGTGGGTAAGACGTGTCCCTTGTAAATTTGTAGAATTCTTGTAACTGAGTTTGAGTACAATATAACTAATCTTAAATAATTAAACGGGTTTGACCCAATACAAAAAATGCTAAGACTAAATACCACCAGCACCAACACGTCCTTCTTAAAAAACTAAGCCACCACCAAAGCGTTGTCTTTTGGGTTTTTTGAGAACTCGGTCGGTTATACGATCAAGTTGTGTGGAGAGAGAAAATCAATTTTGCGTGTGTAAGTTTATTGTGAGTTATATTTGTGTTTAAGTGAGTTATATTTGCGTGGTAAAGTTGGTAGTTTTGTTACACTTGTATGATTGTGATGTTGGTGATGAAGTGAAGTGAAATATGAGATGACGCTAAGTTGACGATAATAATGTTAGTCACCACTACATGCGTTTAGTTTAACTAGTTGGATACCCGAGCACAGCGGCTGCGATAAATATAGTTATATAATAAATATAATAAATGAATTGCTAACCCAACTCTCTTTGCAATTCCCTACCCGCTTAGTGAATTCATTTCACAACACTCCAAATGTATATGTGTTAGTTGTATGTGTTTGTTTGGGTTTTCCGTATCTTTTCTGTGACATCATTATTCCCGTATAAAAAGGCCTTCACAATTTCTTTCAAGTCAAACACTTTTCAAAAGTAAATGATTTTGATAAATAAAGTTTGTATTGATAAATAAAGGTTAAAGTTATAAAATTTTGAATCAAAATAAAATAAACCTACTAAAAATGTAAAAACTAAAAACTTATAAAAATATATCAAAATGGATGTTGAATTAAAGATCACAAAATTTTAAAAAATATTGTGAAATTAGATCATAAAAAAATTAAACGAATTAAAAGATATTTAAATTTAAAAATAAAAATGATTAATTAGTTAAGAAGTGGCAATGTATTGTTACTTTTTATTTTAGTTTGTTAGAGCTTCACTTTTTTTGTTACGGAGTATTTTTTAGTTAGAGAAGTGACACATGTCACTAAATGATTGAAGCTCATTATGTTAATTTTTGTGGCTTAAATTCTTTATATCTATAATACTTATAATGCATGAAGGCACCTCACTCTTAATTTTAAGACGTACAAGAAATTGAGCATGGTTTACAACACTTTAATGCACCCAATTTTCAAAATTACAACAAAGTAAGCATATTGTACAACAAAATAAAGCGTGGTGTCATTTTAAGACCAAAATTTATCAAACAACATTAATCTTTATTAAAACACCCTTCAAAAATTACAACCATTTAAGCTGCAATGTACAATAGCTTCAACCAATTTTCAAATTTACAACAAAATAAGCGGTGTACAACAAAATAAGCATGATGTAATTTTTAGACTTACAACATTAATGCTATTAAAGTGGTCAATGTTATTAATGACTATAATGACTACTACTTACAAGAAAAGTAACATAGTGTACAACACTTTAATGCACATAATTTTCAGACGTACAAAACAAGAAGCATAGTGTACAACAAAACACCACATTAATGTTATTTAATGTAGTTAATTATTTAAGCTGACAATAAATACAATTAAAACAATTATTAATTAAAACACCCCTTACATAAGAAATACAAATTATAAGCATATTGTAACCAAATTAAAAAATTCCTGCATTAAATTTTCACTTGCGAATAATAAAGCATCAAGCGGCAGACACCGAACCAACGGGTTCGAAGACACGACGCTATAATGAAATTCGATATCAGTAAATTTATTGTTAAAAAGAGCATAATAAAAAAATAAATTATTAAATAATTTTTTTTTTGCTTTGCATTATTGCTTGAGGTATCCTCTTAGTATAGTAGTATAAGTATAGATATTTCAGGCACTCATTGAGTAGGTCCCTGGCCATTTGACGTGTTAAGTCACTAAGCGATTCCTTTCTATGTTTTATTTGTTCCAAATGAGCCAGCTAAGTAAGCTTTTCTTAATTTCGTTGGTTTACAATTATCTGGAAATTGAATGATGTGTACAATGGACACTTTTTGTTGAATAATGGATAAGAACTTAAAAGAAGTTTGTAAAGAAACTGGAATTCTACACATGGATTTGATTTCTAGACGCATGTTGAATGTTTTTGTTTAGGATAATTATAGCCATAAAAGTAAGCCAAAAAGTTCTAGTTCATGGAATGGAGCCTAGCTAGAAAGATTGCAAATTCTAGAAAAGGTAAAAGGGTTAGTTTAGGGGCATTTGAATAGATATTACTAGATAAATACAGGTTGTTCTAGTTTTTATAAATATATTGGCCATCTTAGCAAAATGATAAATATCTTTGCATCTTTGTCTTCCTTGTTAAGACATATATTCACTCACCATACACTTTTGTGTCAAAAGCCAATGTATAAAGCAAAAGCATTGAGCTCGATATGTTAATAGATTTCATTTTCAAATGCATAATTCAGTAAGACTTAGAACTCGTGTACTCACAGTTATCATGATTGGACTTTACATATGTTACCACGTCGTTAAGGTTTCATCCTTTTAACGTATTACCAGCGACGGTTCAAGAGTAAAGCTATCGTTTTAGGCCCCCTGAATATTTAAGGCTTCAATTTTCTAACACCGTTTATGAATATATAGCCCAATCACATATTTTCTTGACCATCTACTTAAGATCTCGTATAAAAGCCCCCGGTTACTAAACCTGCTAAAGTATTAGGTTTTTTGTTTTTTTTTAACAACTAAGTCCGTATTTGACTTTAAACAACTAGGCCCAGCTTTTTATTATTTCAAAACAATAGCTCATTAATACTACAAGTTTCAATGACTTTTAGTTAATACTGTAAACAAATTAAACGTTTTAAAAATTACTTATGAACATTGTATTAATAAATGAACATGAATAAGCTATTTTTCAATGAACAAACATGAGCACTAGTGACCATTTGTTTTATCTTTTCATATTAGTTCGTTTGTTCGGTTAAACTTAAACTAAAGCACACGAACAAGCCTCGTTTGTGTTGCTTCGGTTCTTTAACCATGCTTATAGATTATCATAAAACCGAAGTTTGGTTTTTTCTTTTTCATATTATTTTTTCTCTATCTTCCATCAACTCTAAAATTTTTATTATATTTTTGATTTGACAGTTGAATGTTCTATTAATCTAATGAACTGAAAGCTAATATTAAGCAAAAAAAAAAAAAAAAAAAAAAAAGATTATTGCAAAAGTCTCATTGTCAAATTTTGCTTTAGGCTTTTGGAAGGCTTGAGCCACCACCGACTACTATCAAGGTGACATAGTGATAAGTCACGTTGATGTTCTCATAAGAGGTCTAAAAAAATAGTTTAAAATAGTTATATGGACGTCTTAGTTACACCGCGACATTTGAGTAAAAACTCATCAAACTAGACAGAAAATTCTGATCAAAAGAAAATTCATATGGGATAGGCTTGTTTTTTTAGATCAAACTGGATAAGAAATTTTTCAGTACTCCACATTTCTCACATGGACCCCGATACAACATAAGTGGAATTTCCCAAAAATGATAGTTCACATTGTCCAAATTTTTGTGTACCACTTGACTTGGAGCATGCCATGTAGACTTCACGATAATCGGCCGTTCTATAATGAGGAAACATCACCCGACTTGGAGAATGTCACATATATTTTCAATACAAGGCATCATCATCCACTTAACCATTGAAATGGAGTCAAACCTAAAGGAACATCAATGTACATCACCCAGATCACACCATTAAGTCAACATAGGATTTTTCTATAAAACCAATATGTTTTATCGACATGGATTGCAGCTTACACCCAACCATTAGCTCCATTTAGTAGCATCAAACATTCAAAGTCCGAAGTAAATAGAAACCACTTATCTAATCATACATTTAGGTATCATTAGGTAGACACAAATTTTCTTAACAATTAGTACATGCTACTACTATTATATCCATGAGTGTTCCAAATCACCACCCACCCATCCATCCATCCACCCATAGTGCAAAAAGGCTAATGCAATGGCTTTTAGGTCACCACATATCCAAATTTCATATAAATATAAATATATTAAAATGTGAATTATCCTATTAAGAAAAGTTTCACACCATTTTTTCATGAAAATACGTGTAAACATCCCCAATCATTGTGTAATAAGAGTAAATTCCTTGAATATGAAGATAGACTTGGCGTTGAAGTAAACCAATGCGTGTAGAAAATACGTTGAATAAATTTCAAATTTAACACTACAATAATTAATAGTAACAACTTTTTTAACAATAGAAACATGTAACAATTATACATATCAACACTACTATCTTTACATATCGAATAATCACTTGTGGTAACACGTGCATCATTACTTGTACTTTCAAGATCGTAAATATAGCTTGCATTTGCATTAGATTCGGTATATTCCCAATCTACCGTTCGACTCACGCTAGCTTCATCGTTAACGGAATCCGAATATTCCGACGTCATTTCAAATGTTTCAGACGTCGTGCCACTCGTCACATGCCTCACGGCCTCCCACCCTTCGGTTTCCCAGCTTACCCCCGAAGGCGAAGCTAATTTACCAATCCTCTGTTTTGCGTTTGATGTCCTAACGTCTAATTGATCAATCTCAACTGTAGATACGTTAGATGAGCTTGTGTCACCCCAATCAAACACGCATCTAGGCGAATATTCACAGTCGTTGATGCAGATCAACGATTGTGATGGAGAAGTACAGGATAACAGAAACGGGTGGTGGAGCAACTGATGGCTGCTCCACCTCTCGTTCTGTTCTCTTTTCAAACATTTAGTGAGAAAGTCACGTAAATCGTGACTAACCGAAGATGGAATATTTGGTAAATCATCGGAATATCCTATTATTCGAATAGTATCACTTCCTCTGTCTTGCCAGGCTGGTATTCCAGTGATCATTTCAATCACTGTACAACCCAAAGACCAGACATCAGATTCTGGTCCTTGGTACTCACCTCTGAGTACCTCGGGAGCCATCCATAACGGACTCCCACGTGGTCCCACCACAGGACCAGTTAATTGAACTGCGGATCCAAAATCCGCAATCTTAGCTGCACAAGCACTATTTCCAACCAAAACATTCTTCCCTTTAACGTCACAATGAACAATGTTTTTGGAGTGAATGTAGCTTAACGCAGAAGTTATACACCTCGTGTAACATCGTACTTCATGTTCACTTAGTTGTCGATGTTTCGCCACGTCAGCAACTGTACCACCCGACATGTACTCCATGTGCAAGTTACGATACTCCAAGAAATTCTCACACGTAACATCATCGCCGATGTACTTAACAATATACGGAGATGATAAAGACTTTAATATCTGTATCTCGTTTTCTAAACACTCAAATAACTGATTATCTGACTTCTTGACAACAGATTTGACAGCAAAGGGTAGGTCAAAATCGTCGTAAACAGCAAGGTTTACGATGCCGAACGATCCTTGACCGATACAATTTTTTCGAGTCCATTTGGGTTTAGAGCTAGGAATATTATGAGTGTTCATTTTTTTTTTGGATGAGGTTTATGTTTGTGTTGTTATGGGGTGATGAGTATATATATAGTGGGAATAGAATGAAGGTGCATATAAGAGCACACTGTATGGGAGAATATTAACATGCCAAACATTCATTTTAGATTAATATTGGTGAGCCAAACTATACCACACTTGGTGCCATTCGTGAGTCAAAGGGATTTGAGCCATTCCAATGGCTCAAGTCATTTGTGATGTTTAGTGTTTTTTTTGTGTATTGTGAGTGAGTGAGTGAGTATTTTTAGTGGGGTATTTTGTGGGACCCAATAACATGTTAGTGGTGTGTTATGAGGGAGGGTGTTTTAGTTATTGGTGAGTTATTGAGAGTTGTATTATGTGGCGCTGAGGTGGCATACCAATAACGTGTTATTGGTATACATGATACCTTGTGCTCTAAAGCAGGATTAATTGATGACGTAGTAGTGAAAGCGGCGAATGATATATGAAATGAAATGGTTTTAAATTTTTATCCTAATCTAATACATGTGGAAGATGCGAGTGAAGGTTACTTGGCAAAGTTGGGTTCATGTCTTTGAGATGTACAAACCATGTGGACAGCTACTAATTGTTTAATAACTCCTTTTAAGTTTACCTACTTTTATGGTTTTCTTACTCTTATCATTTATCAATAACAAACTTTTGTCTATTGTGATTTTTTTTTTTTTTTTTTAAATATTTATCTAGGTAGTGGTGGTTAAAGTAATAGGGGTATAAATAATTAGCTAGAGGTCAATGATTTCTAAACTCCATAAGTTAGGTTATGGTTATGAAGTTTTTTTTATATATCAACTAGACATTGAGTTTAGTATATTCAATGCACAAAAAATAGTAGATTTATTTTACTCGATCATTTAGTTCGACAAGCAAGAGTAAGACAAAATAACCTAACTTATGTTATTTATAGTATAAGATTGAAAAGATATATTGTACATATTTTGCTAGTTTGGTTCGTTTTTATTAGTTATTAGTTAGGCTAGATGCTATTGGCCCATATCAAATGCTAACACCATATGATATGTACTAATCACTTTCATTTGTGTATATGTTCACGAAAAGGACGAAGCCAAATCACATGACCACACATTTTATTTAACGATAAACTTGAAACTGTAATTCATGACATTAGAAAGATACCCGATTCTATTACCATGATCGAACTACCACAAAAATATCTATGATATCGAAGGAATATCCGAATCATCATAAAGTGGTCTAGTGCGCGATAAGGTATCACGTGTCCTCATAAAAAAGTTAGGGTTCAAACCATATTTGAGGATGATCAGGATGGAATTGCTCACGAAGATAACCCGATTAGAGTGCGTACATCTGCACGAAAGAACACCATACCCTATATCTACCTAGTAACTTAAACAAGAAAAACCTTAAATTACACGTTTACTCATTTTGTTAAAATTATATGATCACGGGACAATAGAAAATTTACAAACTTAAGCCATTTATGGTTTTCGGACGTCCCAAGTACATGTTTAATTTTCTGATATTTGCTTAAAACTATCAAAATTTATTAGTTTGAAGGGTATAACTGTTGGCGTATGTCCCAACATACAAACCCCCCGGCACATTAGTAAAATGCCGATGAACCCAACTCTCCGGTACGGACACAAAACCGCCCGGCACACACACGCAATCTTCCGGATAAAGCATCATAGTCATTTAAGGACAAAACAAATAAACCCACGGGAGGTTAAACATAACCCTCGACATAGCGGATTCACGGCGTCACCACATATATGAGGAAAGGAATCTCAAGTGAACCACTTGATCCTTACGGACAAAATCCAAAGCAGTAAAGTCAACTCCCGCCCAAAAGAGTCACTATCGCCCACATGACCCTCGGGTAAGGACAAAAACTCCACGCCTACAAAAGGAACCAAGCTACAACACACAAGGGTAACTGATTTCTAACCCCATTTCATTCTTTGCTCTACTTTGACATATCATTATACTCATTCTCAGCGTGGGTCAGGGATAAAACCACGG
Source organism: Chrysanthemum makinoi (assembly GCA_910596185.1). NCBI lineage: Eukaryota > Viridiplantae > Streptophyta > Magnoliopsida > Asterales > Asteraceae > Chrysanthemum > Chrysanthemum makinoi. Next base: position 78,185,034 of record OU343222.1, read on the forward strand.
GCGAGGCTAGCGTGTTATCTTTAATGTTCACAGATCAGAAGGTACCCGATCAGGAGGAGCTTGGCCAGAAGGATTTACGAAGGATTAGCTTGTTAGGGTAAGTACAACTTTTACCTTAACAAATTGAAGCCATCCGTGGGACCGTCATTCTAACTACCAAAGCTAGGAAATGGCGGTCCTACCACGCAAACCGAGGTCGAGACACCACCGATAAACAACCCCACAACACGGAAGAGCAAATACTTAATCACATATCATCACTAAAAGCCTTAATACAGCAACATAACTCCCAAGGAAAAGCCCGGCTGCGGCCCATACGGATCGATTTGGGGAAGAAACCGAAGGGCTCGACCAAACAGAAAAAGAAAAGATCCAAAGGAAAGCGGATCGTGGAGGATCTACACAAACCATACAAGGACGCTCCTAGATGCCCGTTCACGAAGTGTATTGTTGAATTCACGATTGGACCAAGACATGAACTACCAAGAACATAAAGCTCTATGATGGGTCTTGGACGGGGCGATCATGTCAATCGTTTCTCGGTAGCCAATCATGGCCAGGTGGCCAATGCCGGTATGGTGTTGGATGTTTCAGCAAACCTTGGATGGTCCAAAGAAGTGCACGGTTTGAGCGATTGCCCAGCGGCGGCAAACGGTAGGAAGAGCTCGGGAGAAGTTCTTAGAAGATTCGCTCGAGGAGAAAATGCCACAAAGATCCGATGGAACTAACCAAGATCGTCGCGAAGGCTCACGAAACCTTGGGAGTATAAGGAAAGGTGGACCGATGAGGCTAGTTACATCCCGGTGTACACTGAAATAATCAGATATCCTCATTCATTAACTTGAAGTATAAATGCCGGAATTGGTTAAAGCTTCTCGAGCGAGTTCCCAAAGCGATCCACGAAATGATGAAGAGGGTAGAAGATTTAAGTAAGATCGAGAAAATGCCTATAACACCACTGAACTCCCTAAAGGGGAATGGAGCCGCAGGTTATACACTGGGGGAAGTCGACCGGTCAGACCCCGGCGGCGAACCCCGGCGAAAGGGAGACGAAGGCGGAACCAAAATCCGAAACCAATATTACCCCTACTACGGCGAGGGTGATAACTCTGAAGCGACCACCGAAATGATTACGGAGGAACCATTAAAGCGATACCGCCCATAGATTTGAACCTTCTCTCAAAGGCCCCAAAGAAATTCTAGCAGCGAGCTTCAACTAAACTGCCACCACCCGCCCCTAAAGGAGCCCCAAGGAGAAAATTTAGACAAGTTATGTGACTATCACGGTGAGAAGGGTCACCTCACCAATGACTGCTACCAACTCAAGGAACATCTAAGAAGAGCCTTGGATACAGGTAAATTGGATCATTTGTTAAAAGAAGTAAGGCAAAGAGAAGAAACCCCGAGAAAATCAGTAGGAAAAGGAAGGGTGATAAATATGGTGTCTGGAGGAGGGATAGACAGAAAAGCGAAAGACCCCGGTCGAGAAGAGGATTGGATGAGCGTCCCAATAGCTTTCCCTCCATTCTAGGGGATGTTTCAGAAGAGCCAGCGATGTCGGCGGATGTTGAAGGATACAACGTAAGGAGAGTGTATGTAGACCCCGGGCGCCGTAGAAGTAATGTCACACTTGTTTTGAAATTATGCGGAAATTAAAGCAAAGCTAAGAGCGAACACACCCTTGGTGGGATTCTCGAGTGAAGCAATAAAACCCTAGGAAAGATAGACTTGAGCGTCTGCTTGAAATGATGGTGCGTATCGCCGAGCAATAATGGCGTTCGCGTGATAAGATCCCTTCCCGTATAACATCATTCGGGGACGGTCGGGCATCGAGAATTGAGGCAATCCCTCAACCATACACTCCATGATAAAGTTCCCAGCGCCAGGGGTGGCAACCTTGGTTACGGGTCAATCATCATCTCGGAATCGAAGACTAGAAAAGCACTCGCATGGAAAGAGGCGGAAAGTAAGAACAAAGAATACCCTCGGACTTCAGAGAAGAGAAATCGATGAAAGCGGAAGAAGTAACTATAAACCCCCAATTTCCCGAGCGGATGATTACCATCGGGGAAAGTTTTCCAAAAGAATGCAAAAGGCAATTGGTAGAAGCTGGCGAAAAACAACAAGGATGTATTCGCGTGGCAACCTACCGACATGACAGAGTCCCCGTCGAGTCATAGAGCACAAACGAATGTCAATGTGAATGGGACCAATAGCTCGAGAAAAAAGAGAACCTTCAATTTGCGAAAAGAATCGGCAATCAACACGAAGTAGAAGAATGGCTGAAAGCGGGAATAGTCAGCGAAATATCCTCATGGATTTCCAATGGTGTTGGTAAAGAAGCCGGACGGATCATGGAGAATGTGCATGGATTTCAAGAGCATCAATGCTTCGTGCCCAAAGGATTACTACCGCTCCCAATCGGTGGAAAATAGAATCTGTAATGGGTTACAAGAACAAATGCTTTCTCGATGCATACAAGGGGTACCACCAAGTCCGGATGGCCAAAGGCGAAGAGAAAGCGGCCTTCTACAGGAACATGGAACCTTTTGCTACACCAAAATGCCCTTAGGGCTAAAAATGCGGCGACTTATCAAAGGCTGGTAGATTCAAGTTTTAAAGGGCAAATCGGCAGAACTTGGAATCGACGATATGGTAATCAAAGCGAGCGGCGAATTGTTGGCGGACATAGCGAAACATTGATAATCTCGAAGGATCAACATGAAGCTCAACCCTAAAATGCTCTTTGAATGGAAGAAGGAAAGTTCCTGGGTATGTGGTAACATCCGAAGGAATAAGAGTCAATCGAAGAAACAAAAGCCATTGCCGACATGCAACGCCGGACACTCAAGGAAATCTCAGGGGAAGGCTGGGACCATGAGCAGATTCTTATCCCGATCGGCGGATAAAGCTTTGCCTTTCTTCAACACTTTAAAGAATGTCACGAGAAAACCAAAAGAAGACCGGTGGAGCAGAGGGAGGCCGAAGGCGCATTCGAGAAGATGAAGAGTGTGATCCTAGAATTACCTAACCTAACGGCCCTTGTAGCGGGAAGATCTCTTCGTGTACTGGCGGCGAAGAGGCTATAAGCGCCGTATTAATGGTAGAAAGGAAGGCAGAGATCTTGGGTGCACTATATGTGCCAGAACACTCCACGATGCGGCGAAACTATGCTCCTACGGAAAAACTAGCTTTGGCCCTCACGGCTTTGCTCTAGGAGACTCGAAGGTATTTGAAGCCCACCACATCAAGGTAATCACGGACCAACCCATCCGTGGCGTCCTAAACAAGAATCTTCGGAAAGGCGATGAAGTATGCGGTAGAATTGGGAGCATACAAAATTACTTACGTCCCGAAGCGCAATCAGGGCGACGATCTGGCGATTTCATAAGCGAGATACGGTCGGCAAAGTAGGGAAAGAGGAAAAGCAAAGAAGTATGCAACATCTCAGCGGAAGAGGAAGAATGGGCGCTATTCACAGGCGGAGCATCCAACAAGAAAGGATCCGGGCTTGAGGTTAGTGTTGATAAGCCCCAACCAAGCGGAATACACTTATGCTCTCGACTCAATTTCCCGGCACAAATAACGAGGCGGAGTATGAAGCATTGCTAGCCGGACTAAGAATAGCAAAGGACATGAAGATCCAAGTGCTAAATGCTAAAGTTGACTCCAACCTGGTGTCAAGCCAAATCAATGGAGAGTTCACCACCTACAAGGAAAGCATGGCGAGATATTTGGCTAAGGAAAAAGAATACATTGGTTGTTTCAACGATTGAGAATACAAAATATCCCCGAACACGGAATCAGAAGGCCGATGTGTTAAGCAAGTTGGCATCCGTAGCATTTGATCATTTGACCAAGGAGATACTCGTAGAAGTATTGGAGGCACCATCGACGGAAGAGAAGGTCATCGGAGCTATAGTGGAAGAAGAGGAGGAAAACTGGATGTCTCCAATCATCCGGTGCATTACCGAAGGAAAATGGCCGAATGATGAAAACGAGGCAAGAACTCTGCGGATGAAAATACCCCATTATACAATGGAGGGCGAGTCTTGTTCAAGAAGTCGTATTTAGGTCCAATGTTGAGGTGTGTGGGTCCACTACAAGCCAATTATGTAATAAGGGAAATACACGAGGGTGCTAGCGGCATGCACTCGGTCCCAGTCTGTGGTGGCCAAACGGTCGAGGCAAGGATATTACTTGGCCAACCATGCAGGGGCCGGAGAAATCATTAGAAATGCGAGTCACGCCAAATACACTCCCCAGTTAAGTTACCAAGACTCTTATGACTTCTATCATGTCTCCTGGCCCTTTTCCAATGGGGAATGGATGTCTTTGGGTCCCTCCCTGGCGCCGGGAAGGTGAAATATGTCATCGTAGCCATCGACTATTTCACAAAATGGATGGAGGCCAAACCCTGGCAAAGACACGGAAAAGAAGTCATAAAATTTGTATGGGATAATATTGTGTGTAAACTTGCGACTGCGCATAATTATAGCGACAAGCGGTAGCAATTTCATCCATGATCCCTTCAAACGATGGTGCGAAAAGCTCAACATCAAACAGATAAATATTGCTGTGGCACATCCTCAAAGCGGTCTAGTAGAGCGGGCAAACAAAATTTTGATGCGGTTTCAAAACAAGGCTGGCGAAGTAGGACCGGATGGGTTGATGAGCTACCAAATGTTTTGTGGGCTCACCGGACATCCTTGAAGACAAGCAACGGCGAAACACCGTTCAGTTTGACATACGAGCGAAGCGTGATCCCCGCAGAAATTGGCATGCCCACCTTCGAACTATGATGATGACCGAAGAAGAAGGCGAAGAGGAAAGCGTTTAAACCTAGATTTATTGGAAGAAAGAAGGGATTATTGGCGGTTGAAGAGGCCAGGATACAAAAAGAAGGTGGAGCAATATTACAACGAAGAGTTAGAGGTGAAAAACTTCGAGTAGGAGACTTCGTCTACAGGAAGAATGAAGCGGCAGCAAGAAGACCTAGGAAAGTTGGGACCCAACTGGGAGGGCCCGTACCAAGTAATAGAAGCATACGATAGCGTTCATACAAATTCTGAACGAAGGAAAGAAGTCCCCGCACTTGGAGCCAGTGAACCTAAGAAAATGCTTCTTGTAGGAAAACCTTTGTAACCGTAAAGCCCACGAGGCAATTGTAGACGCATATTACTAATGAAATGATTAGCCCCCCCCCCGGATATCGGAGGGCAATTTTCCGCACACCTTGTTTTCACGAACATAATTAGTAAAGTGATCTCCCGATAGGCTCGCGACCTCGGAATAGTGATCGTGTTCAAAGATGGTTTACATCAAAAGGATTGCCATAAAATGCCGAGCGGTTTATACCCAAAAGGGTTACCGAGCAGCATACTAAATGGTTCATATCCAAAAGGATTGCCAAATGCCGAGCGGTTTATACCCAAAAGGGTTACCGGGCAACATACTAAATGGTTCATATCAAAAGGATTGCCAAATGCCGAGCGGTTTATACCCAAAAGGGTTACCCGAGCGGCATACTAAATGGTTCATATCCAAAAGGATTGCCAAAGGCGAGCGGTTTATACCCAAAAGGGTTGCCGAACAGCGTACTAAATGGTTCATATCAAAAAGGATTGCCAAATGCGGCGGTTTATACCGAAAAGGGTTGCCCAGCGGCATAATAAATGGTTCATATCCTAAAGGATTGCCATAAAAATGCGGGACGGTTTACACCGAAAAGGGTTGCCCAAGCAAGATACTAAGCGATTCATACACAAAGGGCGACCACATACGAATGGATACGAGCGATTCATACCTCAATGATGGGGCAAATAAAATATACGCAGAAATATAAGAACGTCTAACGATTTCATTAAACGAATAAAACATTACAAATATCCCTCAAATAAACATCGTTAAAAAGCATGCATTACAAAAAAGAAAGTGTCCAAAATGAAAAATTAGCTAAGCTTCACTTAGGAGGAACAGCCTCCCCGTTATCTTCTTCACCAACCTTTCATCGACAGCAGCTCCGGTAGAGGATCGGGCATCAAGGACGAAACAAAATCAAGAGGGCGTGGCAAGCATTTGAACCTTGGCTACATAGGGATACTCCTTCGTAAAAAGTTCATCGTACATGGCCAAATACTTATTAGGAGCGTCCACATCCAAATTCTCCGTATCGGCCAATATCTTTCCCACTTCCTCCTCAGAGCGACCAATCGATACACCGTCCAACCACCCGACCATCCCACTCAAACTAAAAGGGAGCACTAAGTAAGCCTTATACTCATGACTCCCATGAAGGCGAGCGAAAAAGTGGGGAGAAATCCCTAATAAGATGTGACTTCTCGATCTCCAACTCCCGCCCCGCCACGGCCAACTCTCGGCGTTGCTTCAGCAGCGGCATTCTCCTCTTCCTCATTCTTTAAAGTCCCTTTTGTTTCCATCGACTCCTTCTCTAAAGCTGGATATCTTTTCCCCAGAGCTCGGGATAACTTAGTCCATTGGCTTTCTCGGCCTCCAAAGGTCGAACTGTCTCTTCAAAGCCACTTCGCAGAAACCTCTCCAAGCTCATCCCCGCCGTTTTCAACTCCCCAAAGTTTTATCCAAAAGGCAAAGTTATCCTTGGCGCCTTCTCACAACCACTATGCTCCCGACCAACTCCGATGCTCCAAATCCAAGCTCTCAAAGCGGACAAGCAAGTCCACAAAAGCAAGAGAGCCAGGGCCGAATAGCCCATGACCTCTGGGCACTTCGATATCGATAGAATGCGCATATACTCCTCTGCGAGGGAGGCAAATGAACCATCGAGATCCCTATACTTCTCGTACCCTTTAACCCTTCGTCCTTCTTTATCGACCAACTGGAACATAAGTAGCGGGCGAAGCGTCCTCTTCCTCGTCGACACCCTTACCCTCGCGGCGCAAAGGAGGAGAAGCCGCTACAAACATTACGAAAAATGATAAGTACACATGGATAAATGCCAACAAGAAAATGCTATTCGGAAGAGTAAGAGGCCAACTCACCGTCTTTGTCGAGATTAGGATGGTCAACAAAGCGAGCGCCTCGGCATTATGATCCCTTCGGATCGGATTACGATCTTGGAGATCCTCTCCGGTCGCTAAATCATTTCCAGCATCCACATTCTCTAACTTGTTGCTTGAATGACCCTCGGCGCTCTTTATCAGCGGTGGGTGGATCATCCAGTTTTTGAACCTCCGGTGAAGGGTGTTCACGCGTAGGATTATTGAGGGAATCGGAAGGACCACTTGGGTGGGACTTTTCTTCCTACGCGGTACTTGAGCCTCCTTCCCCAACTTGGCGTTTGCTTACGACCTTGAGCTTTTCGCCTCCGCAGCCTTTCTCTTCTTATCTTTGGCCTCCAAAACCCTTGGGTCAGCCACCTCGACCCTTTTCATAGCCTCCGTCTTGGCGGAACCGATACTGGGACTAGGAAGGGTAACATGCATCAAATGAGCACATCCCTCGATACTTATCCCTCGGGTCATAGATGCCCCTACGGAAGGTTGGCTTGATGAGATAGTGGGACATAGTTAAAACGCAAGACATACGAAAATGTTAGTCACAAGAAAACACAAAATCTTAAACTAATAAAGAAAAATACAGGCCAAAAGTACCATTCCCTCGGCATCCTTGAGCCCGGTAACTGGATATTTCCATTTGGCTGACAACCCCCGGCATACAAAAACCCGGAATTTTTATCAAATCTATAACATTAGCGAAGATCCGCAGGGGGCATGGAAAATTCCCGGTTGGAAAAGGATCGGAAACATCTGAATCCGGGTGCCTCCACGGCATGGCAAAAGGTATTGCCGTGATCAATTAAAAGAATTGCCTTTTCCAACCCTTGGCCCGACAAGATCTCCAGCAGATCTTGCTTGGCTTACCGTCCGCAGCAAAAGTGAACCAATGGCCTTGTTTATGTAATTTATAAAAAGCTCGAAACAACGAAGTCGTGGGATTAATATGAAGGCTACGGCTATATACCTCAAAAAGTGTAACCCTATGTAAACCTATCGGCACTAAGCGGGATATATGAACTTTATAGTAATGAAGACGTCCAAAAGAAAACTAGAAAGCGGGGCCGGAAATTCCACCTTCAATAAAAAATTCTAAGTACAATCCTATGGCATCATCTCCTAGTTCTCCCATGGTAAAACCATCCGGTGGAAGCCTTGGATGAAGGTCGGAAGGTATCCCAAATTCCTTCACGACCCATTGTAACGATTTATCGGTCAGAATGGAAGTATATTTGTCCAAATCAAATTTAGGTTTTGGGTCGAGGGACCTGGAAGCAGAGCCTAGATCCCCGAAGCGGACGATGGTGGGCGGTTCGACATTTTAACCAAAGGGAATGATCACACCTTAAAAGCTAGAGAGGAAAAACTAGAATAGTACACGGCGAGGAAAGCGGAGAGCAAATAAAATCGTTCGCCAAATAGCAGAGGAGGCGTGTGAATAAAAATTCTACGGTGGTAAAATGAAGAGAAAGAAGAATATTTATAAGCGAAAGGCGAAGGGGGTGGTGGCGTCCGTCGTGTCGGAGATGGCGTGGCAAAATCTTCACCACACAACACACACGCTTGCGCCACGTGCTCTAGCATCGAGTAATAACACGCGTAATCTGGCGGCGTGTCACAACCTACAAAAAAAAAAAAAAATTAGAAAAAGAAAAAGCGATCGAGGAAATACTTTCAGGCCACTCCCAATATCATATGAATGCATCCATTAACATGATCTTTGGGGGGAGGAACATGTTGGCGTATGTCCCAACATACCAAACCCGGCACATTAGTAAAATGCGATGAACCCGACTCTCGATGCGGACACAAAACCGCCGGCACACACCGCAATCTTAGGATAAAGCATCATAGTCATTTAAGGACAAAACAAATAAACCCACGAGGTTAAACATAACCCTCGACATAGCGGTTCTGGCGTCACCACATATTTGAGAAAGGAATCACCAGTAAATTGATCCTGGACAAAATCCAAACGAGTAAAGTCAACTCCCAGCGAAAAGGTCACTATACATGACCGCCGGGTAAGGACAAAACTCACGCTATAAAAGGAACCAAGCTACAACACACATGAGGGTGGCGATTTCTAACCCCATTTCATTCTTGCTCTACTTTGACATATCATTATACTCATTCTCACGCCCGGGCTGGGTCAGGGATAAAACACGGGCCGAGGCTAACTTAGCGTGTTATCTTTGTGTTCTGAGATCCGAAGGTACCCAATCCGGAGGGCTTGACCAAAGGATTTACCGAAGGATTAGCTTGTTAGGGTAAGTACAACTTTTTACCTTAACAAACACTTGGCATACACTAGTACAACAAGGATGTTATTCTTGTAAATTTCCAGTTGACCTAATTTTCTTCAAATATATCATAAATCAAATTATATGTGGTCAAAGAGTCTCGAAAAGGGGTCCAAGATAAAAACAAAGGATTCTAGATTCTAGAACACATGGATAATTTGGTTAGTTGTATTGTAGGTCTATAAGTCAGCTTACGTGGCAATAGCGAATTGGCAAATGTTAATGGAGAGACTTGTACGATCAGCAGACGCCGACCCAAGGCAAACCCTATCTTAAGTAGATAAACTGGATATTCGGTTTTTATTTTACATTTTTTTATAATGAAGCATAAACTGTTTAAAAGTTTGTATATGGCGTTACGTAAATAAAAGGGTAAATGACATACTCACATACGTACTTTCTATTCTCGTGATATACGTAACGTATTTGTTTATTTTCATGACGTCAATATAAATGTGACAAATCATAACAGTACATTTCTGTTATGTTAAATTAACAAATTATTATTTAAATGTCCTTTGCGTTATACTACTATATAAATACATTAATCGAATTATTATTTACTCAACCGATTAAAAAGTGGTCTAAGAAACTGAAATAAGTTATGAGTTCGATTTTAATTTATCACTAAAGATCCCTGATATATGATTTTATTGTTTAGTCGGTAAACAAAAGTATTTTTATATGAAAATGAAAAAACTGATAATTCGTTTAGTCACATTTCTTTTCAACAATTTTTAAAAAATATAAAATTCTCGCTTTCCACGTCCTAAACATCTTTTCATCTTTTTAAAAAGAAAAACTATAACTCAATCTAAACAAGCCTCCAACTCTTTTTTAAAGAAGAAAATGATTCATTTCTCAAGCTATCTAGAAACAGAAAAACAAAATTTTTTCAGCAATTAACGCTAAGAATCACAGAAATCGACGTCAACCAAAAGTCAATATCTCCAAGAAAATCTAGCTCTACATAAATCGATTCTTTGCTCGTTTTGATAGACCTTTCAATTTTGCAAATTGAATAACTTAAAAGTCAAAGATAAAAGACTCGCAATCGCAACAAATAACAGTGATGAGCCTAAATAACTAAAATAATATTATATAATTTTTTGAATTGATTGGATCGATCAACTTTTGTAAGTACGATAATTATTTGAAGAAATGTAGTGGATGGTAAGTGGATGTCATCTTGTGAAGCATATATTTACATGGCTATGGATACGTGCCCAATCAATCTCCATGAAAACTATTGGAAACTTTTTCATTTGTTGTACACTTGTACGTGGCATTATTCTTTTTTCTAATTAACTTGAAGATGATATTTCTGTTTACATTACAATGATATTTTAATTGTTTGTATGGTGCCTGATATTTGCTAATTTTGATAAAATACATGGCCGTTTCATAAATTTCGATAGCCCCGTGCCATCCTTATAAAAAGACCTTTAAGCATATGCACAAAATACGTATTAATAGTGCTTGAACTAACTAAAATCAAGCCTCATATTCTCTATCTATATAAAAAAAGTGCATGTGATTTGGTAGCATTCGTCAGGCGGTTACTTTATACAATGACACCGCTTGCACTCTTTAAAAATGACATGATAAAATACTACATGTATCAATTTATTCATCAGGTTGTTCGTATATTGCAATCTGTTTCATACGATATTTGATTAATTTTCGAACCTTAATAATCGAATCCAAAACCAAATGATATAAGTTCTAGCAAGTTCTAAGAAAAAGAGAGGAAACTTTAGGGGTATCTTTTGAACGAATAAGACATGTTGAAAAGTATCACACCATTACACAAATACCAAATAGAATATAATTTACATAAATCATCAACTATCTCAAGACATCTCATGTTACTTAGGTCAATCTAGAACACTCATTTCTATAACAAACTTCACAAATTTCGACCATTGAAATGACCCAATGATATCGATAGCACCTTAAATGACTCATTTTGTCACTATTCTAATCCTTTTGATGATTCAATTTAATTCATATATTACGGTTCACAAAAAGTGCTTCGAATAAAATTCGAAACTTTGTCCTCCGAAAAACGAAAGTGACTCGTGTACAAAAGTGCTAACTTCAAACAAAATTGGAGCCAACGTTTCGTACATTTGTTAAGCCAACGAACTCATGTGGACAGGGTTAAAATAAGAGATAGTTGATAATGAGGTGTCTATGGACCAATAATTTTAGGTAAAGAGTTACGATAAGGTCTTAAGGCATGTGGTCATCAGGAGTTTGGGTGCATGCATACTCGGACCATTTTTATACTATGTGTTACTATTTATATCCATGCATCTTTAACTATTTTTTAAACCTTAATCTTATCTTATTTTGCTACATTACGCCATTGTTTGTGTCCTTTTCAGTAATATGCAACTTTAATTTTGTGTTCATGCGGTTAACAAGGTTTTTCACTCACGCGTTATCGCGGAGTACTTGTATAAGTTAGTCCTGTAACTGCTGAGATACTATAAGTATTTGTAAATCAATCCCGTTCTTTACATGTTAACTGTCCGTGTAACAACATCCGTGATACAACATTACCCAAACAACATAGCAAACATGAACAAAATATACTATTATTGTTGCTGCAGGTAAACACATATAAATTTACACAAAATCGTTTTGTCACACAAAATCGCATTCATTTCTTCTTGGCTTCAGCTCTTTCTAGCTTGCTGTTGATATTACCCGTAGTTTCCGCTTAAACCTATAAGTTGTACCAATTGCAATAGTTCGATTCTCGTGGAATCTGCTTAGATCCTGTAAGTTGGACCAACCTCAATAGTTTTATCATCGTCAACTCTGGACACTCCCCCATTTCTATCGGAAAGTGCGCAACATCATCGCACCTATAAATAAATAGTTAAGATAAATATTCAGAAATGACACAATACATTACATTCTTTGTTTTAAGCAAATAGAAGGTTATAAAACTATGATTACCAACAAGTTCTTCAACACATTCCACTTCTCGACGCTAGATGGATAAAGCCTAACTGCAGCGATGCCTTTTGTATATAACATTGGCGAATTAAGTTGATCATCCCAATAGACATGTTACCTAAGACATTGTTCATTTTCTATTTATAATATGCACGATATGTAAAATGAGAATGCTAATATTGAGGTGGGGGGGGGGGGGGGGGGGGGGGGGGGGGGGGGGGGGGGGGGGGGGAAGAAATCGCTATCAAAAAATTTATCCTGTGTGTACGGAGGCATTGCGTAAGCAACATAAACAATGTTTGCATCGATTTCTTCCGCACCCCTTATTCCAACATCAATATGACCATTTGGCGTCTCATGGATAGCCTAAATAGAAAAATAAACAATGACCCAGTGATTGGAGACAGAATATATGTGTCTTGCCTCATAAACTGTGCTGGCAATGAAACACATGTGCATTTTATGCCTTCCAATATTTGTCATGCCCACACTAAGACACATTGGGTTACCGAATCATCATAGCCAAGCATATACTATATGATGATGTACCCTCCGAACAGCTCGAAGGACCCCCTTCGAGATGTGTCGAAGCCCTTCTGTACGAAGGCCCAAGTTAGGTCTCCAGAATATTCGTAGGCGTCAAACCATTCGTACACACGAAGGTTACTGCAAGGAATTCGCCATTCGAAGCCCTAAGCCCTTGGGTATGGTTGACAAGAACAGCGAATATGAGAACCTCGACTTGGTCAAACCCACGATCTCCCTCTTTCCGGCTTTCCCGCCAAGTTTGAGAACGTGGGTCACTAAGCCCTAGCGGTTACCAACAAGCATGGGGCGCCCCATGTTCTCCGACATTTATGCAGAGGTGCCCCTAACCCTATTTCTTCCACTATAAATAGGTTGGACGGGCAAAGAATTATGGTAAGCTCATTCAACACTCATCTCTTTACTTACACACACTTATATAACGATAACTCATACTTTCACTCACGCCGGAGGTGGTTCGCAGGGTCCAACCCCTGCGTAATCACTTAACGTAGTGTCTTCGTATTTCTTATTCTCAGGTGAAAGACAATCTTGGCTGGAACATACACCCCTCATACCTTTGATCATCATCGAAGCCTGATAGTGCAATTTATTGTACAATAAGTGGAGCCATCCATGGGACCTGCTACTATTAGTCCCGTAATCACCAAGTCTTAAAACCTTAACCGATTACGCTACTTTTCCGGCTTGGAACCAGGAAGGGAAGATACACCTCCACCAGGTTTCTCTACCCTGGTACCTCTCAACACAACTAACACCGATAACCTCGCCCCCATAATAGACTCCACCTTCACTACACGATCTCGTTTGGAAACCACTCCCGTATATCACGCCTCAACTTCCGCTAACCCTATTCCAGAAATTAGCCCGTTGAGGCAAACTTGAAGCCTTAGACTCCTTGCTGAGGGCTCATAAGAGGCAAGTTCGCAACCTGAGATGCGAAGGCTGGAATATTCAGGTGAGGAATATGGCGAAGAGATCGAGGTAGATGAAAAGCCTCGACCAATTGGGCGTTGACCCTCTGAAATGGTTCTCCTTCCATAAGAAGGCCTAATGAAAGGACTGTGGGTTTTGAAGAAGGTCCCGGAGGAGATCCGGGAAGAAGGGAAAGTGTACAAGGTGAAAGGAGGAGCGAGAACTCCAACGGAGGAAGCAACCCAGTAGAGAAGCGGAGGGTAAACCTACCACCTCTCCTAGCTGCCCACTTAGAAAGAGAAGGGATGGGGGTTCCGATACCTCCATCATACGTCTCGAGTGTCGGAGGACCTCCTCCATACTCGAGATGAACCATTTGCCCCTCGAGGGAATGAATCCCTACCTACCTGCTCAAACCTATAATACCAACTCTCCGAATGGGACTCTCCACAACCAGAGTTACCAGCAAGTGCCCTACGGACACGTTCCTGTACACTATACACAACCAATGGGTGGAAACCCTTCATATCAACCTTCACGACCTCGGCTGCATTCACGCATAACCATTTCCTAACCCGTATAACCCTACACCTATTTATCCACCTCCATATAACCCTTACTATGCGAAGCCTCACGGAGCTTGCACACCTTTTGTGAAGTGAGTCGAAGACTACCCTCTGCCTGACGGTGTAAAGATGCCCCCTCACATAGGCACCTACGATGGGAAAGGCGATCCTGATAACTTCTTACATTTGTTCGAAGGCGCTATCAAGATGCAGAAGTGGGTCATGCCCGTAGCATGCCACATGTTCACATACACGCTTGGAGACTCCGCAAGAATATGGTGGAATGGGCAAAAGTTGGGGAGCATTGTAAGTCTAGATGATCTTAAGGCTAAGTTCCGATCACACTTTAGCCAACAGAAAAAGTACACCAAGACCCATCTAGCCGTGCATACCATCAAGCAAAGGGACATCGAAAGCACAAGGGCCTTCGTCACAATGTACACCGATGAAACTTTGCAAATTATAGGGTTGCACGAGGAACAAAGGATTTCTGGTTTCGTACATGGCCTACGGACTCGAAGCTTGGTGGAATTCCTGTCCATCGACCTTCCTACCACTTACAAGGCACTGATGGAGAAGACTTACACTTGGATTGAGTCCAAGGAAGTAGCAGCAAACGGAGCTCCGATAGAGCAAATAGAAGCCTTTGATAAGTTCTCCAGAGGGTCCTCCTGGGAAGGATCCAAGAATAGGAAGAAGAACAGAGATCGCTTCACTCCCTAAAAAAAAGGCTCGAATCATGGACTCTTGGCAAACTTTGTCAAATCTCCGGGGAGATTCGGCTACCGATAAAGCGAAGTCCTTCGACCCATCACCTCGGATGTCAGCACGAAGCAAAGCCAGGGACATGTCGAAGTACTGCCACTTTCACGAAGACCATGGGCATAACACAAATAGCTGCAGAGAGCTGAAGAAGCAGATTGAAGAGGCAGTATGGTCCAAACAATTGGCACACCTGGTTAAAGGCATTAAGAAGGGAAAGGACAAGTTTTTCGACAACCAACTGGGTGAGTGGAAAGGAAACAAAAAGGAGGCTACCCCTGCAGAAGCTCCGATACTAATGGTACACAGGCATGATCCAACCTTGAAAGCGGAAGAAGCGGATGGGGGCTGGAAGCGTAGGAGAGATAACATTCTCGTCCATCTGGGCGGACACCTTCGAGGCCCAGGCCCGTGGTCATCAAGGTACGGGTCTCCAACAGGGAGGTAAACCGAGCATACATGGATTATGGAAGCTCTTGCGAGATCATCTATGAGCATTGCTTCCTAAAGCTCAAGTCATCCATACGCTCACGAAGGGTAGACTCAAAAACACCTCTGGTAGGGTTCTCCGGCGAACACTCATGGCCCCTTGGAGAGGTACCGTTGGAAATCACTATAGGCGAAGGACCCTTATCCCGCGGAAGCGCTCACCTTCGTCATAGTCGGTCAGATTCTCCTTATAATTTGCTAATAGGGGAGACATCATGCAAAAGATGGGCATTGTTGTTTCCACCATACATCGCCATTAAGTTCCAAACTCCCTTGGTAGGCTGTTCATTCTAATTATGGGGAAGGATAAGGGGTATATGGTGTCAAGAGGGTCAAGGAAGAATCGGAGGAGCCTCGATAGCGATTCTAAGGCTTTATGCGGATCAGAGGGTCGTAGTAAACCCTAGCTACCCGAGCAGGCGGTGGTGATAGGAAAGCAACTCGGTAATTTCAAGCGAAGCTCATAGAATGCTATTCGGACTAACCTTGATATTTTTGCTTGGAAATATTACGACATGACGAGTCCCAAGAACATTGCGATAGGCGGATAGCCCTTACGGAGCATGAACTCAATGAATACAAACATATTGAGCCCATGAAACGAGAAAAGGAGCCTAGCCCGAAAGAAATCTTTGCGGCACCGCAAAGAAGTTGATGATCCGACCTGGCGGGCATTCTAAGGAAGTCAAATACCAAACACGGGTGGCCATCCCGGTAATGGTAAAAAGACCGATGGAGGGTGGCGTATGTGCGTTCACTTCTTGACATCAATAAAGCATGCAGGGCGCTACCCCTACTAGAAATCGACTGGAAGGTTGAATCCTTACCAGGCTTCCGACTGAAGTGTTTCCTAGATGCCTATAAAGGGTATCATCAGATCTAGATGGCAAAGGAGGATGAGGAAAAGACAGCCTTCTACACAAGTAAAGGTGTCTCTATTCGAAAAGATGCCGCCGGATTGAAGAACGCGGGGGCAACATGCCAACGACTCGTAGATAAAGCCTTCAACAAACGAGATAGGCGAAATCTCGAAGCATACGTTGACGACATGGTTATTAAAAGCAAGACGGAGGAGGACCTACTCCTTGATGTGCAAGAAACCTTTGACCAGCTTCGGGCGATCAACATGAAGCTGAACCCTAAGAAATTCTCTTTCGGTGTCGAAGAAGGGCAATTTCTAGGGCATCTGATCACTAAGCAAGGGATAAAGGCTAACCCTTCCAAGGTCAAGGCAATTACGGATCTCCAAGCTCCTAAGTGTTTAAAAGATGTGCAAAGCTTGAATGGGAAGCTAGCCACGCTAAGTCGATTCTTGTCGAAGGGGGCTGACAGATCCCTACCGTTCTTTAAAACACTTAAAGGATGCGTTGACAAGAAGACTTTTCAGATGGAGTCGGATCGAAGTGCTTTTGAAGATGAAGGTGTTCATTGAAATCCTTCCAACACTTACAACCCCAATCAAAGGCGAGGTGTTGTTCATGTACTTAGCATCCTCAATGGAGAGCAATAGCGCAGTCCTCATGGCAGAATGGGACAAGCGACAAATCCCCATTTACTTTGTTAGTAGGGTCTTGCAGGGAGCAGAGGTCAACTACCCAACATTGGAGAAACTAATACTAGCTCTAATCTACACAGCAAGAAGGCTCCGGCGATACTTCCAAGCCCATCCAATCACAGTCTTAATCGACAAGCCACTCAAACAGATCTTGTCGAAGCCTAAAAAGTCTGGAAGGGTGGCCACATGGGCTATCAAACTTAGGGAGCATGAAATAGAGTTCAAGGGTCGAAACTCTATTAAAGGGCAAATTCTCGCAGACTTCTTGGCAGAAACACCTTCCAAACCGGACACAGAAAAGGAAGAGCCTAAAGCTAAACTCACCGAAGTGCGGGATGGTGGAAAATTTATCTGACGAGCATCAAGCTCCGATGGTTCTTGGCGAGGTCTAATCTTTGGTTAGCCCTAAAGGGAAGGAGCATACATATGCTCTTCGTTTTGAGTTTGAAGCCACAAACAATGAAGCAGAGTACGAAGCCCTATTAGCAGGCCTTCGATTAGCTAAATACATGGAGGTCAAAGCTCTTGCCATTTTCGTATATTCTCAATTGGTAGCAAACCAAGTGACAGGCTCCTATGAAGCAAGGCAACCTGTCATCAAACAGTATTTGGAAAAAACAAAGGAGATGCAGGATAGCTTCGATTCCTACACCATCCAACATGTTCGTAGGAATCAAAACAAGAAGGCAGATGCACTGAGCAAGCTAGCCTCTATGGCCTTCGCTCATCTCACTAAAGAAGTACTAGTTGAAGTCCTACCTGAAAGGTCCATTATTCGCAAGGAGGTCACGGACGTGGTTCATGAAGAAGGAGAGACATGGATGACTCCCATCAGGGAGTACTTGATAAGTGGTCTTCTCCCCAAAGATCCCAAACTAGCAAGGAAAATACGGGTTAAGTCCCCACAATACCGGCTAATGGGGAAAACCCTATATAGAAGGTCGTTTCTATCACCTTGGTTAAGATGCGTGGGACCTAAGCAGGCTACGAGCATCATCGCAGAAGTCCACGAAGGATCCTGTGGCCTCCATACAGGTCCCCGTTCAGTTTTCTCGAAGATAATGAAGTTAGGCTATTTCGGCCTCGATGCATAGGGATGCGGCAGAAATCATTCTCAAATGTGAAACTTGTCAGATACACTCAAACGTTCCCAAGATGCCGAAGCAGGACATGACAAGTGTGACATCCGCATGGCCCTTCTCCCAGTGGGGAATTGATATCGTAGGACCCATGCCTGTGGCTCCTGGTGGGGTCAAATTCTTGTTGGTGGCAATTGATTATTTTACAAAGTGGGTGGAAGCTAAACCTTTAGCCTCCGTTACGGGGAGACAGATCGAGAAGTTTGTGTGGGAGCACATTGTGTGTAGATTTGGAGTGCCCCACATCATCATATCCGACAATGGTAGCGGTTTCTTTGAAGGAGTCTTCTATGACTTCTGTCAAGGGCTCAACATAAAGCAGTCTTGGACATCCGTTTACCATCCACAAGGTAATGGATAGGTGGAGGTTACTAATAGAGACATTGTCAAAGGGATTGAGAAAAGGCTGGGACGAACTCATCACGGGTGGGTGGACGAGCTCCCTCAAGTACTGTGGGCTCATAGGATGCACCCCAAGTCAAGCAATGGTGAAACCCCCTTCAACCTAACATACGAAGCGAAGCGGTTATCCCCGGAACTAAGTGTACACACGGAGCGTGTGGCAACATATGATGCTTCCCAAAATGATGAAAATATCAGGGAGAATCTTGATCTACTAGAAGAAAGGAGAGAGATAGCCTCCATCCGAGAAGCCATGCACAAGCATAAGATTGAAGGCTACTACAACAAAAGGGTCAGGCCTTCCACCTTCAAGCCTGGGGAATACGTGCTATGCCTCAACAGTGCAAGCAAAGCAGAATACCAGGGGAAGCTAGGACCTACTTGGGAAGGACCCTACATGATAGATGAGGCCTACGATAATGAAGCCTACAAGCTGGCCACTCTTCTCGGAGAACCCATTGACAGGACATGGAATAGTACGAACCTCCGAAAGTTCTATGTTTAAGAAGTATTTTTACTTTTCATTCTTGTAATTAAAAGCTTCTCATGGGAAAGCAAACATTATTGGTAGTTGTCTTAGTTTTCATTTCAAGAATGATGTAATCATCTCTACCAATTCAATGATGAATAATACATTTCCCATAATTCTCTTGCTTCGTTTCTTAAACACAAAGATTTGTTCAGCTAAGTTGTTTATGAGTTTTAGTGTCAAATAAAAAGGCATACGGCTTAACAAATTCCTCATTACTTAAGCCTATAAAAATATTCACATTAACTCTCCTAGTAGTTTATGGTACTTATGAAAGTAAAAACAAAGCCATATTACTTAAAGGATTTGAGATAGAGTGGGTCGCGACCCTCTGTCAATGATCAAAGTTGGTCATTATATTCTTGGTGTTGAAATTTACACACAATGAGATTGTTTAACCTTAGGTTGTAAAAATTAAGCTTTGGAAAAATGGCGTAAGAGAAGTTCACAAGACAAAAATAACTAAGTGTGTAGGGATATTTCCCTACACCGTGGCATTCAAAATAAGGGCTAATGCCCTTGTACCTGCATATGAGGCCGGAGCCCCATTCAAATTGTCTTTGGCCTAGGCCATACATCACAAATAGTAAATTGTTTAAGGAACCAGACACACATCATAAAGAAACATCAAATTGTCTTAAAAATGGTACATGCTACCCTTGGAACCAATCAATTGGCAACATGGCAGCCTTCACTCTGGCTTCTGAGGAGATGGATGAGCTGAGGCAGGCTTGGTGGAGACCGTCTTCTTGGTAGGGGTCGCAGGTTGATCTTGTGTGGCTTCTTTGAGAGGAGGTCTTTAAGAGGTTCCATAGGGTCTTTGGTAGCTTCAGCCAGGAAGGGGTACTCTGCGGTTGCAAATGCATTTCCAGCATCTTCGTATTCCGCCTTCGATGAGGGACGGTAGCACTCAATTTTGGAGAGGTCTACGAGCTTACCTGTTTTAGCAGCCTCCTCCAAAGCCAAGCACCGTCCATGGAAGATAGCTGCCTTGATGACTTTCCACATTGCAGCTCCCAACTCATCACTATGATAGAGTTCCATGGCATTGTACGGCACCAACTTAGACATGACCTCAGCACGGTCCTTTTGCAGCATTTTATACCTCATCTGCAAGCCGTCAACCTCCTCCCTCAATTTCACTTCCAACTCTCCAAGCCTAACCCTCTCACCTTCCAAACCGGCACACTTTGCCTCTAGCACAGCATTTTGGCCAGTGAGGCTTACCACCTTAGCCTCCTCCAACTTGAGCTTGCCACACTCCGCTGTCAACTCTGCTATCTTCTCCCGGAGGTCTTGGACGAGTGGGTTCTTTTCAACATCCCTCTAAATTTCATCACATTTAGCCTCCAGCTTGGCATACTCCTGATCTCTGTGCTTCTCCCTCTCCAGCATGACATCCATCTCTTGCCTTGCCTTTGTAACAGCCCGAAGTAACTCCCTGGTTAGACCATTCAAATGATTGTCCAACACTGTCTGCCTTGCAACACTCTTGTCGTGTAGATCGCAAACCCCTTCGATGGACATATTGTCCAGCAATCCTTTCCATTGGGGGGGGATGACATGATCCACAATTTGGTGGCAGGCCAAGGCGTTGGGAAGCTCCTTCGTATCAGGAAGGCCTGCGACCAATAAAATGCATAAGGACAGAGTTAGTTACTACAATTATCACTTCATATATTTTAAAAGGAGAAATTGCTTACTATGCATCTCCATAGTCTCATCCGGCAACTCAAAGGCAGATTTAACAAACTTCTTGCCTTCGACATTCTTTTGTCGCACGACCCTAGATTCAGAGGCTGGGAGGGGAGTCTTCCTCTTGTTCGTAGACTTGATGGCTTTACCAGCTGTTCCCTTCCTACTCTTCAACCTGTCAGTTATACCAGTGGAGCCTGTGATTTGGAAATCCTCCTCTGCAGGATCGTCCGAATCTGCCACGTTCTCAACCAATTAGGAGGGACCCTCCAACAATGATTGTGGGGGGTGCTAAGGCAACAAGCTCTGGTTTGGGAGTGTCTACATCGTTGTTGTTGACAGATGTGGAAGGAGAACCGACACCGTAGGACTCTTCAGCTTTTTCAGCAGGCATGAAGCTCAAGTCTTCATCAAGGTCTTGATACATGAAGTTCCTAAATGACATTTCTGCAAAAAAGAAGCAGGAAAAGATAAATATCAGTGCTACATTGGTCCTACTTAAATAAATATAGAAACACATACTTTGTCCATGATAAATGATAATAGGCTTGTTGGGAGACCCCTCCCAGCTGTGTACAATCCCAGCCATGTACAAGATTGGCTCAGGGAACACTTGAACATCCGCGGGATACCTAGCCAAGCGCTGATAACATGGATTCCTTCGCACCTCATACGGCAAGGGGTCGTTGGAACGTTTTGAATCAAACATAATGACCTTATTCAGAAATGCTGGATAGTTGGGTGGAACAATAGTGTTTTGCACATAGAAAAAACTGCCTTTCCAATCTTTTATGTTGGTATACACCCTCGCAAAAAGATTAGGCACATCTCCTTCAGGTCTTTTAGCTAAAGTTAACCAGTTACCACCAGGATATAGATTCAAGAATCCCTTTAAAACCTTAAGAGTTGGTTCATAGCCATATGCCTTACACATAACTATGAATGTGGTCAGTTTGGCTAAACCAAAAGGGTTGAATCTAGAGATATGCACTTTGTAATATTGCATTAGCTCTAAAATAAGCGGGTGAATAGGAATCCTAAGGTTTGAATGGCTAAAAGAGTGAGTGTATAACCCTACGAAGCCTTTCGAGGCATAAAAAATACATTGGTTAGACTTGGGTAGCATAATCTTAAACTCTTGAGGGATTGGGTAATCAGCCAGATGATCGTGTAATTCTTTAGCGGTCAAAGTGCATTTTTGTTGCTTAATTATGAACTTCGAATCCATGACTATTTTAAACTACGAGAAAATAGGAAGGAGTATTTACCTTTTGTTTCGGAGCTGGTGTACAATCAAGGATTACTGCGTGAAAAAAGAAGACGGAGAGAGTAAAATGTTTTAGGGTTCCAACTACTTCCCCTTAAATACTCTTTTTCCACTGTTTTTTAACCGCGCACGTGTCCCATAGGTTATCTCTTATCCGGATTTCAAACGTTTTTTAAATTTCAAAAAAGTCTTTTTGGTCACCGGGTAAATTGGGATTTGGAATTACTGTAGTGGACAGCTAAAGAGTTTAGGTAGCATTAAATGCGCAAGTTAGGCGCATGCTTATCTTGTTCACAATACGCTTTGCAGCGAAAGGATAATTTTATTCGCTGGATGAAGTCGAAAGCAATGCCTCTTCGCTCACATGCATCACTTTCGACTGGGGGGCTTGATGATGTACCCTCCGAACAGCTCGAAGGACACCCCTTCGAGATGTGTCGAAGCCCTTCTATACGAAGGCCCAAGTTAGGTCTCCAGAATATTCATAGGCGTCAAACCATTCGTACACACGAAGGTTACCTGCGGGGAATTCGCCATTCGAAGCCCTAAGCC
Source organism: Chrysanthemum makinoi (assembly GCA_910596185.1). Classification (NCBI taxonomy): domain Eukaryota; kingdom Viridiplantae; phylum Streptophyta; class Magnoliopsida; order Asterales; family Asteraceae; genus Chrysanthemum; species Chrysanthemum makinoi. The sequence continues at coordinate 78,207,758 of OU343222.1, forward strand.
CTTCGGGGTATGGTTGACGAAGGAGCAACGGATATGAGAACCTCCTGACTTGGTCAAACTCATGATCTCCCTCTCTTTCCTGGCTTTCCCGCCAAGTTTGAGAACGTGGGTCACTAAGCCCTAGAAGTTACCCACAAGCATGGGACGCCCCCATGTTCTCCGACATTTACGTAGAGGTACCCCTAACCCTATTTCTTCCACTATAAATAGGTTGGACGGGCAGAGAATTATGGTAAGCTCATTCAACACTCATCTCTTTACTTACACACACTTATATAACCATAACTCATACTTACTCTCACACCGGAGGTGGTTCGCAGGGTCCAACCCCTGCGTAATCACTTAACATAGTGTCTTCGTATTTCTTATTCTCAGGTGAAAGACAATCTTGGCTGGAACATACACCCCTCATACCTTTGATCATCATCGAAGCCTGATAGTGCAATTTATTGTACAATCACTATCCATGTCAGACAAACGAATAAAGCCCATAAAAAGTATGCAGGACTGTATATCACCTTAGACTAACATTTAATGCTTTAAGGTACTGCCACCAGGGTTAAAATGAAATAAAAGTAATTAATATCATATCTCACCATGCTTTCCCGAACATTACTATGTCCACTTAGCGCACCTTGCATATCCTGAATAGAAAAAATAACAATGTATCAACCATTGAACAAAGACTATTTAAAGCTCGGTTCAGATACTATACTGGGTAGTGACACTAATATCAAGACTAAACATAACCAATAAACAATCATCCAAGATATATATATATATATACACACACACACACAATGTAAACCATTACTGTCAAATCAAAACGCGAACACGTTTTGTAGCCAACACGTGTGATGATAACTGTTGGACTCAGACAACAAAGTTACTGCAAAATACAATTATAGTTTATGGAACCCAGTTTTTACACCTTAAATTGTCCTACCAATCCCCAATAATACATAATATTTAAATAAGGTTGTCTGAACAAAACGAAGGGGAAACTCGAAATGTATGACCCGAAGAGGACCAAGATTTGCAGCCAACACGAACCAAGCTACCCGAAATAGTTATTTTAGGTTTACCTGAACAAAGAAGGTCCTTATTTTCTTTAATAATGACATTGCCTTCAAACCCGAATAAATTATCATTATAGAAGAGAAAAGGATCATTTTTAAGGATAAAACCGGAATAACTGCTCGTAGTATCCAGGTGCAAGCGACCATAGAGCATGATCTGTTTTGAGTTATACATCACTACTTCATCCGTTGTTTTCTTCAAACCGCCTCCAAAAATAAACACACCACCACCACGCCAAATTCATACATCGCTTACCCGATTTTATTTTTGGATGAACACTTGGCTGCTAAACCAACTTGGTAAGCAAAATCCACCCTAAGTCGATGTATAGAACCTATGTCTCGATTTCTTCGACCCTCCTTACCCAAACATACTCTTGCATAACCCGAATAAAAAATAACACGGAATGTGAATAATTGCACAAAAAAAGTTTTTGGCAGGACAAAATGAACACCAGCTAAAGAACCTATATAGTATAGAATAAAAAGCTGTCAACATCAGATTTAAAAAAAAGGAGCATGAAGTATGTCGAATATTGATTTGCTATGTACCAAAATTCGATAATGCAAAGTATAACCAGTATTAGCATTCAGACTACCATATAAAAAAAATCAGTTTCATATGTTAATTAACAGCGCCTATTGAATCAACAAACATGGACACAACCTATGCATAACACATCAAGACATCATTCATCACTACACTTCAGAATTTAAAGGATATCGGAAGGAATCAGAAATTGTTACCAAATAGAAACACAAGTGATCGGGCCCAAACAGTCAAGAAATATTGACCAAAGGTTTTAGTCAACAAAAGTCAACTATTATAGACTCAATACAATTTCCCTTGGAATTTAGTGGATTCCCGGGTCGTTAAATCCCACGGAGGTTGAATGGTGTGTGAAAACGTTCAGAAGTAGAATGATCACTGAGGACAATGATCTGTAAGGATTTTGGTTGATAATTACACTACTGATTGTTTGGAATTGTATTTGGATACAGAATTATAAAGCACAACAATCAGATTAAACAAACGTGTATTGCAAGTAAATAAAAATGTAAATTTAAAAACTACAGGGACTTAAAATGACAAGTTTAAAACTAAAAGGTGTAAAATGAAAATTTTAAAACTTTTTAAACTTAAAGAAAATTAAAATCTAAAAATAAAATATTTTACTAATATTGTATTAATTTAATATTAATTAATTAATCAAAACTATTTTAAACTTATTTAAAATCTAGTTTAATTAATCTAAAAAAGATTTATAATACAAAACTAACTAAGAAGAAAATTACAAATTTATTTTCTAAAAATCTAGAACAACTTAAAAGATTTATAAAAATTAAAAACAAATATTTTTGTCTTTTAGTGAAGGTTTTATAAATTAAAAACTTAATTAATAATTTAAATCTAATTAAAGGATTAAAATTAGAAAATAAAAAAAAGAAAATTACAAGATTAATTTTTACAGGTTCTAATTAAGTTAACAAAGCTAGGAAAATTATAAAAATGAAAATGGAAATAAAATTAAACAACTATTCTAATTTTTATTTGATTTTTATGTGTTATCTAATTTAAATAAAATTAAATATAAAAATTACAAGGACTGCAATAAAAATTCTAGGAAAATTACTACAAGCTTAAAATTAAACAAGGGTTACAGGAAAAATATAAAAACTTACTACTGTAGCACAAATTTATACAATTCTAATTTATTTAACAGTTTTAATTAAAAGCTAAATTAACTAAAATTAAATCTAATAAATACAAGATTAAGACAGAAAATTCTAAGAAAATTACAACAACTATATAATATGACAAAGTAATTTAGAAAATTATAAAAACCTAATATCACTTAACAAAATTTAAAAATAGAAATTAAAATTTAAAAATATTAAATAGAAACTATCACTTAATATTAAAAATGATTATTTTTGGATTTTTGTTTTTGAAACTAGTTAATGTATTGAAAATGAAGAACTTTTGTAAAAACAACTTTTATACAACTCAAAAATAAGCTGTGTGGGAGCTTATGAGCACCACAGTTGAGCTTTTTGGCTCAAAGTGAGATTTTGAATATGAAAAACCTATCAAGAAGCTACACAACTGATCCCAAGGACAAATTAAGCTGTAAACAACTTAAGTACACTGGAAATAAGATAAAACATGTAAAGAAACATACTAATAAGCTACAATAAGCAAATTAGCAAAATCCATAATCCTAAATCCAAACAGGCCTGCAGTCAACTTTAAGGGTAATATAAGCTTATGACATAAGCTTAAAAGCACAAAATAAGCACTGAAGTAGCAAGTTAGGTTGAAGGGATTTTCAATAAGCCAAAGTTCTCAAAGTGGGATCCACTAATGAGCTTATGAGGGGCTTATGAAAGTGCTCTCAAAACTGTGCACAGAACATCATATTGAAAAAGTGCTAAATAAGATCTAATAAATAAGCAGATTTACTAAGTGAATAAAAATAATAAAAATACCCTGATGAAGATAAGCAACAAAAGATTGATATCCTAGAAGCACAAAACATGAAACTAAGTATTTAGACCACAAGAAAATGAACTAGTTATTCAAAAATCCATGAACTGAAAATTTGACTTTTTAAGAAACACTAGTAAGTTGACTTATGTGAACTTTAATCTAGGTTTACCAACTGATAATGTTATATTAAGCTATAAAGAGATGAATTTAAGCTAGGTTATCTAATTCTAATCTAGTATTATGAAATTGGTACTTTAACTTTTAACAGACAACAAGAAATGGAAGATTAAAGGCAATTTTGACTTTCTATCAAACAAGATACTAGTTTTATGACTTATTTTACCTACTATTACTATTTGTAACAGATAACAACTAAGGATAACAACAAGAACTCAGATTAACACACATAAATCAATAATACCAAACAGTCCTTTATCAAGGCTAAATCAAGATTTTCAAAGCAATTCCTTTTTTTAACCCTTAACACTGATTTCAACCTTCATGTTATCATTCAACAAGATCATAAGAGCACAGAACAACAACAAAATAGCATAGAACACAGAAATGACCAATATGCTATTTTAACTGTGAAATTGGACTTTTCTTGCAGCTTTGAAATCTAATGAACAAGCTAATGATTTTAAACTCTATTACGACTTATCTACTTATCACAAACACAGAATCACAAAGATCAAAGCATAAAACACAAGAACTTAGTAAAATGCAAAAATCACCAAATAAGCTTACAAATGCAATCCAGCTTAGAACCAAGAACTAGGACCAAGAAACACTTCCTATAGAACCTCCACAGGTTCAATAACCCAGAACCATCTTCATTTCACCATGCTCCTTGCTTCTTCTTCTTTGTCTTGTGATTTTTATTTTTACACTATTTTTTTTGTATTTTTGGTATTTTTTTGCTTTTTGATACTAATCAAAGTTTTAAGGTTTCTAATAGCTATATTAAGCTATCTAGGAGCTTATATGAGCTTATTCAGTCCATACTAACAACTACAAACAACATTAACATAAACTTGGAAATTTAAAATTCAAATTTGCATAAGACTGAATTGAACTTGGAAATATGAAATTGATTACTTGAAAAGAGTTAAAATACAATAGAAACACTGAGTACAAAGTTTTTAAGCTTAAAATTACACTACACTAAGTGATAAACTAACTAACTTCTTCCTTTTGTTTCTTCCCCTTTTATAAGCTCAATAAGACTTCCCACTTGCTTCTGATCACTTCCTACACTCAATCTTGACCGTCCAAAGCTTTGAATTAATCCTAGCCGTTTAAACATTTTTGGCGCCAAATCTTGTATACGTGTCTTGAGACTGTTGGACTTCAATTTGGTGATCAGATGGTGCTTAGTGGGCAAATTGGAACTATTTCAGAGTGTAATGATGAGTTTTAGTGGTAATTTTTATATAACGAAGGAAATGGGTTGAGTTGGTGATAGTGGGGGTGCAGTAGCATTTATTGTGGGGGGTCTAGAGGTGTAGATGGGCTGGTGAAAGGTAGGGGTGAGCTGTGGGGAAGAAGAGGACATGTGGTGAACATTGGGGTGAGTTGCAGAGGTAAGGTGAGGTGGAAGGAGAGAGAAGGAGACGGGAAGGTGAGTTTGACTCATTTGGATAAAGATTGGGCCTCTTTGGGTTTGTAAAATGGGTTAGATAGATGGGTTTATTGGATTTGGTTATAAATGGGTTTAAGTTATATAACATTGGATCCGGTTTAGTGTATAAGACCCAAGGACCATTTATGCAATATTGGAAACTTGAGGATTTGGATTTGATCTTGTTCCAAACTTATTGTACAAGGATCATTCTTGCCATATTGATAAACCAAAGGACCAATGTTTTAATTTCCACTTTAAAATGACCCGGGACCAAATCGACAATTTTCCAAACTTTAAGGGCCAAACTTGTAATTTTCCAAAAGTTCACCATAAGGACCAATTTTGCCATTTATGAATAGTACAAGGTTTACTTTTGATTATTTTCACTTTTAAATTCACCAGGGACTATTTTTGACAAATTTTAAACTTTAGGGACTAAAGTTGTCATTTTGTGATTTTTAAACTTTGAGGGGTTTGTTTTGACAACTTTTGAATCCCATGGACCTTAAATGATATTTTGCTTTGTTTTGATTTACCAGGGACTAGTTTTGACAACTTTTGAAACTTGGGGGACTAAAACTGCCAATTATGCAAACTTGATACGTTTTTCACCTGCTTTTGGTATTTTTGCATTTGAAACACATAAAACACTCATTTGTGATATTTTTATCATTTTGATGCTTTGACGGGTGTTTTTGGCAGTCTAAAAGGTACAAAAATGATGAGTATTTGCATACTCATCAATCCCCCACACTAAGATATTGCTAGTCCCTAGCAATCTTTTTGGAAAGTTTTTAATGGATTTGTTGTCTCTTTACCAAAAGCCATTACTTCTGGAGTAGCCAAATGTTTCAGTTCAGGTAAGAACTATGGTACACCGATAACCATATGATTTTTAGCAAATCATAAGCTGTCAACGGATTTGATCTGTCTTTACCAAAAGCCGTTTGCTTCTGGACTAGCCAACTCTTTACTATTTAGGATATGGTGAGCTGAATACCATACAATTTTTGGCAAATTGCAAGCCATCAACGGGTTTGATATATCTTTACCAAGAGCCGTTTGCTCCTGGATTAGCCAGTCCTTGTGTGTTAGACATGGTGGACTGATTACCATTTGTTGTGTTTACTTTTTGAAAATTATTATTTATTTATTTATTTTTTATTTTTTTAGGGTCAAAACGGGGAGTATATGGCACTAAAAAGATGTAAATATGATAAAATTCGCCAGAATTTTTCCTCCCCCCCACACTAGATTTAAATATTGTCCTCAATATTCAAAATCCCGGCTATTATGCCGAGTCCTTGAATGAAAGAAGATAATATTACTGATTCAGGTGAAGTAACACAACAATTATTTTCTTTTTGTTATATACAATTTTTTTTGGTTTTTCAAAGTTTATGTACATAGTGTGGGTGACTCCCCCACACTAGTGGTAGAAAATAGGAAGAAGTCAGAAATCATGGGTGAAAACCCAGGTGATGCTAATGTTTTTGTTTCCCGAGTCATTTAGATTGACTCGATCCCCGCATTCATTGGTTCATTGGGAAAGTTTGAAGATCCGGGACAACCATGGGTGGTATGTCCTCTCCAAAATAGTGTTTGATGAGTGTCTAAATACTCATCATTTTTGTACTATCTAGACTGCAAAAACATCTGAAAACACTCAGAAATGCATCAAAATGATGAAAATATCACAAATCAGTGTTTTATGTGTTTTAAATGAAAAAATATCAAAATCAGATGAAAAACGTATCAAGTTTGCATAATTGGCAGTTTTAGTCCCTCAAGTTTCAAAAGTTGTCAAATCTAGTCCCTGGTAATTCAAAAACTTGTAAAATGTCATTTAAGGTCCATGGGATTCAAAAATTGTCAAAATAAGCCCTTTAAAGTTTAAAATTTACAAAATGACAACTTTAGTCCCTAAAGTTTGAAAATTGTCAAATATAGTCCTTGGTTAATTTAAAAAGTGAAAATTATCAAATTTTAACCTTGTACTATTCATAAATGACAAAATTGGTCCTTATGATAAACTTTGGAGAAAATTACATGTTTGGTCCCTTAAGTTTCAAAAATGACATAAAAGGCCTTGGATTTATTAAAAATGGAAAATAATCAAAAGTGGTCCTTGTATTATTCATACTTGGCAATATAGGTCCTTGTGATAACTTTGGTATTGTGGCAGTTTTGGTCCTTCAATTTTTCAGAAATTACAAACTTGGTCCTTGTTATTAATACTAAACCAAACGGACCTTTTGTTAAACCCAAATCCAATAAACCCAGCCAAGCCCAGGCCCAATATCCAACCCGACCCAGTGTTTTAAAAACAAAACCCGCCTAGCACTGTTCATCCCCTTCCCAACTCCACCTGTTACCACACCTGCGCCTCCACCTGTTACCACCTCACCAACACCTTTCCACCTCACTCTTCCCACCTGTTTACCAACCCCCTTCCACCTCCACAAAGTCCAAAATCCCTTAATTGTATAAACCTGCTCATGACTTTTCCCGCCAAAAAATTGACAAGTGCAATTTTGATGAATTCAATGGCTGAGATGAAGTGGGATATGTTCAGAGGTCGACACAAAGTTAAAAAGATCTATAAAGAAAGGATGAGAAGCAGAGGAAAGAACCAAGTAGTGTAATTTTATTTTTAAGTATGTCGTTTTAAATATTTTAAGTTTTCCAGTTAATGTTTAAGTTTTAAAATACTTTGTAATCAATTTTCAGTGTACTAAGAACTTAATTTCAGTTTCAATTTCAGTTTGTGTTTATAAATTCAGTTTATGCAAAATTTTGTTAAAAATCTCATGTAAGCTTAAAGTCAATTATAGTGAATGATAAGAATTCAAAAGCTCTCATAAGCTCTCTATAAAGCTCTTAAAAGCTTTTAAGAACTGAAAAATCCAGTTTAAACTTAAAACTCAAAAATACAAAAAAATAGGATAAAAAGGGTGAAAAATCAAAAAAATCAAGAATAAAGAATTAAGACAGCAGTAGCATTGTTGAATATGGAATAAAAGTTGGTTTAGAACCTCATGGGAGGTAGTAGGAGTGATCTTTTGTTCTCAGTTTTCAGTTTGTGCATAATCCAAACTTGTAAGCCATTTTCTTTAAATTTGAATTTCTTGGTATAAGTGCTATGATCTTGATAATTTTAACTTAAATCTGTTTAAACATAGTTTATATCAGTTAATGAATAGATAACTTAGTTTTAAAACTTGTTTTAGTGTTTAAATTCTCAAAACAGTCTTCATAAGGGTTGTTTGGATTTGATGAATTAAGCAGGATAGAGACCAGTTATGTTGTTGATTGTTGTTATTCTAAGTCACAATAGGTTCTAAGAACTCATTCAAACCATAAAATATTGTCCTTGTTTTATAAAAAGTCAAAATAGCTTCTAATATCAATTTTTACAGTTGACTGTTAGAGAGTATATTGTAATTTTCATCAAATTAGCTTAAAACTTGTTAATATAGCTTAATCCAATCTTATTATACCTTATAATAACATGTTCAGTCCATAGAATTGATTTAAAGTTCATCAAAGTCAAAGTTTAAGTGTAATTAAAAAATCAAAATTTTACTAAAAGCAGTTTTTGAATAAAATTTAGAATTTCAGTGTGTGCTCAATATTAAGATTTAGCTCATATGCTTTTGGGATATTAATATTTAGCTGCTAAACAAAATTAGAAAAATACTAGCTTGTATCTTATTAGCTTATAAACTGCTTATCTACTTGTCCCTTTTGAACCCTTTTCCAAAGAATCTGTCCTGTGCAACAGTAAGCTTGTGATTATTTGAAGCTTGTTTCAGTGCTTATTTCTAGGTAAATTGCTTTTTCGGTTGTAATGTTAGCTTATTATAAGTCTCTGAGCTTAATTTCATTTTACCTTTGCTTATTTCTAGCTTATTAGCTTATTTAGCCAAGTCTTGTGCTTATTTCCATTTTCTCATAACTGTTAAGAAAAGATAAGCTTATTCTTAGCTTATTGGTAGTTTTCATAAAAAGTGGTAGTTATAAAATGTGCTTATTTTATTGTGCTTATTTAGTTTGTAAAAAGAAAAATTGAAAAAAAAAATATATTGCAAAAAGGTACTACCTGGATTCGAACCCGTGTCAGTCCCTCACAGTCCTACGCACAACCAACAACTGTAAAGACCATCTGGTCTATTGAACTTTTTTGTTATTAGTACGCATCACAAATCTCTTAAAGGGTTTTGAAGTTAAGATTTGAAAACCAAAATAAAAGAAGAAAAATGGTGGGGAGCAGGATTCGAACTGGGGACCTGCTGCCCAGCAGCCACACTACAACACACTACTCCACTGCCAACATGTCCTTGGGTCTTTTGTGTTTAAGTGTGCACCTTAATTATATTTAACCAGTTTTTTTTTTTTGCTTTTAGCTTAGTAACCTTTTGCTTATTTAACAGCTTATTTCAACAAGCACTAGTGTAGTTTTTTATTTTTCTTAGATTCCTTGTTATTCAAAGTAGTTTTTGTGAGTTTTTCAGATTTTTCCAAATTAGTTTAGTATTTTTAATTAATTAATTAGAGTAAATTAGTATTTAATTCATAATAAAAATATAAAAGTCTAAAAAATATAAATCTTTTTTCTAAAATTTTCTTTTGTCATATAGTATGTAAAAAAATTGTTTTTACACTTGTAGGTCTTTTATTTCATAAATTTTACGTTTTTGCTTGCGCACTCGCGTAATTTTTATAAATAACTTACGTTTTCATTTTAAATCACGTTTTTAGATAAATTAAGTTTACGTTTTAGTTAAAATAGTTTATTTAAGTCATTTTATTTTATAAAATCACAAAAACATCATTGTAAAAATAGTGATAGCGTTTATTTAATATATTTTAACTTTTTAATTTCTTTTAATTTGCATTTAAGCCCCTCTAATTTATAAATCTTTTCTTTAGGTAATTATCCATCAAAATACTTACTGATCACTATCCTTAGTGATCATTCTATCATCTGATCAAGTGTTTATACACCAATTCATCCTCCGTGGGACTTAACGACCCAGGAATCCCCTATATTCCTCTGATCTTAAATTGCATTTGGTGTTTGAGCTGTTTTAAGTTTATTACGGTTGGCCATTCACAAGTGGTTAGCTTGAGTGATTAAACTTGACGGTTTTGCACCGATCAAATTTTGGCGCCGCTGCCGGGGAGGCTGTAAGCGTGTTTTAAGCATTTCCAGATCCATTCTTGCACATATACCACCTTTTTGTAAACAATTTTTAAAAATCAAAAAGTTCATTAACACTTTTCCTAAAGTGTTAACAACACCAAAAATATTTTCATTCTTTGTTTTTATAACATGTTTTTCAAAAATACCAAAAATATTCCTCTTTACCCTCTTACCCTTTTGATTCTTCATTTCTTACCCTCTAGAACCATTTGATTCTTTCTATGTCTTATCCTCACCCTCTTGGTTGTCAATGGTGTGGTAGTCCTTATAATGGTGGCAATTGCCCCAGTTGTAGCATGGTGGAATCAGGAAACGGGTCTGTCTATAACCAAGATCCCTATTCCTACCATAACACGAATGATTTATTCCATCACTATCACACCGTGAGACTCAGCAGATTTCTGTTGTGAGTACTGTGGTGGTTCACACTCCAGCTTGATTGTCAATCGGAAACACGCTTGTCTATGAGCAGGTTCCTGATAATAATTATGACTACAACACATATGACTCACAGCCACATCAGTTTTACTGTTGTGAGTATTGTGGAGGTCCTCGCTCTAGCTCGGATTGTCAAACAGGGAATCCAATTCCTTGTAACAATTACGACTATTCGTTTCAAGACCAACCTCTACAGTACCAAATGATTCAAGCGAATCCTCATGAAACTACGACAGACCTTCTACTGAAGACTCTGGAGTTATTAAACGAACTTAAGGAGGAGTCGGCTATGTCGTTACAAAACTCTCATGAGAAATCCATGGAAGTTTTGTTAGCCGAAGAGCGGGCTGCTAAAATAAATTCCCAAATTGCCTTTGAAAAATCTATTAGGGAATCAATTGCAAAGAAAAAGCGCCAGATCTGGCTCTCAATTTCGTTTTATTCCTGATGACATTGATGATGAGGATGCACTTGGTATCCTACAATTTTATAAAGATTCATCAAGTTCATCAATTGATATCCCAACAGTTGAGGTTCATTCTCAAACAATCTATCACACCTGAAGCTCCCACTCACTCTCAACATGGGGGACGAGCATCTTGACACTGTTCCTGAAAAGGAATCGGACGAATTCATAAAGTCTAGTGTTGAGGACCTTGTCCCAATCCCGAGAGAGTCACAGGGAACTTTCGATCATGTGTGTGATATCCCTCCTCCTCTTGTCTTCCACAGTAATCATGTTGAGATGTGCTCCGATTCTATTGATGACGATTCGTTATCTTGTGGAGACATCAGTTATATGGAAGAATTACCTTCTCAGCTTGTTAGCTTAGAAGAAGAGAATGATGAAGTTACTGACACTGAAATCAAAGATGAAGCACTTCGTGCAACATTATTGAATGTCAGTCTTCTCATTTCTAAAATCGAGGCTTTCAAAGAAAAACCCATTTCATCTCCTATCCCCATAAAGGATAGTGACATTTTTTCCGATGATTCTATTCCGGAAATGGAAGCCTTCTGTTTTGATAATATGGGAGAGAAGATTAGTGGCAGTACCACTTTTCATTCTCATAATTCTCTCCCCGATTATGAATCATTTACATTGGAGGAGTTCACCAGTGAACCCACTGATACCAATTCTGAATATGATTCATTCACCTTCGAGGAGTTCTCCTGTGAACTTACTCATATCATATCTCCGCCGGAGTATGATAATTTCTACTTTGATCTAGACACACCTATAATATGTCTTGATCAAGCGAGCTTAACTGATGAGATTCATGAAACTATGAATTCTCCTATTGAGGATGAAGAGTTAGTCATGATTTTTATCATGATTTTCTTTCTTTTCTTCATATATCCCGTGACTTCTCCTGTTCTTCACTCCTTCGGGAATGAAGACATTATCTTTGACCCCGGCATTTTCATTTATCATTTGTGAGCCGGTTCTATGTATATCTCATCGGTGTGGAACTTTCACGTACTTCAATGTTTATCCAAACATCTTGAATGAAAGTCCGATGGAGATTGTCTCTTCCACTTACTTCCCCATGACCAAATTAATTCGGGGTCGAGTCAAGCTAGCGACTCGGTAATCAAAAACAAGTAGTTAAACATGGGTTTTCACCCGTGTGTACCACCTTAGTGTGGGGGAGATGCCCCACATGTTGTATATAGATCTTAAAAATGAATGAAAATTGTAAATATTAAAAAAGAGAATAATTGTTGTGTTTCCACACTTAGCTAGTAATGTTATCTTTTTACGTTCTAAGTTTCCGCATAACAGCCGGTACTTTGAATATTGAGGACAATATTCATTTCTAAGTGTGGGGGGAGGGAATTCTGGCGAATTTAATCATAAATATACCCTTTAGTCCTTTTTCCCCAAAATGGCCAAATTTTAAAAAAAATTTTTTAGTGGAAGTACTATGTACTAAACACAACAAATGGTAATCAGTCCACCATGTCTAACCCACATAAGGATTGGCTAATCCAGGAGCAAACGGCTCTTGGTAAAGATTTCTCAAATCCGTTGATGGCTTGCAATTTGCCCAAAATTGTATGGTGTTCAGCTCACCATATCTTTAATTAGTGAAAAGTTGGCTAGCCCGCAAGTTTATGGCTTGTGGTAAAGGCAGTGGAAAAACCATAATTGGTAATCAACTCACCAAAGATAATATTGATAATTTATCTAAGAGTTGGCTAGTCCATAAGCAAACGTCTTCTGGTAAAGACAAATCAAACCCGTTGAAAGCTTATGATTTGCTCAAAATCATTTGGTTATCATTGTACCAAGGTTCTTACTTGAACTGAAACAATTGGCAACTCCAGAAGTAATGGCTTTTGGTAAAGAGATAAAATCTATTAACTTTTCATAAAAGATTGCTAGGTGATGAGTGTCTAAATACTCATCATTTTTATACTATCTAGACTGCAAAAACATCTGAAAACACTCAGAAACTCATCAAAATGATAAAAATATCACAAACAAGTGTTTTATATGTTTTAAATGCAAAAACATCAAAATCTGGTGAAAAACGTATCAAGTTTGCATAATTGACAGTTTTAGTCCCCCAAGTTTCAAAAATTGTCAGATCTGGTCCCTGGTCATTCCAAAACTTATAAAAAGTCATTTAAGGTCCATAAGATTCAAAAGTTGTCAAAATAAACCCTTAAAAGTTTAAAATCACAAATTGACAACTTTAGTCCTTTAACTTTGAAAATTGTCAAAAATAGTCCTTGGTTAATTTAAAAAGTGAAAATTATCAAATTTTAACCTTGTACTATTAATAAATGACAAGAATGGTCCTTATGATAAACTTTTGGAAATTGCACTTTTAGTCCCTCAGAATCCAAAATTTACACAACAGGTCCTTTAAGTTTATAAAATAATAAAAATACAACTTTGGTCCTTGTGTTATGTTTACTTGGCAGGTTTGGCCCTTGGAAGGATGTTTGGAATGATGGCATAATAGGTCCCCCAAGTTTGGCAGTTTTCACTTTTGGTCCTTGGGTTTATTACAACTAAAAAAACCAAATGGACCCTTATTATTAAACCAAATCCACTTAAACCAGCTAGCCCAATCAACCCAAGCCCAAAACCCGACCCAGTGTTTAAACAGATAGAACCCGCGCGCCACTGTTCATCTCCTTCATCTCAACACCTGTGTCCACTCGTTTCCCTCCACCTGCTACTACCACCTCATCTCAACCTTTCCAACTTGTCTCCCAGCTGTATAACAACCCCCCTCCACCTACACAAACAACCAAAGCTCATTTAATGCTAAACCTGCCCAAAGACTTTTTTGGCGCCAAAAGTAAGATTGATGGTTAGGATGTGTTTCAGAAATCCAATGGTGGTGGGATCAACTCAGAGACATGTGGGGAGTTCAAAAAGGTTATAAAGAAGAAGAATGAAGCAGAGGAAAAAGGCAAGTAGAGTAGTTTAGTTTAGTTTAAGTCGTTTTAGTTAAAATTTAATTTCCAGTGTAATTTCAATCTTTTAAATACTGTTTTAATCAATCTTAGTGTGTAATAAAACTTTTGAGATCATCAATTTCAAGTTTGAGGTCCTATCTCAGTTTATGCATATTTTAAAATTTCAAAAATTTCATTAAGTGTTGAATATTGTTAAGCAGTTATTATTATGGACTCATAAGCCACTTTAAGCTCCTATATAGCTTATTAAAGCTATTAGACACTTTAAAATTCAGTCTAGTATCAAAAAGAGAAAAACACCAAAAATACTTAAAAAATAGTTGAAAAATAAAAATCCATGGTGATTGTGAAAGAAGCTGAAGTAGGGTAAGCTTTGGATTATACTTGGGTTAGAAGCTTTGTGGAAAGCTGTTAGGAGTGCTCTTAATCCTTGGTTCATGGTTTTTGGCTGGAAGTCAGTTGTAAGCTATTTCTAAGAATTATTGCATTTTACTGTTTAACTTAGTTTAAAGCTTGAATATCTGTGTCTTTATGTTAATCAATTGTAGTTAAGTATAATTAATCAATAAAAATAGTTAGTTTGTCCTTTAAAAGTGGTAGTTAATATAACTTTATTATAACAGTCATATTAACATATTTATTAATCTTGAGTTTCATGTTGTTAATACTGTTGTTTATTGTTTCTTTAGTTCTAGTAATTGATGTTATAAGGTCTGTTATCCATATCATGGTCTTAATCTGTGTTTCTCTTTGAAAAAACATCAAATCAGTTTAGATAAGTAGTGTTTGGATTTGTTTTGTTTACTGTGATAAAGGTTGTTCTAGCTTTTGTTTTTGTTTGTTGCATGTCTTATTGGGTCTAAATAGCTCATTGCAACAAAGAAAATCAGTCCTTGTTTGATCATAAGTCAAACTTTCCTTTAATCTCATACTACTTTGTCACTGTTGGAATTTTGAGTATAAAACTCATCAAAGTTGTTCAAAACTTGGTTATCTAGATTAATCTAATCATATTACACCTTAATACATCATAATCAATAGCTTAGGATCATTCAAATTTCACTATAGTCAACTAGTTTCATTTTCTTAAAAAGTCAAATTGTGTCCTGTGCACAAGTGAACTGGTCATTTTCAAGAGCTTGTAAAAAGCTCTCAAGTGCACCATAGCTTGTCATTCTTGGTTCTTTGGATAGCTAACCAAGCCCTCTTAAGGTCCCAAGTTCACTTTTCCACTTTGTAGCTTATTAGCTAGGGCTGCATATAACTTTTAAATTGTCCCATGTCTGTGTAATCCAAGCAACTCAGTTAACCACAAGCTTTTTCACAAGCTTGTTATAAGCCCTCTAATACTCCTAAGCCTGTGTAATTTAGCTTTTTAAGTAGCTTACCTAGCTGTCTCAAGTTTCTAGTTTTCATTTTTCAAATTCTAGCTTATTTGCTTAGCCTGCTATTAGCTTTTTGTTCTGTCCATTTCATGTAGTACATAACCAATCAGTGTTTTCAAGTTTTTGCATAAGCTTATTATAAGCTCTTAAGTGAACACCACTATGAGTACTTTAGCTTTTTGGATAGCTTAATTGGTCAGCTTGATAATTCCAGTGTTCATTTTCATTTCATAGCTTATTTTAGTGCTTAAAAATTAGTTAGAAGTTGCCTAGTAAACCATATAGTATACTGTGTAACAGTGTTTAGCTTTTGCTTATTTAGTGCTTAATCAGTGCTTATTATTAGTTATTGAGCTTGTTCAGTCTTTATTCTAGCTTATAACCAGTAGCTTAACTCATTTCCATTGAACTTGTGTTTATTGAGTAGCTTATTACCCATTTTAGCTTAACTCTTATGCTTATTCCATTTTGTTTGTAAACTGTAACAAAATCATAAGTCGCTTCTGCTTATCGTGTTTTTTGTAAAAAGCTGTAGTTGAGAAAAGTGCTTAATCTCATGTGCTTAGTTGGACTGTAAAATAAAATTCGAAAAAAAAAATGTTTACCAAAAAGGGGGTAGGCAGGCTCGAACCTGAGACCTCCCCCTTGTGAGAGTGATAGGAGTGTGTACCTGTACCAATAGCGCCCTTGGGTCTTTCTTGTCAATGTTTGCAACATTTAATACATAAGGGAGTTGGGCAGTTTTTGCTATAAGCTCTCTTTAGCTTATTTGGAGCTTATTTCGCAAAGCAGCCACCAAGTTTTCTATTTTTCTTAGATTCCTTGTTATTTTAAGTATTTTATAAAAAAGTTTCAGATTTTTCCAATTAGTTTTAGTATTTTTAAACATTTAATTAGTGTAAAATCTTATTTAATTCATAATAAAAAATATAAAAGTCAAAAAAATATAAATCTTTTTTCTAAATTTTTTTTTATCATATAGTACGTAAGAAAATTAGTTTTACATTCGTAGGCCTTTTATTTCATAAATTTTACGTTTTTGCTTGCGCTCTAGCGTAATTTTTAAACGTAACGCTCGTTTTCATTTTAAACCACGTTTCTAGATAATTTAGGATTACGTTTTAGTTAATATAGTTTATTTAAGTTATTTATTTAATAAAATCATAAACGTTCATCATTTTAAATATAGTGATAGCGTTTATTTAATAGATTTTAACTTTTTAATTTTCTTAATTTGCATTTAAGTCGCTGTAATTTGTAAATCTTTCCTTTAGGTAATTATCCATTCAAAACCTTACTGATCACTATCCTTAGTGATCATTCTATAATCTGAAGTTGTTTTAACACCAATTCATCCTCCGTGGGACTTAACGACCCAGGAATACACTATATTCCTCTGATCTAAATTGCATTCGTGCTTGAGCAGTTTTAAGCTGATTACGGTCTGCCATTCACAAGTGGCAGGTTTGAGTGATTTAGCTTGACTGTTTGGCAAGATCAAATTTTGGCGCCGCTGCCGGGGAGGCTGTAAGCGTGTTTTAAGCATTTTCAGATCCATTCTTGCACATACCCCATCTTTTGTAAAAAGTTTTTTGTAAAGTTATCAGAAAATCCAAAAAGTTCATTAACACTTTTCCTAAAGTGTTAACAACTCCAAAAATATTTTCATTCTTTGTTTTTATAAAATGTTTATTCAAAAATCCAAAAATATTCCTCTTTACCCTCTTACCCTTTTGATTCTTCATTTCTTACCCTCTAGAACCATTTGATTCTTTCTATGTCTTATCCTCACCCTCTTGGTTGTCAATGGTGTGGTGGTCCTTATAATGGTGGCAATTGCCCCAGTTGTAGCATGGTGGAATCAGGAAACGGGTCTGTCTATAACCAAGATCCCTATTCCTACCATAACACAACTGATTTATTCCATCAGCTACCACACTGTGAGACTCAGCAGTTTTACTGTTGTGAGTACTGTGGTGATTCACACTCCAGTTCTGATTGTCAATCGGGAAACACGCTTGTCTATGAGCAGGTTCCTGATAACAATTATGACTACAACACATATGACTCACAGCCACATCAGTTTTACTGTTGTGAGTATTGTAGAGGTCCTCACTCTAGCTCGGATTGTCAAACAGGGAATCCATTTCCTTGTAACAATTACGACTCTTCGTATCAAAACCAACCTCCACAATACCAAATGATTCAAGCAACTCCTCATGAAACTACGACAGACCTTCTACTGAAGAGTCTTGAGTTATTAAAAGAACTTAAGGAGGAGTCGGCTATGTCACATGAGAAATCCATGGAAGAATTGTTAGCTGAGGAACGGGCTGCTAAATTAGATTCCCAGATTGCCATTGAAAACACTGTTAGGGAATCAATTAGACTAGAAAAAGCAGCCAGATCTAGCTCTCAATTTCGTTTTATTCTTGATGACAGTGATGATGAGGATATATTTTATTCATCAAGTTCATCAGTTGATATCCCAGCAGTTGAGATTCATTCTCAAACAACTGTTATCACACACGAGGTTCACACTCACTCTCTGAACATGGGGGATGAGCTTCTTGACACTGTTCCTGAAAAGGAATCGGACGAATTCATAAAGTCTAGTGTTGAGGACCTTGTCCCAATCCCAAGAGAGTCACAGGGAATTCTCGAGCATTTGTGTGATATCCCTACCCCTCTTGTCTTCCAAAATGATCATGTTGAGATGTGCTCCGATTCTATTGATGACGATTCGTTATCTTGTGGAGACATCAGTTATATGGAAGAATTACCTTCTGAGCCTGTCAGCTTAGAAGAAGAGAATGATGAAGTTACTGACACTGAAATCAAAGATGAAGCACTTCGTGCAACATTACTGAATGTCAGTCTTCTCATTTCTAAAATCGAGGCTTTCAAAGAAAAACCCATTTCATCTCCTATCCCCATAAAGGATAGTGACATTCTTTCCGATGATTCTATTCCGGAAATGGAAGCCTTCTGTTTTGATAACATGGGAGAGAAGATTAGTGGCAGTACCACTTCTCATTCTCATAATTCTCTCCCCGATTATGAATCATTTACTTTTGAGGAGTTCGCCAATGAACTCACTCACATCAAACCAGAATATGATTCATTCACCTTCGAGGAGTTCTCCGATGAACTCACTCATATCATATCTCTGCCGGAGTATGATAATTTCTACTTTGATCTAGACACACCCATAATATGTCTTGATCAAGTGAGCCTAACTGAGGAGATTCATGAAACTATGAATTCTCCTATTGAGGATGAAGAGTTAGTCATGATTTGTATCATGATTTTCTTTCTTTTCTTCATATATTCTGTCACTTCTCCTGTTCTCCACTCCTTCGGGAATGAAGACATTATCTTTGACCCCGGCATTTTCATTTATCATTTTTGAGCCGGTTCTATCTATATCTCATCGGTGTGAAACTTTCACGTACTTCAATGTTTATACAAACATCTTGAATGAAAGTCCGATGGAGATTGTCTCTTCCACTTACTTCCCCATGAACCAATGAATTCGGGGTCGAGTCAAGCTAGCGACTCGGTAATCAAAAACAGTAGTTAAACATGGGTTTTCACCCGTGTGTACCACCTTAGTGTGGGGGAGATGCCCCACATGTTGTATAGAGATAATAAAAAAAAAAAAAAAAAATAATAATAATAATAATAATAATTGTTGTGTTTCCACACTTTGAATATTGAGGACAATATTCATTTCTAAGTGTGGGGGGCGGGAAATTCTGGCGAATTTTATCATAAAATGTACCCTTTTAATCCCTTTTTCCCCCAAAATGGCCAAATTTTAAATTTTTTTATTTAGTGGAAGTACTATGTACTAAACACAACAAATGGTAATCAGTCCACCATGTCTAACCCACATAAGGATTGGCTAATCCAGGAGCAAACGGCTCTTGGTAAAGATATCTCAAATCCGTTTATGGCTTGCAATTTGCCCAAAATTTTATGGTGTTCAGCTCACCATATCTTTAAACTAGTGAAGAGTTGGCTAGCCCGCAAGTTTATGGCTTGTGGTAAAGGCAGTTTGAAAACCATAATTGGTAATCGACTCACCAAAGATAATATTGATAATTTATCTAAGAGTTGGCTAGTCCGCAAACGGCTTCTGGTAAAGACAAATCAAACCGTTCACGAGCTTATGATTTGCTCAAAATCATTTGGTTATCATTGTACCAAGGTTCTTACTTGAACTGAAACATTTGGCTACTCCAGAAGTAATGGCTTTTGGTAAAGAGATAAAATCCATTAACTTTTCATAAATCATTGCTAGGGACTAGCAATATCTTAGTGTGAGGGATTGATGAGTGTCTAAATACTCATCATTTTTATACTATCTAGACTGCAAAAACATCTGAAAACACTCAGAAACTCATCAAAATGATAAAAATATCACAAACAAGTGTTTTATATGTTTTAAATGCAAAAACATCAAAATCTGGTGAAAAATGTATCAAGTTTGCATAATTGGCAGTTTTAGTCCCCCAAGTTTCAAAAGTTGTCAGATCTGGTCCCTGGTCATTCCAAAACTTATAAAAAGTCATTTAAGGTCCATAAGATTCAAAAGTTGTCAAAATAAACCCTTAAAAGTTTAAAATCACAAATTGACAACTTTAGTCCTTTAACTTTGAAAATTGTCAAAAATAGTCCTTGGTTAATTTAAAAAGTGAAAATTATCAAATTTTAACCTTGTACTATTAATAAATGACAAGAATGGTCCTTATGATAAACTTTTGGAAATTGCACTTTTAGTCCCTCAGAATCCAAAATTTACACAACAGGTCCTTTAAGTTTATAAAATAATAAAAATACAACTTTGGTCCTTGTGTTATGTTTACTTGGCAGGTTTGGACCTTGGAAGGATGTTTGGAATGATGGCATAATAGGTCCCCCAAGTTTGGCAGTTTTCACTTTTGGTCCTTGGGTTTATTACAACTAAAAAACCAAATGGACCCTTATTATTAAACCAAATCCACTTAAACCAGCTAGCCCAATCAACCCAAGCCCAAAACCCGACCCAGTGTTTAAACAGATAGAACCCGCGCGCCACTGTTCATCTCCTTCATCTCAACACCTGTGTCCACTCGTTTCCCTCCACCTGCTACTACCACCTCATCTCAACCTTTCCAACTTGTCTCCCCCAGTATAACAACCCTCCACCTACACAAACAACCAAAGCTCATTTAATGCTAAACCCGCTTCCAAAGACTTTTTTGGCGCCAAAAGTAAGATTGATGGTTAGGATGTGTTTCAGAAATCCAATGGTGGTGGGATCAACTCAGAGACATGTGGGGAGTTCAAAAAGGTTATAAAGAAGAAGAATGAAGCAGAGGAAAAAGGCAAGTAGAGTAGTTTAGTTTAGTTTAAGTCGTTTTAGTTAAAATTTAATTTCCAGTGTAATTTCAATCTTTTAAATACTGTTTTAATCAATCTTAGTGTGTAATAAAACTTTTGAGATCATCAATTTCAAGTTTGAGGTCCTATCTCAGTTTATGCATATTTTAAAATTTCAAAAATTTCATTAAGTGTTGAATATTGTTAAGCAGTTATTATTATGGACTCATAAGCCACTTTTAAGCTCCTCTATATAGCTTATTAAAGCTATTAGACACTTTAAAATTCATCTAGTATCAAAAGAGAAAAACACCAAAAATACTTAAAAAATAGTTGAAAAATAAAAATCCATGGTGATTGTGAAAGAAGCTGAAGTAGGGTAAGCTTTGGATTATACTTGGGTTAGAAGCTTTGTGGAAAGTCTGTTAGGAGTGCTCTTAATCCTTGGTTCATGGTTTTGGTCGGAAGTCAGTTGTAAGCTATTTCTAAGAATTATTGCATTTTACTGTTTAACTTAGTTTAAAGCTTGAATATCTGTGTCTTTATGTTAATCAGTTGTAGTTAAGTATAATTAATCAATAAAAATAGTTAGTTTGTCCTTTAAAAGTGGTAGTTAATATAACTTTATTATAAATAACATCATATTAACATATTTATTAATCTTGAGTTTCATGTTGTTAATACTGTTGTTTATTGTTTCTTTAGTTCTAGTAATTGATGTTATAAGGTCTGTTATCCATATCATGGTCTTAATCTGTGTTTCTCTTTGAAAAAACATCAAATCAGTTTAGATAAGTAGTGTTTGGATCTGTTTTGTTTACTGTGATAAAGGTTGTTCTAGCTTTTGTTTTTGTTTGTTGCATGTCTTATTGGGTCTAAATAGCTCATTGCAACAAAGAAAATCAGTCCTTGTTTGATCATAAGTCAAACTTTCCTTTAATCTCATACTACTTTGTCACTGTTGGAATTTTGAGTGTAAAACTCATCAAAGTTGTTCAAAACTTGGTTATCTAGATTAATCTAATCATATTACACCTTAATACATCATAATCAATAGCTTAGGATCATTCAAATTTCACTATAGTCAACTAGTTTCATTTTCTTAAAAAGTCAAATTGTGTCCTGTGCACAAGTGAACTGGTCATTTTCAAGAGCTTGTAAAAAGCTCTCAAGTGCACCATAGCTTGTCATTCTTGGTTCTTTGGATAGCTAACCAAGCCCTCTTAAGGTCCCAAGTTCACTTTTCCACTTTGTAGCTTATTAGCTAGGGCTGCATATAACTTTTAAATTGTCCATGTCCTGTGTAATCCAAGCAACTCAGTTAACCACAAGCTTTTTCACAAGCTTGTTATAAGCCCTCTAATACTCCTAAGCCTGTGTAATTTAGCTTTTTAAGTAGCTTACCTAGTCGTCTCAAGTTTCTAGTTTTCATTTTTCAAATTCTAGCTTATTTGCTTATTGCTATTAGCTTTTTGTTTCTCGGTCCATTTCATGTAGTACATAACCAATCAGTGTTTTCAAGTTTTTGCATAAGCTTATTATAAGCTCTTAAGTGAACACCACTATGAGTACTTTAGCTTTTTGGATAGCTTAATTGGTCAGCTTGATAATTCCAGTGTTCATTTTCATTTCATAGCTTATTTTAGTGCTTAAAAATTAGTTAGAAGTTGCCTAGTAAACCATATAGTATACGTGTAATGTGTTTAGCTTTTGCTTATTTAGTGCTTAATCGTGCTTATTATAGTTATTGAGCTTGTTCATCTTTATTCTAGCTTATAACCGTAGATTTTAACTCATTTCCATTGAACTTGTGTTTATTGAGTAGCTTATTACCCATTTTAGTTTTAACTCTTATGCTTATTCCATTTTGTTTGTAAACAAAATCATAAGCTTTCGCTTATCTTTTTTGTAAAAAGTTGTAGTTGAGAAAAGTGCTTAATCTCATGTGCTTAGTTTGACTGTAAAATAAAATTAAAAAAAATGTTTACTGTGGGGAGGCAGGCTCGAACCTGAGACCTCCCCCTTTATAGAGTGATAGAGAGTGTACCTGTACCAATAGCCCTTGGGTCTTTCTTGTCAATGTTTGCAACGTTTAATACATAAGGAGTTGGGGCAGTTTTGCTATAAGCTCTCTTTAGCTTATTTGGAGCTTATTTCAAAGCGCCACCAAGTTTCTATTTTTCTTAGATTCCTTGTTATTTTAAGTATTTTATAAAAAAGTTTCAGATTTTTCTAATTAGTTTTAGTATTTTTAATCATTTAATTAGTGTAAAATCTTAATTAATTCATAATAAAAAATATAAAAGTCAAAAAAATATAAATCTTTTTTCTAAATTTTTTTTTATCATATAGTACGTAAGAAAATTAGTTTTACATTCGTAGGCCTTTTATTTCATAAATTTTACGTTTTTGCTTGCGCTCTAGCGTAATTTTTAAACGTAACGCTCGTTTTCATTTTAAACCACGTTTCTAGATAATTTAGGATTACGTTTTAGTTAATATAGTTTATTTAAGTTATTTATTTAATAAAATCATAAACGTTCATCATTTTAAATATAGTGATAGCGTTTATTTAATAGATTTTAACTTTTTAATTTTCTTAATTTGCATTTAAGTCGCTGTAATTTGTAAATCTTTCCTTTAGGTAATTATCCATTCAAAACCTTACTGATCACTATCCTTAGTGATCATTCTATAATCTGAAGTTGTTTTAACACCAATTCATCCTCCGTGGGACTTAACGACCCAAAAGTGAATACACTATATTCCTCGATCTAAATTGCATTCGATTGCTTGAGCAGTTTTAAGCTCGATTACGGATGCTCCATTCACAAGTGGCAGGTTTGAGTGATTTAGCTTGACTGTTTGGCAAGATCAAATTTCGGCGCCGCCGGGAGGCCGTAAGCGTGTTTTAAGCATTTTCAGATCCATTCTTGCACATACCCCATCTTTGTAAAAGTTTTTGTAAAGTTATCAGAAAAATCCAAAAGTTCATTAACACTTTTCCTAAAGTGTTAACAACTCCAAAAATATTTTCATTCTTTGTTTTTATAAAATGTTTATTCAAAAATCCAAAAATATTCCTCTTTACCCTCTTACCCTTTTGATTCTTCATTTCTTACCCTCTAGAACCATTTGATTCTTTCTATGTCTTATCCTCACCCTCTTGGTTGTCAATGGTGTGGTGGTCCTTATAATGGTGGCAATTGCCCCAGTTGTAGCATGGTGGAATCAGGAAACGGGTCTGTCTATAACCAAGATCCCTATTCCTACCATAACACAACTGATTTATTCCATCAGCTACCACATTGTGAGACTCAGCAGTTTCTTGTTGTGAGTACTGTGGTGGTTCACACTCCTTCTGATTGTCAATCGGAAACACGCTTGTCTATGAGCAGGTTCCTGATAACAATTATGACTACAACACATATGACTCACAGCCACATCAGTTTTACTGTTGTGAGTATTGTAGAGGTCCTCACTCTAGCTCGGATTGTCAAACAGGGAATCCATTTCCTTGTAACAATTACGACTCTTCGTATCAAAACCAACCTCCACAATACCAAATGATTCAAGCAACTCCTCATGAAACTACGACAGACCTTCTACTGAAGAGTCTTGAGTTATTAAAAGAACTTAAGGAGGAGTCGGCTATGTCACATGAGAAATCCATGGAAGAATTGTTAGCTGAGGAACGGGCTGCTAAATTAGATTCCCAGATTGCCATTGAAAACACTGTTAGGGAATCAATTAGACTACGAAAACACCAGATCTAGCTCTCAATTTCGTTTTATTCTTGATGACAGTGATGATGAGGATATATTTTATTCATCAAGTTCATCAGTTGATATCCCAGCAGTTGAGATTCATTCTCAAACAACTGTTATCACACCCAAGGTTCACACTCACTCTCACAACATGGGGATGAGCTTCTTGACACTGTTTCTGAAAAGGAATCGGACGAATTCATAAAGTCTAGTGTTGAGGACCTTGTCCCAATCCCAAGAGAGTCACAGGGAATTTTCGAGCATTTGTGTGATATCCCTACCCCTCTTGTCTTCCAAAATGATCATGTTGAGATGTGCTCCGATTCTATTGATGACGATTCGTTATCTTGTGGAGACATCAGTTATAAGGAAGAATTACCTTCGAGCACTGTCAGCTTAGAAGAAGAGAATGATGAAGTTAACTGAAATCAAAGATGAAGCACTTCGTGCAACATTACTGAATGTCGGTCTTCTCATTTCTAAAATCGAGGCTTTCAAAGAAAAACCCATTTCATCTCCTATCCCCATAAAGGATAGTGACATTCTTTCCGATGATTCTATTCCGGAAATGGAAGCCTTCTGTTTTGATAACATGGGAGAGAAGATTAGTGGTATTACCACTTCTCATTCTCATAATTCTCTCCCCGATTATGAATCATTTACTTTTGAGGAGTTCGCCAATGAACTCACTCACATCAAACCAGAATATGATTCATTCACCTTCGAGGAGTTCTCCGATGAACTCACTCATATCATATCTCCGCCGGAGTATGATAATTTCTACTTTGATCTAGACACACCCATAATATGTCTTGATCAAGTGAGCTTAACTGAGGAGATTCATGAAACTATGAATTCTCCTATTGAGGATGAAGAGTTAGTCATGATTTGTATCATGATTTTCTTTCTTTTCTTCATATATTCTGTCACTTCTCCTGTTCTTCACTCCTTCGGGAATGAAGACATTATCTTTGACCCGGCATTTTCATTTATCATTTTTGAGCCGGTTCTATCTATATCTCATCGGTGTGGAACTTTCACGTACTTCAATGTTTATACAAACATCTTGAATGAAAGTCCGATGGAGATTGTCTCTTCCACTTACTTCCCCATGAACAAATTAATTCGGGGTCGAGTCAAGCTAGCGACTCGGTAATCAAAAACAGTAGTTAAACATGGGTTTTCACCCGTGTGTACCACCTTAGTGTGGGGGAGATGCCCACATGTTAAATGTATATGAGATCTAAAAAAAAAAAAAAAAAAAAAAAAATAATAATAATAATAATAATTGTTGTGTTTCCACACTTTGAATATTGAGGACAATATTCATTTCTAAGTGTGGGGGGGGGGGGAAAATTCGCGAATTTTATCATAAATGTACCCTTTTAGTCCCTTTTTCCCCAAAATGGCCAAATTTTAAAATTTTTTTATTTAGTGGAAGTACTATGTACTAAACACAACAAATGGTAATCAGTCCACCATGTCTAACCCACATAAGGATTGGCTAATCCAGGAGCAAACGGCTCTTGGTAAAGATATCTCAAATCCGTTTATGGCTTGCAATTTGCCCAAAATTTTATGGTGTTCAGCTCACCATATCTTTAAACTAGTGAAGAGTTGGCTAGCCCGCAAGTTTATGGCTTGTGGTAAAGGCAGTTGAAAAACCATAATTGGTAATCGACTCACCAAAGATAATATTGATAATTTATCTAAGAGTTGGCTAGTCCAGAAGCAAACGGCTTCTGGTAAAGACAAATCAAATCCGTTTGCAGCTTATGATTTGCTCAAAATCATTTGGTTATCATTGTACCAAGGTTCTTACTTGAACTGAAACATTTGGCTACTCCAGAAGTAATGGCTTTTGGTAAAGAGATAAAATCCATTAACTTTTCATAAATCATTGCTAGGGACTAGCAATATCTTAGTGTGGGGGATTGATGAGTGTCTAAATACTCATCATTTTTATACTATCTAGACTGCAAAAACATCTGAAAACACTCAGAAACTCATCAAAATGATAAAAATATCACAAACAAGTGTTTTATATGTTTTAAATGCAAAAACATCAAAATCTGGTGAAAAATGTATCAAGTTTGCATAATTGGCAGTTTTAGTCCCCCAAGTTTCAAAAGTTGTCAGATCTAGTCCCTGGTAATTCAAAACTTATAAAAAGTCATTTAAGGTCCATAAGATTCAAAAGTTGTCAAAATAAACCCTTAAAAGTTTAAAATCACAAATTGACAACTTTAGTCCTTTAACTTTGAAAATTGTCAAAAATAGTCCTTGGTTAATTTAAAAAGTGAAAATTATCAAATTTTAACCTTGTACTATTAATAAATGACAAGAATGGTCCTTATGATAAACTTTTGGAAATTGCACTTTTAGTCCCTCAGAATCCAAAATTTACACAACAGGTCCTTTAAGTTTATAAAATAATAAAAATACAACTTTGGTCCTTGTGTTATGTTTACTTGGCAGGTTTGGACCTTGGAAGGATGTTTGGAATGATGGCATAATAGGTCCCCCAAGTTTGGCAGTTTTCACTTTTGGTCCTTGGGTTTATTAAACTAAAAACAAATGGACCCTTATTATTAAACCAAATCCACTTAAACCCGGCTAGCCCAATCAACCCAAGCCCAAAACCCGACCCAGTGTTTAACAGATAGAACCCAGCGCGCCCACTGTTCATCTCCTTCATCTCAAACACTGTCCACTCGTTTCCCTCCACCTGCTACTACCACCTCATCTCAACCTTTCCAACTTGTCTCCCAGCTGTATAACAACCCCCTCCACCTACACAAACAACCAAAGCTCATTTAATGCTAAACTGCCCAAAGACTTTTTTGCGCCAAAGTAAGATTGATGGTTAGGATGTGTTTCAGAAATCCAATGGTGGTGGGATCAACTCAGAGACATATGGGGAGTTCAAAAGGTTATAAAGAAGAAGAATGAAGCAGAGGAAAAAGGCAAGTAGAGTAGTTTAGTTTAGTTTAAGTCGTTTTAGTTAAAATTTAATTTCCAGTGTAATTTCAATCTTTTAAATCTTTGTTTTAATCAATCTTAGTGTGTAATAAAACTTTTGAGATCATCAATTTCAAGTTTGAGGTCCTATCTCAGTTTATGCATATTTTAAAATTTCAAAAATTTCATTAAGTGTTGAATATTGTTAAGCAGTTATTATTATGGACTCATAAGCCACTTTAAGCTCCTATATAGCTTATTAAAGCTATTAGACACTTTAAAATTCAGTCTAGTATCAAAAAGAGAAAAACACCAAAATACTTAAAAATAGTTGAAAATAAAATCCATGGTGATTGTGAAAAAGAAGTGAAGTAGGGTAAGCTTTGGATTATACTTGGGTTAGAAGCTTTGTGGAAAGCTGTTAGGAGTGCTCTTAATCCTTGGTTCATGGTTTTTG
This sequence comes from Chrysanthemum makinoi, assembly GCA_910596185.1. Taxonomy (NCBI): domain Eukaryota; kingdom Viridiplantae; phylum Streptophyta; class Magnoliopsida; order Asterales; family Asteraceae; genus Chrysanthemum; species Chrysanthemum makinoi. The sequence goes on from OU343222.1 coordinate 78,235,971, forward strand.
GCTGGAAGTCAGTTGTAAGCTATTTCTAAGAATTATTGCATTTTACTGTTTAACTTAGTTTAAAGCTTGAATATCTGTGTCTTTATGTTAATCAATTGTAGTTAAGTATAATTAATCAATAAAAATAGTTAGTTTGTCCTTTAAAAGTGGTAGTTAATATAACTTTATTATAACAGTCATATTAACATATTTATTAATCTTGAGTTTCATGTTGTTAATACTGTTGTTTATTGTTTCTTTAGTTCTAGTAATTGATGTTATAAGGTCATTATCCATATCATGGTCTTAATCTGTGTTTCTCTTTGAAAAACATCAAATCAGTTTAGATAAGTAGTGTTTGGATTTGTTTTGTTTACTGTGATAAAGGTTGTTCTAGCTTTTGTTTTTGTTTGTTGCATGTCTTATTGGGTCTAAATAGCTCATTGCAACAAAGAAAATCAGTCCTTGTTTGATCATAAGTCAAACTTTCCTTTAATCTCATACTACTTTGTCACTGTTGGAATTTTGAGTATAAAACTCATCAAAGTTGTTCAAAACTTGGTTATCTAGATTAATCTAATCATATTACACCTTAATACATCATAATCAATAGCTTAGGATCATTCAAATTTCACTATAGTCAACTAGTTTCATTTTCTTAAAAAGTCAAATTGTGTCCTGTGCACAAGTGAATTGGTCATTTTCAAGAGCTTGTAAAAGCTCTCAAGTGCCTAGCTTGTCATTCTTGGTTCTTTGGATAGCTAACCAAGCCCTCTTAAGGTCCCAAGTTCACTTTTCCACTTTGTAGCTTATTAGCTAGGGCTGCATATAACTTTTAAATTGTCCCGTAATGTTGTGTAATCCAAGCAACTCAGTTAACCACAAGCTTTTCACAAGCTTGTTATAAACCTCTAATACTCCTAAGCCTGTAATTTAGCTTTTAAGTAGCTTACCTAGCATCTCAAGTTTCTAGTTTTCATTTTTCAAATTCTAGCTATTTTATTTGCTTAGTTATTAGCTTTTTGTTCTGTCCATTTCATGTAGTACATAACCAATCAGTGTTTTCAAGTTTTTGCATAAGCTTATTATAAGCTCTTAAGTGAACACCACTATAAGTACTTTAGCTTTTTGGATAGCTTAATTGGTCAGCTTGATAATTCCAGTGTTCATTTTCATTTCATAGCTTATTTTAGTGCTTAAAAATTAGTTAGAAGTTGCCTAGTAAACCATATAGTATACTGTGTAACAGTGTTTAGCTTTTGCTTATTTAGTGCTTAATCAGTGCTTATTATTAGTTATTGAGCTTGTTCAGTCTTTATTCTAGCTTATAACCAGTAGCTTAACTCATTTCCATTGAACTTGTGCTTATTGAGTAGCTTATTACCCATTTTAGCTTAACTCTTATGCTTATTCCATTTTGTTTGTAAACTGTAACAAAATCATAAGCTGTTTCATGCTTATGTTTTTTGTAAAAGCAGTTGAAAAGTGCTTATCTCATGTGCTTAGTTAGTTGTAAATAAAATTCAAAAAATGTTTACAAAGGGGTAGGCGGGGCTCGAACCTGAGACCTCCCCTTGTGAGTGATAGGAGTGTGTACTGTACCAATATGCCTTGGGTCTTTCTTGTCAATGTTTGCAACATTTAATACATAAGAGTTGGGTTTGCTATATAAGCTCTCTTTAGCTTATTTGGAGCTTATTTCAACAGACCACCAAGTTTTCTATTTTTCTTAGATTCCTTGTTATTTTAAGTATTTTATAAAAAAGTTTCAGATTTTTCTAATTAGTTTTAGTATTTTTAATCATTTAATTAGTGTAAAATCTTAATTAATTCATAATAAAAAATATAAAAGTCAAAAAAATATAAATCTTTTTTCTAAATTTTTTTTTATCATATAGTATGTAAGAAAATTAGTTTTACATTCGTAGGCCTTTTATTTCATAAATTTTACGTTTTTGCTTGCGCTCCAGCGTAATTTTTAAACGTAACGCTCGTTTTCATTTTAAACCACGTTTCTAGATAATTTAGGATTACGTTTTAGTTAATATAGTTTATTTAAGTTATTTATTTTATAAAATCATAAACGTTCATCATTTTAAATATAGTGATAGCGTTTATTTAATAGATTTTAACTTTTTAATTTTCTTAATTTGCATTTAAGTCGCTGTAATTTGTAAATCTTTCCTTTAGGTAATTATCCATTCAAAACCTTACTGATCACTATCCTTAGTGATCATTCTATAATCTGAAGTTGTTTTAACACCAATTCATCCTCCGTGGGACTTAACGACCCGGGAATACACTATATTCCTCTGATCTAAATTGCATTCGTGCTTGAGCAGCTTTTAAAGGCGATTACGGTCTGCCATTCACAAGTGGCGTTTGAGTGATTTAGCTTGACTGTTGTTTAGCAGATCAAATTTTGGCGCCGCTGGGAGGCTGTAAGCGTCATTTAAGCATTTTCTGATCCATTCTTGCACATACCCCATCTTTTGTAAAAGTTTTTGTAAAGTTATCGAAAATCCAAAAAGTTTATTAACACTTTTCCTAAAGTGTTAACTACTCCAAAAATATTTTCATTCTTTGTTTTTACAAAATGTTTATTCAAAAATCCAAAAATATTCCTCTTTACCCTCTTACCCCTTTGATTCTTCATTTCTTACCCTCTAGAACCATTTGATTCTTTCTATGTCTTATCCTCACCCTCTTGGTTGTCAATGGTGTGGTGGTCCTTATAATGGTGGCAATTGCCCCAGATGTAGCGTGGTGGAATCAGGAAACGCGAATTCGTCTATAACCAAGATCCCTATTCCTACCATAACACAACCTGATTTATTCCATCGGCCTACCACTGGTAACTGTGAGACTAGCTTTTCTGTTGTGAGTACTGTGGTGATTCACTCCAGTTCACGATTGTCAATCGGGAAACACGCTTGTCTATGGCGGGTTCCCGATAACAATTATGACTACAACACATATGACTCACAGCCACATCGTAGCATTTTCACTGTTGTGAGTATTGTAGAGGTCCTCACTCTAGCTCGGATTGTCAAACAGGGAATCCATTTCCTTGTAACAATTACGACTCTTCGTATCAAAACCAACCTCCACAATACCAAATGATTCAAGCAACTCCTCATGAAACGACATGACCTTCTATCGAAGAGTCTTGAGTTATTAAAATAACTTGGAGATTCGGCTATGTCACATGAGAAATCCATGGAAGAATTGTTAGCTGAGGAACAGGCTGCTAAATTAGATTCCCAGATTGCCATTGAAAACACTGTTAGGGAATCAATTAAACTACAAAAAGCATTCAAATCTAGCTCTCAATTTCGTTTTATTCTTGATGACAGTGATGATGAGGATACATTTGATTCATCAAGTTCATCAGTTGATATCCCAGCAGTTGAGATTCATTTTCAAACAATCAAGACAGAATGAGAGAGAACAGAGCATCAGAGTTCACACTACTCTCGAACATGGGGGATGAGCTTCTTGACCTGTACCTGAAAAGGAATCGAACGAATTCATAAAGTCTAGTGTTGAGGACCTTGTCCCAATCCCAAGAGAGTCACAAGGAATTCTCGAGCATTTGTGTGATATCCCTACCCCTCTTGTCTTCCAAAATGATCATGTTGAGATGTGCTCCGATTCTATTGATGACGATTCGTTATCTTGTGGAGACATCAGTTATATGGAAGAATTACCTTCTGAGCCCCACAAATTAGAAAAGAGAATGATGAAGTTACCTGACTTTGAAATCAAAGATGAAGCACTTCGTGCAACATTACTAAATGTCAGTCTTCTCATTTCTAAAATCGAGGCTTTCAAAGAAAAACCATTTCATCTCCTATCCCCATAAAGGATAGTGACATTCTTTCCGATGATTCTATTCCGGAAATGGAAGCCTTCTGTTTTGATAACATGGGAGAGAAGATTAGTGGCAGTACCACTTCTCATTCTCATAATTCTCTCCCCGATTATGAATCATTTACTTTTGAGGAGTTCGCCAATGAACTCACTCACATCAAACCAGAATATGATTCATTCACCTTCGAGGAGTTCTCCGATGAACTCACTCATATCATATCTCCTGGCCGAGTATGATAATTTCTACTTTGATCTAGACACACCCATAATATGTCTTGATCAAGTGAGCCAATTAACTTGAGGAGATTCATGAAACTATGAATTCTCCTATTGAGGATGAAGAGTTAGTCATGATTTGTATCATGATTTTCTTTCTTTTCTTCATATATTCTGTCACTTCTCCTGTTCTCCACTCCTTCGGGAATGAAGACATTATCTTTGACCCCGGCATTTTCATTTATCATATTTTGAGCCGGTTCTATGTATATCTCATCGGTGTGGAACTTTCACGCGCTTCAATGTTTATACAAACATCTTGAATGAAAGTCCGATGGAGATTGTCTCTTCCACTTACTTCCCCATGAACCAATGAATTCGGGGTCGAGTCAAGCTAGCGCCTCGGAAATCAAAAACAGATAGTTAAACAGGTTTTCACCCGTGTACCACCTTAGTGTGGGGAGATGCCCACATGTTGTATAGAGATCTAAAAAAAATAATAATAATAATAATAATAATAATAATAATAATAATTGTTGTGTTTCCACACTTTGAATATTGAGGACAATATTCATTTCTAAGTGTGGGGCGGAAATTCGCGAATTTTATCATAAAATGTACCCTTTTAATCCCTTTTCCCCAAATGGCCAAATTTTAAATTTTTTTATTTAGTGGAAGTACTATGTACTAAACACAACAAATGGTAATCAGTCCACCATGTCTAACCCACATAAGGATTGGCTAATCCAGTAGCAAACGGCTCTTGGTAAAGATATCTCAAATCCGTTTATGGCTTTAATTTGCCCAAAATTTTATGGTGTTCAACTCACCATATCTTTAAACTAGTGAAAAGTTGGCTAGCACGCAAGTTTATGGCTTGTGGTAAAGGCGTTGAAAACCATAATTGGTAATCGACTCACCAAAGATAATATTGATAATTTATCTAAGAGTTGGCTAGTCCTGAAGCAAACGGCTTCTGGTAAAGACAAATCAAATCCGTTCACAGCTTATGATTTGCTCAAAATCATTTGGTTATCATTGTACCAAGGTTCTTACTTGAACTGAAACATTTGGCTACTCCAGAAGTAATGGCTTTTGGTAAAGAGATAAAATCCATTAACTTTTCATAAATCATTGCTAGGGACTAGCAATATCTTAGTGTGGGAGATTGATGAGTGTCTAAATACTCATCGTTTTTATACTATCTAGACTGCAAAAACATCTGAAAACACTCAGAAACTCATCAAAATGATAAAAATATCGCAAACAAGTGTTTTATATGTTTTAAATGCAAAAACATCAAAATCTGGTGAAAAACGTATCAAGTTTGCATAATTGGCAGTTTTAGTCCCCCAAGTTTCAAAAGTTGTCAGATCTGGTCCCTGGTCATTCCAAAACTTATAAAAAGTCATTTAAGGTCCATAAGATTCAAAAGTTGTCAAAATAAACCCTTAAAAGTTTAAAATCACAAATTGACAACTTTAGTCCTTTAATATTGAAAATTGTCAAAAATAGTCCTTGGTTAATTTAAAAAGTGAAAATTATCAAATTTTAACCTTGTACTATTAATAAATGACAAGAATGGTCCTTATGATAAACTTTTGGAAATTGCACTTTTAGTCCCTCAGAATCCAAAATTTACACAACAGGTCCTTTAAGTTTATAAAATAATAAAAATACAACTTTGGTCCTTGTGTTATGTTTACTTGGCAGGTTTGGACCTTGGAAGGATGTTTGGAATGATGGCATAATAGGTCCCCCAAGTTTGGCAAGTTTTCACTTTGGTCCTGGGTTTATTACTGCTAAAACCAAATGGACCCCTTATTATTAAACAAATCCACTTAAACCAGCTAGCCCAATCAACCAAGCCCAAAACCCAAGACCCGGTGTTTAAACAGATAGAACCCAAGCGCCACTGCTGTTCATCTCCTTCATCTCAACACTGTGTCCACTGTTTTACCTCCACCTGCTACTACCACCTCATCTCAACCTTTCCAACTTGTCTCCCAGCTGTATAACAACCCCCCTCCACCTACACAAACAACCAAAGCTCATTTAATGCTAAACTCCCGCCCAAAGACTTTTTGGCGCCAAAAGTAAGATTGATGGTTAGGATGTGTTTCAGAAATCCAATGGTGGTGGGATCAACTCAGAGACATGTGGGGAGTTCAAAAAGGTTATAAAGAAGAAGAATGAAGCAGGAAAAAGGCAGTAGAGTAGTTTAGTTTAGTTTAAGTCGTTTTAGTTAAAATTTAATTTCCAGTGTAATTTCAATCTTTTAAATAATCGTTTTAATCAATCTTAGTGTGTAATAAAACTTTTGAGATCATCAATTTCAAGTTTGAGGTCCTATCTCAGTTTATGCATATTTTAAAATTTCAAAAATTTCATTAAGTGTTGAATATTGTTAAGCAGTTATTATTATGGACTCATAAGCCACTTTAAGCTCCTATATAGCTTATTAAAGCTATTAGACACTTTAAAATTCAGTCTAGTATCAAAAAGAGAAAAACACCAAAAATACTTAAAAAATAGTTGAAAAATAAAAATCCATGGTGATTGTAAGAAGTCAAGTAAGGTAAGCTTTGGATTATACTTGGGTTAGAAGCTTTGTGGAAAGTGTTAGAGTGCTCTTAATCCTTGGTTCATGGTTTTTGGCTGGAAGTCAGTTGTAAGCTATTTCTAAGAATTATTGCATTTTACTGTTTAACTTAGTTTAAAGCTTGAATATCTGTGTCTTTATGTTAATCAGTTGTAGTTAAGTATAATTAATCAATAAAAATAGTTAGTTTGTCCTTTAAAAGTGGTAGTTAATATAACTTTATTATAACAGTCATATTAACATATTTATTAATCTTGAGTTTCATGTTGTTAATACTGTTGTTTATTGTTTCTTTAGTTCTAGTAATTGATGTTATAAGGTCCATATCCATATCATGGTCTTAATCTGTGTTTCTCTTTGAAAAACATCAAATCAGTTTAGATAAGTAGTGTTTGGATTTGTTTTGTTTACTGTGATAAAGGTTGTTCTAGCTTTTGTTTTTGTTTGTTGCATGTCTTATTGGGTCTAAATAGCTCATTGCAACAAAGAAAATCAGTCCTTGTTTGATCATAAGTCAAACTTTCCTTTAAACTCATACTACTTTGTCATTTGTTGGAATTTTGAGTATAAAACTCATCAAAGTTGTTCAAAACTTGGTTATCTAGATTAATCTAATCATATTACACCTTAATACATCATAATCAATAGCTTAGGATCATTCAAATTTCACTATAGTCAACTAGTTTCATTTTCTTAAAAAGTCAAATTGTGTCCTGTGCACAAGTGAACTGGTCATTTTCAAGAGCTTGTAAAAAGCTCTCAAGTGCACCATAGCTTGTCATTCTTGGTTCTTTGGATAGCTAACCAAGCCCTCTTAAGGTCCCAAGTTCACTTTTCCACTTTGTAGCTTATTAGCTAGGGCTGCATATAACTTTTAAATTGTCCCATGTCTGTGTAATCCAAGCAACTCAGTTAACCACAAGCTTTTTCACAAGCTTGTTATAAGCCCTCTAATACTCCTAAGCCTGTGTAATTTAGCTTTTTAAGTAGCTTACCTAGCTGTCTCAAGTTTCTAGTTTTCATTTTTCAAATTCTAGCTTATTTGCTTAGCCTGCTATTAGCTTTTTGTTCTGTCCATTTCATGTAGTACATAACCAATCAGTGTTTTCAAGTTTTTGCATAAGCTTATTATAAGCTCTTAAGTGAACACCACTATGAGTACTTTAGCTTTTTGGATAGCTTAATTGGTCAGCTTGATAATTCCAGTGTTCATTTTCATTTCATAGCTTATTTTAGTGCTTAAAAATTAGTTAGAAGTTGCCTAGTAAACCATATAGTATACCTTGTGTACTTGAGTGTTTAGCTTTTGCTTATTTAGTGCTTAATCGATGCTTATTATTAGTTATTGAGCTTGTTCAGTCTTTATTCTAGCTTATAACCAGTAGCTTAACTCATTTCCATTGAACTTGTGTTTATTGAGTAGCTTATTACCCATTTTAGCTTAACTCTTATGCTTATTCCATTTTGTTTGTAACTGAACAAAATCATAAGCTGTTCAGTGCTTATCGTGTTTTTGTAAAAAGTCAGTAGTTGAGAAAAGTGCTTAATCTCATGTGCTTAGTTGATTTGTAAAATAAAATTCAAAAAAAAATGTTTACCAAAAGGGGTGGCAGGCTCGAACCTGAGACCTCCCCTTGTGAGTGATAGGAGTGTGTACACTGCACCAATAGCCCTTGGGTCTTTCTTGTCAATGTTTGCAACGTTTAATACATAAGGGAGTTGGGCAGTTTTTGCTATAAGCTCTCTTTAGCTTATTTGGAGCTTATTTCGCAAAGCAGCCACCAAGTTTTCTATTTTTCTTAGATTCCTTGTTATTTTAAGTATTTTATAAAAAAGTTTCAGATTTTTCTAATTAGTTTTAGTATTTTTAATCATTTAATTAGTGTAAAATCTTAATTAATTCATAATAAAAAATATAAAAGTCAAAAAAATATAAATCTTTTTTCTAAAATTTTTTTTTTATCATATAGTACGTAAGAAAATTAGTTTTACATTCGTAGGCCTTTTATTTCATAAATTTTACGCTTTTGCTTAGCCTCCAGTAATTTTTAAACGTAACGCTCGTTTTCATTTTAAACCACGTTTCTAGATAATTTAGGATTACGTTTTAGTTAATATAGTTTATTTAAGTTATTTATTTTATAAAATCATAAACGTTCATCATTTTAAATATAGTGATAGCGTTTATTTAATAGATTTTAACTTTTTAATTTTCTTAATTTGCATTTAAGTCGCTGTAATTTGTAAATCTTTCCTTTAGGTAATTATCCATTCAAACCTTACATGATCACTATCCTTAGTGATCATTCTATAATCTGAAGTTGTTTTAACACCAATTCATCCTCCGTGGGACTTAACGACCGAGGGAATACACTATATTCCTCGATCTAAATTGCATTCGCTTTTGAGCAAGGCTTTTAAAGTGATTACGGTCCGCCATTCACAAGTGGCTAGAGTTTGAGTGATTTAGCTTGACTGCTTGGCAAGATCACTAGGACTAGCAATATCTTAGTGTGGGGATTGATGAGTGTCTAAATACTCATCATTTTTGTACTATCTAGACTGCAAAAACATCTGAAAACACTCCGAAATGCATCAAAATGATAAAAATATCACAAATAAGTGTTTTATGTGTTTTAAATGCAAAATATCAAAATCAGATGAAAAACGTATCAAGTTTGCATAATTGGCAGTTTTAGTCCCTCAAGTTTCAAAAGTTGTCAAATCTAGTCCCTAGTAATTCAAAAACTTGTAAAATGTCATTTAAGGTCCATGGGATTCAAAAATTGTCAAAATAAACCCTTTAAAGTTTAAATTTTACAAAATGACAACTTTAGTCCCTAAAGTTTGAAAATTGTCAAAATAGTCCTGGTTAATTTAAAAAAGTGAAACTTATCAAATTTTAACCTTGTACTATTCATAAATGACAAAATTGGTCCTTATGATAAACTTTTGGAAAATTACATGTTTGGTCCCTTAAGTTTCAAAAATGACATAAAAGGCCTTGGATTTATTAAAAATGGAAAATAATCAAAAGTGGTCCTTGTATTATTCATACTTGGCAATATAGGTCCTTGTGATAACTTTGGTATTGTGGCAGTTTTGGTCCTTCAATTTTTCAGAAATTACAAACTTGGTCCTTGTTATTAATACTAAACCAAACGAACCTTTTGTTAAACCCAACCAAGCCCAAGCCCAATATCCAACCCGACCCAGTGTTTTAAAAATAAAACCCGCCTAGCACTATTCATCTCCTTCCCAACTCCACGTTACCACACCGCCTGGCCTCCACTGTTACCACCTCACCAACACCTTTCCACCTCACTCTTCCCACCTGTTTACCAACCCCCCCTCCACCTCCACAAAGTCCAAAATCCCTTAATTGTATAAACCTGCTCATGACTTTTGCCGTCCAAAAAATTGACAAGTGCAATTTTGATGAATTCAATGGCTGAGATGAAGTGGGATATGTTCAGAGGTCGACACAAAGTTAAAAAGATCTATAAAGAAAGGATGAGAAGCAGAGGAAAGAACCAAGTAGTGTAATTTTATTTTAAAGTATGTTGTTTTAAATATTTTAAGTTTTCCAGTTAATGTTTAAGTTTTAAAATACTTTGTAATCAATTTTCAGTGTACTAAGAACTTAATTTCAGTTTCAATTTCAGTTTGTGTTTATAAATTCAGTTTATGCAAAATTTTGTTAAAAATCTCATGTAAGCTTAAAGTCAATTATAGTGAATGATAAGAATTCAAAAGCTCTCATAAGCTCTCTATAAAGCTCTTAAAAGCTTTTAAGAACTGAAAAATCCAGTTTAAACTTAAAACTCAAAAATACAAAAAAAATAGGATAAAAAGGGTGAAAAATCAAAAATCAAGAATAAAGAATCAAGACAGCAGTAGCATTGTTGAATATGGAATAAAAGTTGGTTTAGAACCTCATGGGAGGTAGTAGGAGTGATCTTTTGTTCTCGTTTTCAGTTGTGCATAATCCAAACTTGTAAGCCATTTTCTTTAAATTTGAATTTCTTGGTATAAGTGCTATGATCTTGATAATTTTAACTTAAATCTGTTTAAACATAGTTTATATCAGTTAATGAATAGATAACTTAGTTTTAAAACTTGTTTTAGTGTTTAAATTCTCAAAACAGTCTTCATAAGGGTTGTTTGGATTTGCTTTGAATTAAGGGATAGACCAGTTATGTTGTTGATTGTTGTTATTCTAAGTCACAATAGGTTCTAAGAACTCATTCAAACCATAAAATATTGTCCTTGTTTTATAAAAAGTCAAAATAGCTTCTAATATCAATTTTACAGTTGACTGTTAGAGAGTATATTGTAATTTTCATCAAATTAGCTTAAAACTTGTTAATATAGCTTAATCCAATCTTATTATACCTTATAATAACATGTTCAGTCCATAGAATTGATTTAAAGTTCATCAAAGTCAAAGTTTAAGTGTAATTAAAAAATCAAAATTTTACTAAAAGCAGTTTTTGAATAAAATTTAGAATTTCAGTGTGTGCTCAATATTAAGATTTAGCTCATATGCTTTTGGGATATTAATATTTAGCTGCTAAACAAAATTAGAAAAATACTAGCTTGTATCTTATTAGCTTATAAACTGCTTATCTACTTGTCTCTTTTGAACCCTTTTCCAAAGAATCATGTCCTGTGCAACATTACCTTGATAAGCTTGTGATTATTTGAAGCTTGTTTCAGTGCTTATTTCTAGGTAAATTGCTTTTTCAGTTGTAATGTTAGCTTATTATAAGTCTCTGAGCTTAATTTCATTTTACCTTTGCTTATTTCTAGCTTATTAGCTTATTTAGCCAAGTCTTGTGCTTATTTCCATTTTCTCATAACTGTTAAGAAAAGATAAGCTTATTCTTAGCTTATTGGTAGTTTTCATAAAAAGTGGTAGTTATAAAATGTGCTTATTTTATTGTGCTTATTTAGTTTGTAAAAAGAAAAATTGAAAAAAAAAATATATTGCAAAAAAGGTACTACCTGGGATTCAACCTGTGTCATTCCCCTCACAGTTCCACGCACAACCAACAACTGTAAAGACCATTCGGTCTATTGAACTTTTGTTATTAGTACGCATCACAAATCTCTTAAAGGGTTTTGAAGTTAAGATTTGAAAACCAAAATAAAAGAAGAAAAATGGTGGGGAGCATGATTCTCGAACTGGGGACCTCTGGCCCAGCCCAGCCACGCTACAACACACTACTCCACTGCCAACATGTCCTTGGGTCTTTTGTGTTTAAGTGTGCACCTTAATTATATTTAACCAGTTTTTTTTTGCTTTTAGCTTAGTAACCTTTTGCTTATTTAACAGCTTATTTCAACAAGCACTAGTGTAGTTTTTATTTTTCTTAGATTCCTTGTTATTCAAAGTAGTTTTTGTGAGTTTTTGGATTTTTCCAAATTAGTTTAGTATTTTTAATTAATTAATTAGAGTAAATTAGTATTTAATTCATAATAAAAATATAAAAGTCTAAAAAATATAAATCTTTTTTCTAAAATTTTCTTTTGTCATATATTAAGTAAAAAATTGTTTTTACACTTGTAGGTCTTTTATTTCATAAATTTTACGTTTTTTTGCTTGCGGGCACTCGCTGTAATTTTATAAATAACTTACGTTTTCATTTTAAATCCGTTTTTAGATAAATTAAGTTTACGTTTTAATTAAAATAGTTTATTTAAGTCATTTTATTTTATAAAATAAAAAACATCATTGTAAAAATAGTGATAGCGTTTATTTAATATATTTTAACTTTTAATTTTCTTTAATTTGCATTTAAGCCCCTCTAATTTATAAATCTTTTCTTATCCATCAAAATACTTATGATCACTATCCTTAGTGATCATTCTATCATCTGATCAAGTGTTTATACACCAATTCATCCTCCATGGGACTTAACGACCCAGAATCCCTATATTCCTCCTCGATCTTAAATTGATTTGGTGTGAGCTTTTAAGTTTATTACGGTTGGCCATTCACAAGTGGTTAGCTTGAGTGATTAAACTTGACGGTTTTGCACCGATCAGTGTTTCAACCTATGCCCATTTACTTTGAAATTTGGTCCGTCATTTTGTTGTAACTTGTTAGGAATTAGAAATTCCAGGTATTAAAGAGTCGGTCACCTCAAGTATATGTAATCGTTAGAAAGCTCGTAGTCATAGTACTTTTATGTTAAGTAGTATTTAGTTTTGTAACACCGTGGAGGACAGACGGGTCTTTACCCACTGTATGCCTTATCCACAGCCCGTTGTGTGGCGTTTTATTGTAAGACTATAAATACTCTCTACCTTCCAAGGTAGAGAGTTGGAGCTCATAATAAGATTTTTCTTTCTCTCACTAAGTTCCCTAAACCTCTAACTTTCTCTCTCTAGAACTCACCTTTATACGCCCACTTTGAGTTATGGTTTGATGTGTATGTGAAATCCAATATCCTACAATTGGTATCAAGAGCCATGGTTAGATCATCTCTTACATATCTTTGGATTTCTAGTGGTTTTAGGTGGTTTTGAGTTTGAAAAAGTTTAGTGGTTTTTGCATCATTTGGTTGATTTCTAGTGTTAAAGTTTTGATTTTGGTAGTACTTTTGTGTTTTGAATCATCACAAGTGTTTAGGTTTTGATTTAGAAGGTTTGAATCATAGTGGTTGGGTTGTTTTGGATTGAAAAGTGGTGTTCATGTGTTTTTCATGCTAGCGACTTGAGCCACGGAAAAGTTTTCTTGGTAGCGACTTGCTTTACAATTTGGTAGCGAGTTGTAGTTGAAAGTCTTAGCGAGTTGGGTTAGCGACTTGTCTAGTGAGACAAGCCGACAAAAGTACAAGTAGTGGATTCTCCACTACACGTAGCGACTTGGTGTAAGTTAGCGACTTGTACTTTATATTGTTAGTGACTTGGTGTTAGCGAGTTGGTACCTAGCGAGTTGCTATTTAGCGACTTGATTATTTAGAGACTTGGTGCTTAGCAATTCTTTGCCAAAATTTTGCTAGCGACTTGGGCTTAGCGAGTTGTTATATAGCGACTTGAGACTAAAGCGAGTTGGCTATTTAGCGACTTGATTAATTAAGCGAGTTGAGTGTGTTTGCGTGTTGATAGCTATATCGAGTTGTGTGTTTAGCGACTTGTTCATTTAGACCTTTTCTTCCTCCGTGTTACATTCTTACGGTTGTTCTTTTGGTTTAGTAAAATCCCGTGAAAGAATCAATTTTCCGGTTTAATCAAAGAATTGCAAAATCCCGTAGAGCTTGAAACATGTCTACAAACGTTCCTACTATCATCTCCAGCTGTTGCGAGGATGTTCAAGCAAATGGTTGGATACTCGTCCACCCATGCTTGACAGAACCGACTACGATTCTTGGGCTCAACGAATCAGATTGTACTGCCTTGGAAAGGAAAATGGTGTCAACATTCTCAAATCCATTGATGAAGGACCGTATCGAGTTGAGACGACTAGAGATGTACTTGATACTGCTGAAGATGGAACTCCGATTTACGGAATGGACAGACCAAAGATGTATGATGAGCTTGATGATAAGGAGGAAAAGAGATTCGATCGATATCGGGGCTTCTAACATTGTTCTTCAAGGTCTTCCTAAAGACATCTACAAGCTGATCAATCACAACACCGAAGCAAAGGCGGTATGGGATAATGTCAAGATGCTTCTCAGGTTCAATTAACTATGGAAGACAGAGAATCACAACTCTATGACGAATTTGAACACTTCAAGATGAAACCGGATGAGAGTGTCTATGAGTACTATGTGAGATTTCATAAGTTGGTGAATGACATGAGGAACATCAGAATGACTATGCCTAACATTCAGATGAACTCAAAATTTGTGAACAACATGAATCCCGAATGGCACAAGTTTGTCACCTCTGTGAAGCTCACTAAAGGATTGAAGAATACAAACTATGAGCAACTCTATGCCTTCCTCCTTGAGAATGAGAGACATGCTATGTTTGAAAAATTGGTTCTTAATCGGTTCAAAACCAACCGAGGAGAGACAAGCTCATCAAATGATTCTACTGCCTTCTATTCAAACATTGGAATTACCACCAAAGCATCTCAAGTTATACCCATGGGTATTGGAAATCACAAACTCATTCTGATCCAAGTTCAAACAAGCCGTGAGGATGCAGCACGTGGGACACTTCATTAATCAACTGGCCTTATGGTTAAGCAAAACTTGACAGTCAGTCCACATACCAACCGTCTTCACACCAACAATGAAATCGAATCGCCTAATCTTCACAATCATGCTCTAGTCGAGATGGGAAAGTCATGGTGCAAGTTCAAGAAAGACGATGAACAAGGAAGAGGTGGAGTAGGTAGAGAATATGTGGCAAATCAGAATAGGGGAAGAAATGGAAATCAATGACAAGTTAATATGATAAATGTTACAACTGTGGTGGTGAGGGACACATTGGTAGAAACGCACATCTCCAAAAGCGTCCACAAAATGCGAGAATACTTGAGGATAAGATCTTTGCTAGTGCAAGCTCGGGACAATGGAGCAACCTTGGATGAAGAGGAGTTGTTTCTTCTTTGGAGGGAATGCCAAGACCTATGATGCGATGTGGATGGCAGCCTATTCGGGAGATAGGTCACAATCATCGAATGCCTTTCAAGTCGCGATTGTGATGCATACGACTCTGATGGACCTACTGCACACACAATATTTATGGCTAGCATTTCTCCAATGGTTTCTCCCAAGGTCTCCTCTTCACCACAAGTTGGCCCATCCAAAGACAAACTCATCTCAGAGGTACTAAAACTATACGATGATCTTGATGTGCTAAAGATGCATGACAAAGTACCATCAACTGAAACTATTGAATCAAATATTGAAAATATGGGTAATATCAATGTTGTCCCATATGATCAATATGTGAAACAAAGTGAAAGTGAAGTTGTACCAAGTGATGCATCTTCTGCATTCAACAATGACTATGTTTTTGATGAATACACGCATGTGCCCACGATGATTACGTAAGTTCGAACTAAATGCCTATAAAGAGCGTGTTGCTATTTATGAACAACGTGCAAAATTTGAGTTGACCACTCGTGAGCAGGAAATGGATGACAAAGTGCGTACAATCATTAGAAAAAGTAATTTTAGAGAAGAAGTATTAAAACAAGAGTTAAATTCCTTGCAAGAAAAGCTTTCTAAAACCGCTAAGCAAAAACAAGAACTTCAAGAAAATGTTAAAATGCTTAAGCAAGAATTTAGTGCTAAGGAATCAAAACTTTTGAATGATTTTTCTAATCTAAAACTTTGAAAAACAAGCTTGAAAATAAGTTGTACATACAAGGAAACACCATTCAGACTGCTCACATGATCACTAAGCATAGAGTTCTAAGCGACAAACATAGTGTTGCCTTAGTTGATGAACCAAACCACGAGGCTTGTAAAAGGCTAGAAGCTCATAAGGTATTGTATGATGGTAATGAGATCCTTAAGCCTAGACAGAAACCTAGTTGCGCTGAGTGCACTAGGAAGATAAGAAATCAGATGAAGTCACTAGGAGAAAATGAATAAGAAGCTAGAAGATCCGATGTAAAAGAACAAGATAACGATCAAACCCCATGATTACACTAAGGAAAATTGGATATCCTTAAACATGTTTAAGCCTTAGACTCTATTGACCCCGAACAAGTGTTCGGAAAAAGGATATGGACTTGCAAAAAGGTGAAAATCTTGTTGAAAAGAATCCCCCTTGTAGGAAATTCCCTAAAGCGAGTGTGTATCCTCCAAATACACCAATGCATTTAGTTCCTAGAACTATTGCCACTAAGAGCAAGACCTTAATCAGTCAATATGTTATTCTTCAACTATTTGTCGATTTTGAGAAAACTTGTAAGAAAAGGATCACACCCACTGGGATAACTGAAGGGGAAAGGGGTTTTGAGCAAACAAAAGAATGCTATCTAACTGAGGTCATGCCTTTCTTTAAACAACTAAAAGATCATTTTGAGAGTCTTAAAAAGGGGATAAAATCAGATATTAAAGAAATGGAAAAGGAATTTGATGCAATGATAGTTGAGGTTAGTGACTATGAGCGAGAATTAAAATATAATGAGATTGAGAGGAAGAACTTGCATACCTTGAATGAGAATCTTATTTCTGAATGTATTACTCAAGATGTGTTTTACACTGCTACCAATTGTTCCATTAATGCTTCTCAATTTCATGAATTATCTGTTGCTCTGAAAGTCTCCCATGATCGTGTCATTGAGCTTGGAAAAACTAATTCTAAATTGCATGAGAAAATTGAACAGGATGATCATGATAATCTGGTGAAACAGTTTTCTAAATTGGAAGTTGAGCATCTTTGCTTTGCAATTAAAATATCAACATCTAAAAGAAAATGTTAAAACCTCAAATATCAAGACATCCTTGGATGCTCCTGAATTTGATGCAGCTTTTGAAATTAGCAAACGTGATGAACATATTCGAGCTCATTGTAACACGATCGAAGATTGAAACCCAAGTCTCACAACTAAAAGGTGAAAAGAACAATGTGACTGGATCCCAAATGCCTCCTCCTTTAGATTCTCGGTATTCTCAAACTTTTCATCTTCAAAACTTAGTTAATGCATTACAAAAGGAAAACGAGAGTTTTCTGAAGAAAATGAAAAAGTTAAACGACACTTTAAAGAGTTATATGATTCAATGAAAGTCACCAGTGACCAAAACAACGAAAAAATAACGTCTTTACAAAAGGAAATTGAGAATCGAGAAGTCGTGGAAATGGGAAAGCGCCACTTGTTTTCAATAAGAATGTTGTCTCAAAGTCACCCTTAGATTGCAAATACACTGTGAGAGTTAAATATATTCCTCCTCATCTTAGGAATAATGAACATGCTTTTCATGACTATTGTGCTCACCTTAAGGATAGTCTAGAATGTCTCCGTGAGATTGTCGAAGAGGATTTCATTAACAAACCTCTTGATAGTGAAATTAGGTTTGCTTGCCTCCAGGCCAAACGATCTCAAGAGCTGCTAGAATGTGTAATTGCAACATGTCCTAAATCCTTATCCTTAGGTGCAAAAGGCAAAGCTGTGATGCCTTGTTCTATGCCTAAAGCCAAGCATGTGACCCTTGATATGCCTTGTTCCATGTCGAAATTCAAGCAAGCAACATGTGATGTGCCTCCTAGAATTTCAGATCCCAGCACTTCTAGACCGGGAATGCAGAAAGTAGTGAAGCCATGTAATGTTCCCATCGTTACTTCTACAGATGTTAAGATTGACACTAAAGTTAGCGGGTCAAAACCTAGAAGCTATGCAAAGAAGGATAGGATTACGCAAACTAAAAGTGATCATGATAAGGAAGTGAAAGAACACCATAGGGACAAGAAGTTTGATTTGAACAAAAGAATCGTGTTAGTTCTAGTATTAGCTCTAAGCTTACTAAAATTAATTCGAGGCCTTATGCTATCTGCAAAACATGTAAAAAATGTTTAATTTCCGGTAATCATGATAAATGTGATGTGTTATTTCTGAGGTCTAAGATTCATAACCCAGTTAAGAAAGTTTGGAGAACGAAACAGATTAAGCAATGGAAACCTACAGGAATGTGTTTACAAATGTAGGATTTAAGTGGAAGCCCACAGGTCGAATATTAACGCATGGCAAACCTTACCCCTTAGCTAGATCCACTATGCCTAGAATAGTGCCTGTTAAGGTTTGGAAGCCAACTGGTAGAATAATCCCATTAAGCACAAAATGTCATTTGACTAAGTCTGATGCTTCTACTAGTTCAACTCCTAGGTATAATGCCATTGCATCTAGGGTTTCACTTGATTCAAAGATTGCTTGTGCTAACCAAAAGGAACCCATCAAAGCACGGGGATCCAATGTTTCCAATTCTCTATCTTCGTCTGTTGTCCAAAGCAGGTCGTACAAATCGTTCCTTGGTATTTGGATTCGGGCGGCTCTAAACATATGACTGGGCTCTAAACTATGACGTCTGTTCACAGTTCGGGGTCTCGTACTTCATCATAATGGCGTCTGCAGATAACACTTCAGGCCCCGTTCCTCAAAGAAAAGAAAGGTGTACGCTTCAATGCGCTTTATCTTCTTAAGAAGAGAAATCTTCATGTTTATGACCATTCTCATCGACATTCTTCATCAACAAGCTTCATGTTTCTCCCATGCTCATTCAGTCATCAAGTGGATCTACATTCATTAATGTATATTCTTATTCATTTGCTAAATCAAAAATGGCAATTTCGGATGCAATTTTTTATGGGATTTATGAGAAGAGTGAATGTACTAAATGATGATGGATGTTTGAATAATGGTTATACGACTTAAAGTTTGATGACTCTCCTCCAACGCCTAATGTTTCACTCACTAAGGATAAATGGGATTTATTGTTTGGGATTCATTGGTTCAAGATATGTTTGATGAGTATTTACAACCGCTAGCGAATATTTGATGATCATCAAAGAATATGTGATTCATGAGTTCAAGATATGTTTGATGATCATCAAAGAAGTACAACTCAGACTACTTAAAAAGCCCTATCTCTAGTTATTCCTCAAGGCTGATAATGATTATCATAATATTGCAGTTGCACTCATGAATAATGATCCGCTCTTTGGTATTCCTTTGCCAAATCTTCACGGATTATTGTTCATGAATAATGATCCACTCTTTGGTATTCCTTTGCCAAATCTTCATGGATTATTGTTCCTCACATCGTGCATGCTATAAATCAACCACATGAACTTCAAGGAAAATGTCTACCTCATCCGCTCGAAGTTATTGGTGTATCCTCCATCTCAGTCTCTACATGAATACTTTTAGGAAGAATGCATTGATGTTGAGGCATCATTTGTTCCGGTTCATTCGGTGGGTGAATGTACATCCGGTTGTATGTTTATTCACATGTTGGGCATTTGACACAAGTTGATTACTTCAGAGTTAATCATTTATCACTTATTTGAGATTGAAGTTGACCTTCACAAAGGCGTGTTCTTATTTGATAACTTGCTCGGGCTTAAGAATTTGAGTTGAAGGCTTGGTTTATCTAGTTACCAGCAGTCGGATTGGATGGTTGAAGACACAGTTAACTATCACTATTAGGAGTTACGTTGTTTTACTCGGTGTCACATGCAGATGACGATGTGGATAATATCAAGAGGTGTTAATGTCTCATACCTTGTTTGAGTGTGAGTACTTAGAGATTTGCTTGAAGCATAGATTCTCGACACCGTTCTTCCATCTTTAAGTGCAAGCTTAAGACACAAATGCGGGGAATTCGACTTCAGTTTCAAGTTTGGTATATTGGGTTTTTCTTCAACAGTGGTCACTTCAAATTGTCTACATATGGGTTGATAAAGATAGTCAGAGAGAGTTTATGTAGCAGTTGATTCTCACAGGATTCATTTGGGCTATTTGAGTTCTTCTCACAAGATTTCAAGTTTATGGATATATTATGTTACTTCAGTGTTCAGTTGGAAGAAATGTGAGAAGAATATTTGGAACGTGAGATGATACTGCCTATCGACATCTTATATACGGTTTATTATAAAGTGCTTCCGGTTATATGCACAACATGTTCACTTGATCGAGCTAATTCAGTTATTTCAGAGTTGACATCCACATAGATGATTATTGACTCAACATGTTACATGGATGTCATCGTCACTACTCTTGTTGGGTACATGTGTACATTATGTGCTGATTGGTTATATGTTATATAACTGGAATGCACTTGGTAAAATGAAGATGTTGATATATTGTTCCCCTAAATAGACAACTGGTCAATCTCGAAGATTAAGGTGTACATCGGGATGCACAGCGAGGTTCATGTGATCGGTCGTAATCAGTTAATCCGATTTGATAACCACCGGACGATCAATGTTTCAACTTGTTACTTCGGTGTTCTCGTGTTCTTCATGGTGCTGAGCTTCAATCAATGAGACCGCTTTGTATTCAACTCTACTTCTTAGGGAAATGGTCTTTATTCGATGTTTGTCGGTTTGGGGGGAAGCTACCAAAGATTCAAATTGAGAAGGCTCATGTCCCGACGATTTTCTTAGAAGCCTCGAATGCTTTGGTGGCGAAAGTTTAAGAGAAGTTGATTCCTTTCTTCTACAACGTGCTGAACGATATCTTTATCTCGGTACTCATTTCATCATTCTCTTAAACTAATTTATCTCTTGTAAATATTTATTCGAAAAACAAAATACAAAATTATAAAACCTTCATAAAAATCAAATAAAAAAATATAAAACTTTCAAAATCCATAAAAAATTTGAAAAATTCGAAAAATCTTCAAAAAAATATTGTCTCGATTCGATAATATCTACGGTCTTGATGTTGTCATTCAAAGAATGACACGGGACTTTAGATGTTGTTCGAATTTTTTTATATAAAAAAAAAAAAAACAAAAAAATCAAAAAATCAAAAAATCAAAAATTATTTTTGGGAGAAAGAGAAAAAATGGTTTATTGTCATTTCAGTGCATAACCCGCTTTTTCAAAGAAAGAACAGAGCCATACTTTATCATGTTTTCAAAATTCCATGCTCTGATTCTTTAAACATTTATCTGCTGAAAACTAACTGCTTTGAAAAATAACTCAGCCTCTATTTTTGATAATCATCTGACTTATTTGTCAAAATATCAATCTCTCAATCAACAACCTATGTCATTGATTGAGGGGAGAATGATTTCAATTAAATTAAAAGTTATTTGGCATTAAATTGTTTTCAAAAGATATTCAGGCATGTTTTATCAATGGAGTTTAAAGTCTTAAAATCCGATCATTATCGGTTAAAACGCTTTCATAATCAAGTCACAATTCTCCTTAAAAGCTTTCAAAATCAATTTAAATCTATAAGAGATCACAAATCTCAAATGATTTGATAATTGTGATCGGGGAGAATGTGTGATTTAAATTGGATTTAAACTGATAATTCGGTAAATGGTTTTATAAGGATGTACAAGCTCTCCTTCCCACATGTGACAAACGATTTCAAATTTTCCATGCACATGTTGAGGGGGAGCATCTATCTTAAACCTATGATTTGAAACGTGATAACTTATCTCAAGGTGCAGGTTCCCTCTAGTATGTGCAAAACTCTTTTCAAATCTTGAGGCACATATTGAGGGGGAGCAAAATCATGAAAACCTCATCCTTCCCCAAAATGCTTTATCTACTTGATTCGATTAGGGAAGTGATGTTGATATTTTTTGAAAATGGTAATCAAAGAAGTTAATTCTTTCTCTTGCCTCCGTGTGGAAAACTATTTCAAATACTTGATTCACATGTTGAGGGGGAGTTCTTCTTCTAAAAATATCAAAAACAATTCAGGTACAAAATGCTTTGATAAAATATCATAAGTATCTGGATTGATTTTCAAATGGTTTTCAATTGGTTCCTATGGCGGATGAACAATACCAAAAAGACCGACCAACTTTACATTATGTATGGTGATATAAGGACGATAAGGTTAGGTATGTGTTCCCATGATCCGCCAGAACCGGAGGGATCTACCCAGGACTATCCACTAGTTAGTGTAGAGTTCTTAGGTATGATGATAAAAGGAGAAAAATGAGATATGGGAAGAGTGCGGAATAAGACTGAGCTAGTCTTGGAATAAACCCAACAAGGTTCTTGCTATGAAGTCTCGGTAAGCACTGAAGGGGTTGAAGAATTAAAAGAATTGAATGAGAAAAGGGTGAAAACAAATAGCCCTCCATTTATTCAACCTTAGGCGAAACCGGTTCAATTCATATGCTACTGATGGTAACATCGGTATTGAAGACAAGACGTCATGGACCCAACCACTCAAGTTCCTCTTAAAAGGACTTGTTTCATTCTCACGGGGAACCGACATTATCTATCAACTTTCTCTTAGAGATTGTTGATATTGAAGGAGGAGACCCTCTCCCTAGTCTCCGATATAGGATCCAAATATGCACAAATTGAGTCTAGTGCCACGAGATCATCAATAAATCTCATTAGGACACTTTCAATGAAGACTCTCTGTTTCACACAATGTGGAAAGAGAGATTATATCTTGAGTCCTACGCATTATCCTTGTGGTATTTCCCGAACATCCGAGTGATGTGTTTACATATTCACTGTGAAGATGGAAAGCCTTCTGGAGCCAACATCAAACAAGCTCTGGTAGGTGGCATGTGAGATCTATTATACAGATCAACCATGTGACAACTGAACAGAAACAATGGGGCGATTCAATCTTTTGAATCCTGGTTCAGGTTATGGATTGACGGATACCTTTGAAAAACCGGTCTTTGTGCTTTAAAACTCTTTTCATTAGCACGTCGACCGTGTACTAATTTTTCAAATCAAAAGGTGTTTTATGATTGATAATTGATTTTCATTAAAACCTTCGTTATATTGCAAAAACAATTTCTATTGAGCAATACACGATTGTTTTTCAAATCTCTTTTCATCAATCAGTGGACGTAAATTCGCTGGTTCACTCACTCCGTGTTGTCTTCTTTGAGACGTTCCGGTTTGAGAACAACTAGAGCAGCTGCGAAACCCTGTCAAGGAAATTCTTCGAATTATACCTGATCACAGGCAGTACTTGTACTGATCAACGGGGAACCGTGGGCCGTGTACCTCAATTCATCGAAAGTGATCAAAGACACTTTCGTGCGATTTATTGCTAACTGTCTTATGCAGTACACCCCGCGTTGCAGCTGATCAGAATGGAGCGGTCAATCCATAGCCGCATGCTCACACAACACATTCATATCAAAAGATATCATGATTGGTGCATCAATGACTTGATATTCTAACTCCATGCTTCGCTACGCTGCCAATATCATGAATCAACGAATGCTTCCGCTACTCCGATGAGAAGATATCATGATCCAGAATGTGAGCATGTCGGTCTGAAAGTCACATCATCACATAATACCAACACCACAATGGATGTATCGAGATTTTCTATTAGCTGATGATCTCAAAAGCTGGCTCAACATTATTATCACGTGGATCAATAAAAGACCTCCACTTGGATTAACCAAACATGCAATGAGTGGAATCAATGACTACGAGCTCCGGAGCAAAGTACTACATCAAGAATGCAAGATCAATTGTTAATGTAATATCCGATTGTATTCAATGTCATTTTAGTATATGTTTGAGGTGACCTCCCTTAGGGGAGATTGTTAGGAATTAGAAATTCCAGGTATTAAAGAGTCGGTCACCTCAAGTATATGTAATCGTTAGAAAGCTCGTAGTCATAGTACTTTTATGTTAAGTAGTATTTAGTTTTGTAACACCGTGGAGGACGGACGGGTCTTTACCCACTGTATGCTTGATCCACAGCCCGTTGTGTGGCGTTTTATTGTAAGACTATAAATACTCTCTACCTTCCAAGGTAGAGAGTTGGAGCTCATAATAAGATTTTTCTTTCTCTCACTAAGTTCCCTAAACCTCTAACTTTCTCTCTCTAGAACTCACCTTTATACGCCCACTTTGAGTTATGGTTTAATGTGTATGTGAAATCCAATATCCTACATAACTCGACGGTACCATAAGGATAAACCTTAGCAATAGTAAATGGACCAGACCAATTGAGCTTTCCCGAGAATATCTTTAGTCTAGAGTTGAAACGAAGGACTCTATCACCGATGTTGAAAACACGGTTTTTGATTTTCTTGTCATGAATCCTTTTTGTCTTTTCTTTGTAAATCAAAGAATTCTCGTATGCTTGATCACGAAGTTCATTAAGTTCATTCATTTGAACCTTACGGTGATCACCCGCAGTTTTGAGGTCGAAGTTTGCATGTTTCAAGGCCCAGTAGGCTTTGTGCTCGAGTTCGATCGGAAGATGACATGCCTTTCCATACACTAGCTTGTATGGCGTGCACCCGATAGGTGTTTTATAAGCTGTACGAAAGGCCCAGAGTGCATCATCCAATTTATCTGACCAGGATGCACGGTTTTCTCCTACTGTCCTTTCAAGTATCCTTTTTATACCCCGATTTGTCACTTCTACTTGTCCACTTGTTTGTGGATGATACGCAGTAGAAAGACGGTGAGTTACACCATACTTTTGCATGACTTTATCAAATTTGTCATTGCAGAAATGCGTACCACGATCACTGATTATAGCACGTGGAGTTCCAAATCGGGCAAATAAAGCTTTGAGGAATTTTACTACAACTCGGGCATCGTTAGTGGGTAAAGCTTTTGCTTCAACCCATTTTGACAAGTAATCAACGGCCACGAGAATGTATTTGTTTCCTCGAGATGATGGAAATGGCCCCATAAAATCTATGCCCCAGACGTCAAATATTTCACAGACTTGAATTGCATTTTGTGGCATTTCATTTTGTTGTGAAATATTTCCATTACGTTGACATGGATCACATGTTTTGACGAGATCATGGGCATCTTTATAGATTGTGGGCCAATAAAATCCAGAGTCAAATACCTTTTTGGCTGTGTAGTTGGGGCTATGATGTCCCCCAGTAGGTCCAACATGGCAAGCCTTGAGAATTTCGTTGGCTTCCTGACCGTATACACACCGCCGGATGACTTGATCCGCACAGATTTTAAACAAGTAGGGATCGTCCCAGAAGTAATGATTAACATCCTTGAAGAATTTATTCTTCTGTTGGGTCGTCATCCCTTTCAATATGAAGTTTCCCGCATGGTAATTTGCGAAGTCAGCAAACCATGGGGTGGTAGAATCTCCACGAAAAGTAACCGCATTAAGAGTCTCGAGAGGAAATGTTTCATTGATTTCCTTTTTCTCGAAAACATCTTGGTGTGGGTTCTCTAATCGGGACATATGATCAGCAGCAAGGTTCTCAGCTCCTTTTTTATCACGGATGATGATATCAAATTCTTGGAGGAGGAGAACCCAACGGAGTAACCTCGGCTTTGCATCTTGTTTAGCAAAGAGGTATTTTAAATCTGAGTGATCCGTGTACACTATGCATTTGGTCAAGATTAAGTACGGCCGAAACTTCTCAAAGGCGTACACCACGGCGAGTAGTTCTTTTTCTGTGGTGGTGTAGTGAGTCTGAGCTTCAGTCATGGTTCTGCTAGCATAATGAATGGGCTTGAAATGTTTCGTTTTTCGTTTCCCCAAGACTGCACCTATGGTAAAATCACTGGCATCGCACATAAGTTCGAAAGGTAGGTCCCAGTCAGGGGCAACTAAGATCGGTGCTTCAGTAAGCTTTTTCTTGAGAGTTTGAAAAGCTTCTATGCACTCAAGAGAGAAGATGAAAGGAGCATCTTTTTCAAGAAGATGGGTCATAGGCCGGGCTATTTTTGAGAAATCCTGAATGAATCTCCGATAGAAACCGGCATGCCTGAGAAAACTCCTGACACCTTTGACAGTAGTGGGAGTTAGGCAGCTTAGCAATAACATCGACTTTTGCTCTATCGACCTCGATCCCGTTTTTTGAAATTTTATGGCCAAGGACTATGCCTTCTTTGACCATAAAGTGGCTCTTCTCCCAGTTAAGACAAAGATTGGTGTCTTTGCACCTTTGAAGCATGCTGTCTAAGTGGGAGAGACATGTCTGAAAAGAATCCCCGATGACTGAAAAGTCATCCATAAAGACTTCCATGGTTTTCCCGATCATGTCGTGGAAAATGGCCATCATGCACCTTTGGAACGTGCCTGGGGCATTACATAGGCCGAAAGGCATACGTTTATAAGCAAACGTCCCGTAGGGGCACGTGAAAGTAGTCTTTTCTTGATCTTGAGGGTCAATGGGGATCTGAAAGTAACCCGAGAAACCATCTAGGAAACAATAATACTCGTTTCCTGCTAGTCTCTCAAGCATCTGATCCATGAAGGGTAGGGGAAAATGGTCTTTTCGGGTGGCGTCATTCAACTTATGATAGTCAATGCAAACACGCCATCCTGTTACCAGCTGAGTTGGAATCAACTCGTTATTTTCATTTGGAACAACAGTAATGCCACCCTTTTTAGGAACACAGTGAATTGGGCTAACCCAAGGACTATCTGAGATCGGGTAAATTAATCCTGCATCAAGAAGTTTAAGAACCTCTTGTTTAATAACATCATGGATTTTTAGATTTACTCGTCTTTGTTGTTGAACTGCTGGCTTGAAGTCATCCTCCATCAAGATTTTGTGAGTACAAAACTCAGGGTTGATACCCTTAATGTCGGAGAGTTTCCAAGCAATTGCTTGCTTGTGTGACTTCAAGACCTTTATCAGAGCAGTCTTTTCATCTTTACTCAAATCTCGAGCAATAATGACGGGTAATTTATCATCACCCTCAAGAAATGCATACTCGAGATGAGGTGGTAAGTCCTTAAGTTCAACCTCAGGAAATTCTTCAGTTTTCTCAACTGACTTGACTTCCTTATTATGAAGCTCAACGGGAGGGAGTGGAGGAGAAGTGTCCTGATTTAACAACTTCTCAAGAAGAAGAATATCTCCCTCCAGATCAATCTCATTGTTTTCAATCCCATCTGGAATTGAATCACTTTTGAGAAACGCCTCGACCTCTTCCAAAAGAAAATCACTTCCCTCAAACGGAGTGAGAGAAGGGGAAGGGTCGGAAATGATAGGTCGAGAAGATGTGGTGGGATCCCCACTTACAGAATTATGAGAATAACCAAGAAACTCTTGAGAGTACTCCTCTGAAGCAATATCAATTACATCGATTCGGTTAACCGATACAACATCATAGTTTGAGGAGTACCTCAAAGTTTGATCGAGGTTAAAGGTAACGGCTTCATCACCCACACGTAATGTGATTTCATGCTCAAATACATCAATAAGAGCATGGCCCGTCCTTAGGAATCCTCGTCCAACAATGAGAGGAACCCGTGGATCAGCATCGAAATCAACGACTACAAAGTCAGCTGGAAAATGGAACTTTCCTACTTTCACAAATACGTCTTCGGCAATGCCAAGTGGACGGGATATTGAACGATCTGCAAGCTCGAGAGTCATGCATGTAGGAGTAAGGTCCGGAAGAGAAAGTTTCTTCCATACTGAATGAGGCATCAGGTTAATGCTTGCACCAAGATCGGCTAAGGCAAAGCATTCAACCATTCCTGGAAATACACAAGGTAAGAGAAATTTTCCAGGATCTCCAAGCTTAACGGGAAGCTTCTTCAAGATAACTGCTGAGCAGTTCTCGTTTAGTGGAGTTTTTGCCATCTCAAACAGTTTTTCCTTGTTGCTTAACAACTGTTTGATTGTTGATGCAAACTTGGGCATCAGAATGATAGCATCCGCGAAGCTAATGTCAAAGTGTAGTTCTTGAAATATTTGGAAGAACTTTTCCATTTGTTGAGTAGCTTTCTCGCGGAGCTTCTGTTCATTTAAACGTGATGGTAAGGAATAGAGGATTTGGATTTCTGGTTTTCAACCGGGATGTCATGTGAATAAAAAACAACTCCTGGCTTAGACTTGGGTTTCAGGACAACTTGAGGTTGGACATCGTTGGTACCTCCGTTATTAGTAGGAAGTTCCTTGTCTTTTGTCGCCTCATGTTCACGTTCCACTACCTTAGGAGAAGAAGAAGAAGAGGTAGGAGGAACAATGGGTCCTTCGTATGATACACCACTTCTTGTTGTGATCGCTTTAGCATCGCCCCTCGGGTTAGCGATCGTGTTGCTCGGAAGTTTTCCTGAGCCCGAGGGTTGATCATTTAAAGACTTCTTTAGTTCAGCGATCTGACTGATCAACAATCTGTTTGTCTCCTCTTGAGACTTCATGAATTGTTTTAAAAGCTCATCAGATGTTGATACTGGAGGAGGTGGAGGGAAATTTTGAGGTCGTATGTTTTGATTATAACCTTGTTGTTGGAAATTCCCTTGGTTAGGATTCACATTTCCATGAAATTGATTCCCTCGATTGAAATTGTTTTGATTAAAGTTTCCTTGATGTTGGAAACCTTTATTTGGTCCGGGATAGAAATTACTTTGGTTTTGATAACCTTGGTTCATTCTAGGTTGGTTCTGATTCCAGTTTTGCATGTTAGGATTCTGGTTAAAACCGGGTGGTCCCTGATAAGTATTAGCACGGTAGTTTGGTTCATTTTGAGGACGGTATTGATTACCTCCCTGATGTGAAGTACCGGCTATAGCATTGGCTTCAAACGGACTACCATCGGTGGCAGTACAATTGTAGTATGCATGAGGGCCACCACAAGTGACACAGACCTCGACTTTCTTCACTTCACCATGTGATGGTGTCTGTGTGAAAGTGACTTTCTTTTGGTTTGCAAGAACCAAAGCCTGAATAGCATCCGTGAGTTTGTCAATCTTAGCATCGGTGCTAGATGCACTCACGTGAGTAGAAGGTCCTGCATTAGACTGAGACTGATATGTCTTTGTTCGTACAGGGCGGACCTGGGACTTGTTTTCTATGATTTGCAAGGCTTCTTTTGTGGTCTTGCTCAGGAAATTACCTCCCGCCGAGGCATTTAAAGAGTCTTGGTCAGCTTGGCTCAGACCATTGTAGAAAGTATCCATTTGCATTAACTCGGAAAAACCATGATGCGGACACTTTCGGAGCAACTCTTTGTAACGATCCCATGCCTCACCGAATGATTCATCAAATCTTTGAGTGAATTTCATTATCTCATTCTTAAGACTTGTAGTTCGGGATGGAGGATAGAATTCGTTAACAAACTTAGTGACTAAATCCTCCCATGTCTCAATGGAACGAGGGGGTTGTTTCTCAAGCCAAATCCGGGCTTGTCCCTCTAGAGAGAATGGGAACAGAAGAAGCTTAATTGCTTCATGTGGGACATTCTTGTATTTGATGGTTGATGCAATCTTGTTGAACCATCGAATATGTGCATGAGGGTCGTCCCGCTCAAAACTATAAAATTGGATTTGGGTTACAAGATTAAGCAACCCGGTTTTGAGCTCGAAGGTATCAGCCACGATGGCTGGGACAACAACGGCATCTCCGTAACCCTCGATGGGTGCTTGGAGAAGCTCTTTCATCGGTTTATCTTCTGCCATTACGACAGGGGGTGGTGGTGCTAGACGTTCCTCAGTCATGGTTGATGGAGCGGAACGTCCTCTACGTCTACGTGGAATACTTACAAGCTCTGAAAGTGGACTTGTGGAGCTGGAAGAACGATTGCGCATGCACTAAGTATAAAAATCAGTTTTCAAAAACAAATGCGAGGCAAAACGACAAGTGAACTTAAACCAATAATCACAAATGAAATGGCTTCTTTAAAAAAGGTACATCAAATCACAATGATACAAAGGCAAGTTTTGATTTTTAAGATTGGGAACTTATTAATGTTCACACCCCCAGTTGGTAGGTGTTCTGCCTTGGTTTGCGGTGGTTGATTTTTATGTATTTATTAAGTACCACTAAAAAGACGTAGGTATGGATTTGTGCTAAGGGTTTAAAAACTTTGGGACAATATTTTTGGTATTGTCTTGTTTAACCAAATCGTACCTCTTTAAGAATCACCTTAAAGAAAATACAAGATAGGAAACGTTACGATTGTTTTGTTGTTTTATATTTTGTTTGGTGTTGTTAACACTTCAGGAAAAGTGTTAATGAACTTTTTGATTTTGATAACTTTACAAAAAAAAAACTGTTTACAAATGGTGGTATATATGCAAGTATGGGTTTGAAAATGTTTAAAACACGCTACAGCCTCCCCGGCAGCGGCGCCAAAATTTGATCGGGCCCAAACAGTCAAGAAATATTGACCAAAGGTTTTAGTCAACAAAAGTCAACTATTATAGACTCAATACAATTTCCCTTGGAATTTAGTGGATTCCCGGGTCGTTAAATCCCACGGAGGTTGAATGGTGTGTGAAAACGTTCAGAAGTAGAATGATCACTGAGGACAATGATCTGTAAGTATTTTGGTTGATAATTACACTACTGATTGTTTGGAATTATATTTGGATACAGAATTATAAAGCACAACAATCAGATTAAACAAACGTGTATTGCAAGTAAATAAAAATGTAAATTTAAAAACTACAGGGACTTAAAATGACAAGTTTAAAACTAAAGGGTGTAAAATGAAAATTTTAAAACTTTTTAAACTTAAAGAAAATTAAAATCTAAAAAGAAAATATTTTACTAATATTATATTAATTTAATATTAATTAATTAATCAAAACTATTTTAAACTTATTTAAAATCTAGTTTAATTAATCTAAAAAAGATTTATAATACAAAACTAACTAAGAAAATTACAAATTTATTTTCTAAAAATCTAGAACAACTTAAAAGATTTATAAAAATTAAAAATAAATATTTTTGTCTTTTAGTGAAGGTTTTATTAATTAAAAACTTAATTAATAATTTAAATCTAATTAAACTAATTAAAGGATTAAAATTAGAAAATAAAAAGGGAAAATTACAAGATTAATTTTTACAGGTTATAATTAAGTTAACAAAGCTAGGAAAATTATAAAAATGAAAATGGAATTAAAATTAAACAACTATTCTAATTTTTATTTGATTTTTATGTTTTATCTAATTTAAATAAAATTAAATATAAAAATTACAAGGACTGCAATAAAAATTCTAGGAAAATTACTACAAGCTTAAAATTAAACAAGGGTTACAGGAAAAATATAAAAATTTACTACTGTAGCACAAATTTATACAATTATAATTTATTCAACAGTTTTAATTAAAAGCTAAATTAACTAAAATTAAATCTAATAAATACAAGATTAAGACAGAAAATTCTAAGAAAATTACAACAACTATATAATATGACAAAGTAATTTAGAAAATTATAAAAACCTAATATCACTTAACAAAATTTAAAAATAGAAATTAAAATTTAAAAATATTAAATAGAAACTATCACTTAATATTAAAAATGATTATTTTTGGATTTTTGTTTTTGAAACTAGTTAATGTACTGAAAATGAAGAACTTTTGTAAAAACAACTTTTATACAACTAAAAAATAAGCTGTGTGGGAGCTTATGAGCACCACATTTGAGCTTTTTGGCTCAAAGTGAGATTTTGAATATGAAAAAGCTATCAAGAAGCTACACAACTGATCCCAAGGACAAATTAAGCTGTAAACAACTTAAGTACACTGGAAATAAGCTAAAACATGTAAAGAAACATACTAATAAGCTACAATAAGCAAATTAGCAAAATCCATAATCCTAAATCCAAACAGGCCTGCAGTCAACTTTAAGGGTAATATAAGCTTATGACATAAGCTTAGAAGCACAAAATAAGCACTGAAGTAGCAAGTTAGGTTGGAGGGATTTTCAATAAGCCAAAGTTCTCAAAGTGGGATCCACTAATGAGCTTATGAGGGGCTTATGAAAGTGCTCTCAAAACTGTGCACAGAACATCATATTGAAAAAGTGCTAAATAAGATCTAATAAATAAGCAGATTTACTAAGTGAATAAAAATAATAAAAATACCCTGATGAAGATAAGCAACAAAAGATTGATATCCTAGAAGCACAAAACATGAAACTAAGTATTAAGACCACAAGAAAATGAACTAGTTATTCAAAAATCCATGAACTGAAAATTTGACTTTTTAAGAAACACTAGTAAGTTGACTTATGTGAACTTTAATCTAGGTTTACCAACTGATAATGTTATATTAAACTATAAAGAGATGAATTTAAGCTAGGTTATCTAATTCTAATCTAGTATTATGAAATTGGTACTTTAACTTTTAACAGACAACAAGAAATGGAAGATTAAAGGCAATTTTGACTTTCTATCAAACAAGATACTAGTTTTATGACTTATTTTACCTACTATTACTATTTGCAACAGATAACAACTAAGGATAACAACAATAACTCAGATTAACACACATAAATCAGTAATACCAAACAGTCCTTTATCAAGGCTAAATGAAGATTTTCAAAGCAATTCCTTTTTTTAACCCTTAACACTGATTTCAACCTTCATGTTATCATTCAACAAGATCATAAGAGCACAGAACAACAACAAAAATAGCATAGAACGCAGAAATGACCAATATGCTATTTTAACTGTGAAATTGGACTTTTCTTGCAGCTTTGAAATCTAATGAACAAGCTAATGATTTTAAACTCTATTACCACTTATCTACTTATCACAAACACAGAATCACAAAGATCAAAGCATAAAACACAAGAACTTAGTAAAATGCAAAAATCACCAAATAAGCTTACAAATGCAATCCAGCTTAGAACCAAGAACTAGGACCAAGAAACACTTCCTATAGAACCTCCACAGGTTCAATAACCCAGAACCATCTTCATTTCACCATGCTCCTTGCTTCTTCTTCTTTGTCTTGTGATTTTTATTTTTACACTATTTTTTTTGTATTTTTGGTATTTTTTTGCTTTTTGATACTAATCAAAGTTTTAAGGTTTCTAATAGCTATATTAAGCTATCTAGGAGCTTATATGAGCTTATTCAGTCCATACTAACAACTACAAACAACATTAACATAAACTTTGAAATTTAAAATTCAAATTTGCATAAGACTGAATTGAACTTGGAAATATGAAATTGATTACTTGAAAAGAGTTAAAATACAATAGAAACACTGAGTACAAAGTTTTTAAGCTTAAAATTACACTAAGGAATAAGAAAATACAAATACGACTAAGATTACACTAAGTGATAAACTAACTAACTTCTTCCTTTTGTTTCTTCCCCTTTTATAAGCTCAATAAGACTTCCCGCTTGCTTCTGATCACTTCCTACACTCAATCTTGACCGTCCAAAGCTTTGAATTAATCCTAGCCGTTTAAACATTTTTGGCGCCAAATCTTGTATACGTGTCTTGAGACTGTTGGACCTCAATTTGGTGATCAGATGGTGCTTAGTGGGCAAATTGGAACTATTTCAGAGTGTAATGATGAGTTTTAGTGGTAATTTTTATATAACAAAGGAAATGGGTTGAGTTGGTGATAGTGGGGGTGCAGTAGCATTTATTGTGTGGGGGGGTCTAGAGGTGTAGATGGGCTGGTAAAAGGTAGGGGTGAGCTGTGGGGAAGAAGAGGACAGGTGGTGAACATTGGGGTGAGTTGCAGAGGTAAGGTGAGGTGGAAGGAGGAGAAGGAGACGGGGAAGGTGAGTTTGACTCGCTGGATAAAGATTGGGCCTGCTGGGTTTGTAAAATGGGTTAGATAGATGGGTTTATTGGATTTGGTTATAAATGGGTTTAAGTTATATAACATTGGATCCGGTTTAGTGTATAAGACCCAAGGACCATTTATGCAATATTGGAAACTTGAGGGACTGGATTTGATACTGTTCCAAACTTATTGTACAAGGATCATTCTTGCCATATTGATAAACCAAAGGACCAATGTTGTAATTTCCACTTTAAAATGACCCAGGGACCAAATCTGACAATTTTCCAAACTTTAAGGGCCAAACTTGTAATTTTCCAAAAGTTCACCATAAGGCCAATTTTGCCATTTATGAATAGTACAAGGTTTACTTTTGATTATTTTCACTTTTTAAATTCACCAAGGACTATTTTTGACAATTTTTAAACTTTAGGGACTAAAGTTGTCATTTTGTGATTTTTAAACTTTGAGGGGTTTGTTTTGACAACTTTTGAATCCCATGGACCTTAAATGATATTTTGCTTTGTTTTGATTTACCAGGGACTAGTTTGACAACTTTTGAAACTTGGGGGACTAAAACTGCCAATTATGCAAACTTGATACGTTTTTCACCTGCTTTTGGTATTTTGGCATTTGAAACACATAAAACACTCATTTGTGATATTTTTATCATTTTGATGCTTTGACGGGTGTGTTTGGATGTTTTTGGCAGTTTAAAAGGTACAAAAATGATGAGTATTTGCATACTCATCAACAAGTATATTGCTTAGTCAGGTGTTACCTTGTACAACGTAACGCTTTAGTGGTAAAAAATGTGCGTGTCTTGCAACCAACACATGCGGTGAAAACCTTTAATTGCACCACGCGTGGGACTTCCCTGATAACAATATAACAACTAAACTATGAATATAAAATCAGGCATAAGAAAAGACCCATGAATATAAACTCAGGCATAAGAAAAGATATTAAAACCCCATAACCTACACCCAAAATCAAGTATCAAATTTAATGAAAAGAAAGTTACATTTCATGGAATTTGGATTTTAAATAACCAAAGCAAGGTCTGCAGCAAACCATTGCTCCATTCATGCTTTCAGATTTTTAAAAGCCCAACACTATAGTCCACTTCCAATGGGCAAACATTTAAAATAAAAAAAAGAGTAAACCTTCACCTTCACAAAGGAAACTAATCTTGCTTGCTATTTTTCTAACCCCAATGATTAAGTGGCAAACGAGCGACGAGCCTGTAATATCAGTGTGAAAACATTTTTCTCCATTTTCCAAACAACATACAAAACCCAAAGCTGGAAAAGATACATATGAGACTTCGGTTAGACCAGTTGTGTAAGATTATTGATATCATAACACCACTTATGAGTTTAATGAGATTTGTATGTTTCTAGAGAGAGAGAAAGATGAAAGAATGGGATGTTTAGAGAGAGAAACAAAATATGCAAGATTTAGATTAAAGTGAACATCAAACCCTCTCCCTTGAGGGGAAAGGGCTATTTATATGTGTTTCCTATGCCCTCCTTCGGGCTGTGGATTAGGCATACAGTGGGTAAAGACCCATCCTTCTTCCACGGTGTTACTTACGCTAATATAAAAGGGTTGAGTCTACGAGCTAACTTATGCTAGACTATAGTTGAGGTGACCGAAAATTCTATATGGATTTACTAAATCCTAAAAATCTCCCCTTAAGGGAGGTCACCCCATGAATTACATTTTGAATCCTAGCATTCTATTATTAACTTCATACTTGAGCTCGTAGACTTTGAGACTTCCATATAATCAACTTTGCATCTTCAGTAGTGTTTCTTTGGCATGAATGTTTCTTTGTCATGTTATCACGAGCTTTCTTTGAGATCATCAGCCATAGTGAATCTCCAGCTCATCCTTTGAGGTATTGCCATTATGTGATGTTGTGACTTTTGGACCGACATGCTCACAGTTTTGGATCATGACATCTTTTCATCAGAGTTGCGGAAGCATTGTTGTGTGTTTTGATTATCAAGTGTATGATGTGATCATGCAGTTATGAATTGACGTCTCATTGGCCATCAGCTATAATCATTGGGAGTTCTTGCAAACGATAGTTAGCAATAAACACACGAAAGTGTCTTTGGTCACTTTCGTTAAATAGGGTTGCAAGAACCACGGTTCCCCGTTGATCAGTATAAATACTACCTGTGATCAGGTAGAATTATGAAGAATCTACTTGACAAGGTTTCGCAGCTGTACTAGCCGTTCTCAAACCGGAGCATCTCAAAGAAGACAACACAGAGTGAGTAAACCAGCGAATTAACATTCACTTATTGATGAGAAATTGATTTGATAAACACTTGCGTATTGCTGAATAAAGAGTTTTTGCAATACGACGAAGGTTTTAAGAATTAAATCTAGATTCACTCAAAAATAATTTTGTTTGTAAACATTAGTGTGCAGTCGATGTGCTAGAAAAACAATTTATGAGCACATCGAAAGGTTTTTTTTAAAGTATCCGTCAATCCATTTCCTGGACCAAGGTTGATTCAAGAATGAATCACCCCATCGTTTCTATCCAGTTGTCACAAGTTTGATTCTTGAAGAATCTCACATGTCACCCACCAAGAGCTTATTTGATGTTGGCTCTAGAAGGATTTCCATATTCATTGTCAATATTTTACATATCACTCAAATGTTTTGGCAATACCACGAGGATAATGCGTAGGACTCTCAGTATATATTCTTACTTTCCTCATTGTGTGAAACAACAAGTCTTCATGAATTGTGTATCCTAATGAGATTTATTGATGATCTCTTGGCTCTAGACTTAATAGTGCATTTTGGTTTCCTAAGCAGAGACTAGGGAGAGGGTCTCCTTCTTCAATATCAACCATCTCTAAGAGAAAGTCGATAGATTATGTAGGTTCCCTGTGAGAATGAAACAAGTCCTTTTAAGAGAACTTGAGTAGCTGGGAAGTTTTGGTGCAGTGCGTCACTGGGTCCATGACGTCTTGTCTTCAATACCAGTGTTACCTTGGTAACCACTAGTAGCATATGTATTGAACCCGGTTTCTTTCCCAAGGTTGAATTATTGGAGGGCTATTCCTTTTCACCCTTTTACTTTTCATTGCTTTTTCATTCTTCAACCCCTTCAGTGCTTACCGAGACTTCATTACTAGAACCTTGTTGGGTTTGTTCCAATCCTAGCTCTATCTCAGTCGGCACTTTTCCCTTATTCTCATTTTTCTCCTTTTTTTCATCATACCTAAGGACATCTACTCTATCTAGTACATTGTACCTGAGTAGATCCCTCTGGCTCTGGCGGGATCGTGGGAACAAATACCTAACCTTACCATCCTTATAACTCCAATGCATAAAGTAAAATGGTCGGTCTTGTGGTACTGTTCTTTCTTCCTTGAAATCAAATGAAAAACAATTTGAAAAGACAATCAAGGTACTTGTGATATAAGATCAAAGCATTTTGTACCTCAATTGTTTTTTATCATTTATAAATGCTCCCCCTCAACATATGCGTTGTTGTAACACCCGTTTCTGAGGTACTTGGACCCCACCCTAGATGAAAATGGATCAAAGGCCTTACGTGATTGGCTAGTCAAACCCGAAGGTCAAACTATTAGTCAATGAATGTGTAACGTAGTTTTGGAAGTTATGATGCCTAACTTAAGGGACTAGTGTTGTTTAGTAGTATATGTGTTATAAGTTAGTTGTGACCAAAGTAGAATGAATGGAACTAGAGGGACCAATCTTGCCCAATGGCTAAAGTTATGCAAGATAAATAATTATGGGGAGAAGTCTAGAGATTTCTATCTCTTCCTAGAGGGTGTTTGATGTCCGGTTTATAGAAGAGAAAAAGAGAGGGAAAAGAGTTGAGCTTGGTTATCATCCCATGATGATGATGAAGGTCTAGTGCTTATGATCTTGCCTAGCCTTGATTCTCATAAGATGATGATGATGGTGATGAAGGTAGAGTCATGATGTCCATACTAGACTTAGCTTGGAGCTAAGGTAAGTAAACCGGCTATAATGTAAAGTTAGAATGATTTCTATGTGTTACGCGTTATGTGGCTTATGTGCTAGATTGATGATTAGCTTGGTTAGTTGTGCTTATGTGATTATGAGTAAGATGCTAGTTATGTGTTAGACGAGAAAGGATTAGAGGAAAGAATGGTTATGGCTTTAAGTAGCTGAGGTATGTGGTTATGCTTTATAATTGTGATAGCGTGTTATGCGTGAATGAATTATAATGATATGTTATACCCGCTTTACTTACTAAGCATTCGTGCCTATGGTTTAAGGTGTTAATGCTTTGTAGGTTGTTATGTGGTGATGATGGTAAGCTTGGGCTAAGGCTTACGGATTGCTAGTTATGTGGAAGATTGGAAGATTGGTAAGGAAGTAGGAGCTAGGTAGTATACCGAGCTCAATGTCGAGTTTGTACCCCCGTTGGTCCTATGATAGTTTGTATGGTGTAGTCAAGTGTCAATTTTTATGTTATGATTGTCTTGATGAATCGGTGGCCAACCGTTGGGTCAAAGTGTGTTTTAACTGTTTATAGTCAGAGTTAAAGGGGTGTTTGGCATAAGCGTATTTATACCCATTTTGGGTTGTAAACAGGTCATTCAATTATGGAATAAGTTTATTATGTTCTACTAATGATTTTGGTTGAGTTTGGTATGGTAATGAGTTGCTAAGTGTCGTTTGACTTGAAATGGGTCAAAACGGGTTTTGGGTACAAAACCCGTCACTTTTCAAATTACTAATCCGAGGGTCAAACTGTAAATGTTTTTATATGAAAATGAGCCCAAGGATAGATAAGTAAATATGGAAAGTTTCGTTAATTGTCGGGTCATAGAAGTTGTTTTTCCGGAAAATGGGTAAAAAAGATGCATAAAAGGGGCGTTTGGGTTAGGTGTGTTCTTACCCATTTTGGGTAGCAAACAGGTTGATTGATTATGTAAACGATTTAGTATGAAATGTTAATGGATTTGAGTGAGTTTGGTGTGGAAATAAGGTAGTATGGTGTTTATTGTGAAATTTGGTGAAATTTCGGTATGGGGTACACTAAATTTCGGTATGGAACCAAAACTCCCAAATTTTGGTTTGGGAGTGAATCTGTGGACAAATTTTATCGGTTTTCGAAAAATCATATCTTTTAATCCGTAAGGAGCCATGAGTCGTGCCACCCAGCGTTTTGAAGGTAATGGAGTCTAGTTTTATTTAAAAATAGTCTAAATGTATGAATGTTTATATATTTTTGTCAATGGTCAAAAGAGTAACAGCAGGTCAGTTTTGATCATGTCGCTTTCGCGCAAAAGTTTTAATTTTGAGTCAAATCATTCACGGGGTGTAACAGTTGGTTTTTGAAATCATTTAGCACATGGAGGAAGAAGGTCTTTGAAGTACTTCCTCGATCACAATTGCCATAGAGAAACCATTTGAAAATCAATCAAAGTACTTATGATAAAACATTGAAGCCTTTGTACCTCGATAGTTTATTCTCTTTTTGAAATGCTCCCCCTCAATATGTGCATCAATCAATGAAAAACGTTTAGCACATACGGGGAGAGCAGCCTATACTTTGAGTCGTAAACGATCACATTTTATCAGATTTCATATTTATATCACATTCTCTCCCCCGATCAAAAATTTCAAATCCTTTGAGGTTTTGGATCCCAAGTGATTTAAATATGTTAGAAAAATTTGGAGAAAATGTGGTCTGATTAAATATATTTTAACAAGAAACATTACAGTGCTCCCCCTCAATTTGAGAGGGAGATAACAAGCCACAATCTTTACACTACTATTCATTGCCGAGTTATTATATACACTTATTACAACACCACACCACACATAAAAGTTCTAAAAATTACAGAGATGATATGATCATTCGGTTCTCTGTAGAAGTTTGTAGTTTCCTTCACGAACTCTTCCACCTACAAAACTCTCCAAGCTTAAGAATATTCTCCTTGTCTTGAGCCTTTTCCCGATAGCAGATATGAAGGCCTCACTCATTTGCACATCCTTTGCTGTCCAGAACCTAGTACTAGTCCCTGGTCTCGTCCTTATCTTATATTCCTTCACCCTGTAGTCCAACGCTTCTTCAATTTGTAGGAGAGTACCATCGCTGAACTTGTATAACTCATTAAGCCTCATGAGCATCCTGACCCCGTAATTGTCACTAAGATAACAGCTCGTGAAGATTCGATCACTGAGTAGTCATGCTTGTATTCAAATCCTTTAGCTTCCCACCGAGG
Organism: Chrysanthemum makinoi; assembly: GCA_910596185.1. Taxonomy (NCBI): domain Eukaryota; kingdom Viridiplantae; phylum Streptophyta; class Magnoliopsida; order Asterales; family Asteraceae; genus Chrysanthemum; species Chrysanthemum makinoi. The sequence continues at coordinate 78,275,970 of OU343222.1, forward strand.
CTTAGTTAGGTTGACTTGAGTCTGGTAGCTCTCAATACCAAGCTGAAAGTCTCCAACTCTTTGTCTGATGACTAAACCTCTTATACATAAATTGACTGCTGCAGCAAGAGTCTTCTTGTCACAAGAGGGTAGATGATCTAGATGGCCTTAGAGATTCAACAAATAAAGATCTTCAAAATCATTGGGATACAAGTTCTTAAAGTCGTTCTCCTCTATGACATGTTCTTTCTGATTAGCTCTATGGAGGAAAATTTTCTTCAAGTAGTCGTACCCGTACATGGGAAAGATCTCTACATTAACCACACTTAAGATACACATGTGCGTTCTTACAGCTTTTCGACTCTTTTCAGCACCGTGTATGTCAATGTAGAAGCGCTTTTTGTGAAACAACCAGTGTGAGATCCCATACGAAGCAGAGATGTCGTACTCATACTCCTTTTCAGCCCAAAATTGATCTGGAACCATCTGCTCTAAACCTGCATCAGGATAGTGTGCAACCTTCATTTCAGAGATCGATAGAGCAGGTCTGCTACCCTTGTTGCCGACGCGCAGATAATCCAGATCCTTGTTGAAGAAGAAGTCGGATTGAATGGTGACTTGAACATGTGGACCTTCTAGTGGGAGTGGTTTGTTGATATTGAACTTGAGCATATTATCGTCCACTTGATCAGTTAATAGTTTGTAACACTCCTCCATCTGGTATTGCAAGTGAGCCACGTCCGGAGGGAAGACCTTGACAATATCATAAGCAGGGCCCTCCAGATATTTTGGTGAAAGCTTCGTGATCCCTTGCTTCTCGCAGTACCATTTTATGAAGCTTCCCATATCCCCGGTGATGTTCAACATTGAGTCCTCTGGTGGGGCAACATGGTTGGCAACAATGGCACTTGCCCAGTTGTGGTCCGGAATATTGAAATCAGATGCAGGTATAGACCAAGTCGGTTCTGGAGTTGCAGGTTGGTCTTCCTTCCACCATTCCCGAGTCATTGCTTTGGTAGGAGCAGACCAGGTTGACTCAGAACTTTCAACATCATCTTTTGTTAGGTCACCATAAGTTAACACGAGCATGTAGATGATAGAAATGAGGTTAAGATAGAAGGTTGAACACAAAATACACACGATAATATGGAAAGGTTATGCGTAGGATTATTAAGTGAACAACACTTCTCAAATGAGAAGTAAACAAGTATTTATAGGGGAAGGGAGCTAGGGCAACACATCTAGTCCATTCCTTGGCCTTTTGGGCCTTAGCATGGGCTTATGGGCTTTCTACATAAGCCATGCCTTAATTACTAGCATAAAAGCCATATTAAAGCAACCTATTACATATAAATGACTAACACTTTTAAATATAGTTTAGGAGCGTTTCCAACAATCTCCCCCTAAGTGATAGTTATAATGTAATTGCGGTTGCTCGACGTCTTCTAGCACTCTTTTTTCCTGTGAGTAGAGATGCTTTTGATTTCAACAATCTCCCCTTGTGTGGGATCTTGTTTCTTTTGAAATTTTCAGCTTTGACGTCGTTGTGATCTTTGTTCTTTGTTCTGTGTGTGGATGATGTGATTGTATGTTGTTATCTGCATATGGTCAGCTTCGTTTCTCAGATGTCTCCACGTCTTTCTCCAACATGCTCACACGCCTTTTGACTTTGGATTTCAGATGTGATGTAGTTCTCTAGTCTTTAAACTTTGTAGATTCTTTGGCTTAGATGAAGAATCATTTTGACTTTTGAGTTTCCTTTTGAGAGAACTTCATGTGTGTTGTTATTGGTATAAGCATGAGGAGAATCAGCACGATCTTTCCTCCCAGGAGCATCCACCAGCAGCTGCATAAACTTGGTTAATGATAAGCACCAATCGATCATTGTGGACTTTTCTTAAAGAATTGACCATTACAATTGTTTTACTGATGAATGTCTTGATTCCATTCACCTTGGTCGGGCGAATCAGCCGTCCAAATCCCGTGGAGGGACATTTGGCATTACATTGAACGAGTTCAAGTAATGACCTACATCTTCAGGACTCGATTTTTGAAAGGAATCTCCTTAGCGGGATTTCCAGCACTTACAAGTTTGAACTTCGAGGGTGTTATAAGCATAGTGTGAAAACACATCTCTAATTCTTACAAAAGCTGTTCCTGAACTGGAGGCCCTCAAGTAGGCTAACACGATGTTTCGAAGTACATCTACAGTTCAAGTGAGTCGCTGAGGTACATTGAAGCATCACCTCACGACTGTAGACCGTTTGAGACAACACTAAGCGTAACCCACAAGGAGTTACCGAAGTGACCTGCTGTCAGGGCTGTTTGATGTTGACCCTGGCAGGAGTTTCCATTCAATCATTGAGGATCACAGTTGTGAATCCCCTCATAAATGTTCTTGGCAGATTGCCAAAATCTGCGAAGGACTCTAGAATGTATCACTTGCGTCCTTGTTGTTGAACGACAAGTGATGAAAGTTCAAGTGTTCCTAAGAGATCTTTTGATGAATCTCGTGGCTCTAGACTCAATAGTGCACTTTGGTTTTCCTGAGCGGAGACTAGGGAGAGGGAATCCTTCTTCAATACCAACAATCTCTAAGAGAGAGTCGATATATTACGTAGGGTTCCATGTGAGAATGAAACAAGCTTCTATCGAGAGAAACTTAAGTGGCTAAGAAGGTTTAGTGCAGTGCGTCACTGGGTCCATGACAAATTTGATCTTCAATACCGGTGTCATCTAGTGACAACCAGTAGAATATGAATTGAACCCGGTGTCTGCCCTAAGTTGAATAATTTGGAGGGCTATTTCTTTTCACCCTTTTCTTTACTTTTCTTTTTAATTCTTCAACTCCTTCTTTCTCCGATTCTCATTTTCTCCTTTTTATAATCATACCTAAGGACTTCTAAATACTAACTATTTGTGGTGTCCTTGGGTAGATCCCTCTGGCTCTGGCGGATCATAGGACGTTTATTCCTAAACTTAGCTACCTTATAACTTCATGACTATCCTATGTTGTCATAAAACCATTTTTTTGAAAAATATCTCAAAGTGTTTATGAGTGAAAACATGTTTTTAACACCTCGAGAGTTTTATATTTTCAGAAATACTCCCCCTCCACATGTGCTTATGAGTTTTGACTGAAATCTGCACAGTGAGGGTGGAGCGCGCATTTTTGAATTGATCGACTCAAGATAGACAATTCCCCGCGAGACACGGTTACGTTGCATAGTTAAAGAGATACATTGTCAGCTTTTAGGTGACAACTAGCTCTAATAACTACCTTGAAGATGTGGACAAACCTTGAAAAGGTTGTCAAACCCGTCAAAGTTCATATCTATCAAGAGTTTCTCGAATTGGTACAATCTACTCGGATAAGTCTTGGAAGACAAATCTTTTTGATTTATGACATTTCAGATTTCGTCAATTCATTGGTTAAGTCTATGAAAACTTAGATTCATCCACAAACCAACATATTTGTATCACACAATTTTTCTCCCCCTCAAAATGGCATATTAATGTTATTTTTGATGAAATTTTGATATTGAATATGACCATTTCGAGTTTTGCGGGAAGATTTCCATAAAAACATTGTTTGAACAAAGATATTTTGCAAATACTCCCTCTCAACAAGTAATATTAACTTTTGAGGTTTTGAAAACACGAGAGAGAGTACTTGTTCTTTTGAGCAAAATTTTGAAAAATGTTGAAAGTTTGATAAATTTTACTCAAAAGTAAGAAGCTTTTGCTCCTTTTATAAGGATTGTGGCACTGATGCGTACCACAGGGTCCTTTCATTACAAGTTCGGGTTGTACACTGCTATTTATGTACGAACCATGATGAATAAATAAATCAAGAATCAAAATACAATCAAGAGTGTTTAAGGAGTACCCAACTATTACACACGACCCGGTACTTTATCTTCACGTTGAAACGTTGAGATAGAGAAACTTTGTCGTCCTCCCACATAGCTCTCCAGCCTTATCATCTGATCCCGGTGGAACAACCTTTCATCCAGCTTAGTAATGAACTTGCGAGCTTCCTTTCGTTCTTCCGAATTCCACCTCTTCTTCGAACTAATACCTTATTGAATATCCTTTAACCGGTAAGCTAACCCATCACGAACCATTTTCAATGTATGCTTATAGAACTTATGGATCTCGTCGAACGCCATGAAGCAAGTATGATGATGCTCACTGCGGTAGATGACCCCAAACTTCGGTTTGTGCAAGATAGTGAACTGAGGCAGTTGATTAAGGTTGGGAAAGTGTAGCAGCGATTTGGTAAGATTTATTTGCTTTTGGTATGATTCGACCACAAGTTGTAGATCTTCAACACGTTCTTGAATGACCTTGCTTCGAATGAAGATCAGCAGGGTGGTGATGAACTGAAGTTGAATCTGTTGGTCCAAATAATTGAGAAAATCTTGATAAAATAAATATGAACTTCATTAATAATGATGAACAATTGTTACAAGATTACTCAATACCAAATAGACTACATGATAACATCCTCAACTTTTTACGGGGATAATTTCGGTATATTATTCCCATTGAATGACAAATAAACTCTCATTGATCCAAGCTATGCTTGTGTTTCAATGAGAGGATGATCCTATCAACTAATACTATGTATTATGTTTGTTTAGGAATTCATACCTATCTCTATTACACTACACACATATATATAGGAATAATAGTACAAGGAATAATAGTACAAAAGAAAAGAATACAAATACATGTGATGATCGTGACATGTGGTCCCCCATTATCCATCTTTCTCTTTTGTGTCATACAATATTCTCACTTCTTTTGATAAATTCTTGTACTTGTTTGACTTCTCCTCTTGGAAGTTCCACCAATATATTTCAGTCTGTATGTAGAGATAGGCCTTCAGGATCACTGAGACATTTGTCAAAATCTCAGTGTCACTGGTGTTGTTTAGCTCATATATATTACTCACTGACACCGTATCAGTAAGTAAAGAGTACCAAACAACACGATTTCTTTATGAGTGACTCACTATTTATTATTGGTGAGTTAGGCTATTTTATTTTCAAATCTTGTTCAGGGTGATTGGGTCAATTTATTGGACCCAACAGAATCTCTGTTGAGAATTGTCTCATCCTTCCTTGTACCTTTTCAAGGAACATATCTTCGATGTCGTTGAGTGACAATCTTGAGAAATCTGCTTCAGTGAAGTCATATTGTTGTTCATCTTGTCGCTTGACCTTGATTTCGGACAAGAATGAATAACCCCACTTTGTCGCCAGTGTAACCTTCATTATAGCAACAATCTTCTTATCACTCTTAACCTCCCTGTTTGACCTTTGAACTTGACAGCTTCTGTAATACAATCTTATCCTTGGTGGCCAATGATGAATTCTGTATTTCGCATCGAGGTCATAGTCCACCACTTTGTCAACATACAATTTGGTGGGTTTTTCTTCAATGGCTATATTTTCACAGAAAAATGCAGCTGGAATATTGAAGGTGAGTGATGTAGCATACTTCTTGCTGACGTTGCTGCCGTGTTGAAGAAACTCTAGGTCGTTGTTGAAGAAGAAGTGGTATGGAATCTTAGGTTGCTTGGGTCGGCCAATTGTAGGTAGAGGCTTTGTCCAGTCAGTGTAGTAGGGAGTGTTATCCTTTCTTGTAACATCGATGTTCGATTTGGGATTTAGCCAGTCGATGTTATTGGACATTGCACGGGCAATGTTGTCCAAATGGTATTCGACCTCAACTGCGCTGGCGGCTCTGTCTTTCATGAAGTTGAATGAATCGTTCTTTATCCTGCGCAGTTCCCGTTTCATCATCTTTTTCACTTTGAATTGATCTTGGATAATTTTCACCTGCTTCATTGTTCGACCGTCTACCGGTTCTTGACCTTCAGGTAATCTAGGCGTTGCATCAACAAACTGACTGAACCAATCATACTCCTTTGTGTCGTCTTCGGCTAACCATGAGACGACAGAACTTTGTTTCTTCTTCTTGGGTCGGGAGGATGATTCCGGTTGCGGTGATGGTTGTTGTTGGGGCTCAGAAATGTCTTCATCTTCACCACCGATATATGTAAAGTGATCACCGGTTTGCTACATTGGTGGTGAAGAATCAGCATCCCGAGGTTTGTCCGATGACGGAGGTTGTTGAGAAGCTTGACTTGTGGATTTGCTGGTGGTGGCATGGATGAGGATGACCCGCTAGTCTTCTTTTGACGTTTAGCATTCGGGTCTTTATCCTTGTCATCATCATCTCTTGGTCGCTTATCCTGACCAGCAGCTTCCTTGCACGTTGTCTTTAGTTGATATGCAAGAAGTACCTCATAAAGCTTCTATTCATCAGGTGTGAAAGTAGGAGCTCGAGGAGACATCTGTAGAATCAAATGTGAGATCAAATCAGCTTCGGTGACATTTGGAGGCGGGACTGGTCGGGTTTGCATAACCGCCGGTGTTGTGGTAATCATTTTCTTGACCAGTGTTCTGAGTGTTGGGTAGAATTGTTTCGAGAACATTTCTTTCGTCACACTAGGGATAGTTTGGAGAAGGAAGTGATGAGTATAGTTCCTGATCTCCTCATCCATTTCACCTTGAATGTCTCTATTGAAAAATGCCTTTATTTGTTCTCTTTCTCCTTCGAACTTGTCCATCTCCTGAGAAAGCTCATTGACCTTATCAGCCAACATGTTCAATTTTCTATCCTGGAGACTTTGTTTGCGTTTTGTAGATTGATTCAATGCCTTCTGGATCTTGGCTTTGGTGCGAGATGCCCAAGTATCGGCCTTTTTCTTGACTGTCTTTGATGATGATTTAGTTGTTGTTTCTTTGGATGGTGGTGGTGATGAGTGAGATAATGATTCGGCTTTGGAGGTGGATATCTTTGAAGATTGCTGAGGATTATGTTCAGGGTTATCTAGGATGTAGTCATCAGTTTCCCTTCGAATGTGTTCCTCTTCAACCTTCTTAGTAATTTCTTCTTCAGCCTTCTTAGCAAGTTCTTTTTCCGCCCTTTCCTTTTCAGATTCCTCAAGATCTTTATCAGTTATTCTCTCATTTCATCTTCAAAGTCGAACATTACTTCATGCTCTTGCTGCTGTTGCTCTGTAGATTCCTTAGTGGTGGCATTGGTTCCTTTACCGGGTTGATTAACCGGATCAAGAACTGATGTAGCAGGAACACCACCGCTGAAACCTCCAGAGCCCTTAGTTTGTTGAATTTTGAATTCTTTAGCAGCTTGTTCCTTCCTCAGTTGATTTAGAGTTTTCTGGTATTGTTTATCTCCATCCTTAGGATCATACTCAAATTTCGAATCTTCTTCTTCTTCTTCCTCTACTAGCTTCTTCCCTTTGTCAGATGAGGGACTAGCAGGTTTGTCCTCTGACTTCTGGATAGATGTGTCATCTTTTTGCACTTCAGAGTAAATAGTCAGATCATCCGACTCAGTTTTAGAGTCGTCATCTTGTGGAATTTGTTCTGGTTCAACTTTAGGATGAACGATCTTAGCTAGGACTTTCCTCTTTAGGCTTGGATGTCTTTTCTTATAGCTGTTTGTGCTTCCAGTGCTTCCTGGTCTCCTTGCCCTTGTAGTAGTCACTGAAGTAGTCTTTTCATCCATGAACCCAACTTTTCTCGCACCCACTGCTTCCTTGTAACGAAGGTATGATGGAAGAACCTTGATTTCATCAGTTATCAAGTAATCAAGTAATTCCGCACCTTGTTTACGGGTTAAGGAGTCTTTGAACCTAATAGTATTCAGGGTAGGCTCATACAACATTGAGTGTGTGGCAGGGTCATTAATTCTCAGTGGGATATCCTGGTTCTTCCCGAGAAGATTGTGGATCAGCAACTTGGTGTATCTAATGAAGGAATCTTGTTACCATGCTTTCTATAATGTTGCATCATGTCTTCCTAGATTAAGCTTGCATAATCAATGTGTTTCCTATGAACCATTCCCCAAAAAGTTTGAAGATGCATCAGCTTTGGGTGTTCATGTTCACTATCTCTCCCTGAGACTGACTTTGCGATCATGATGTAGAGAGTCCTCCAGGGTTGTGGGATGTTCTTTAGATCGACACTGGAATGCTTGGAGATGATGCCAGAAGCTTCGCATATCCAATGTTAACCATGAACTCCAATACTTCCTCTTCACTTGGAGTTTGAACGTATTCAGTAGATTGAATGACTAGAAGAAGAAGAATGACCCGAAGATACGCCACTGTAACTGTGACTTCCTTGGTGCCAATGGTCACTTTCACTGCATCTTGACCGTCGATTTTGTCCATAGTGTGCCAGAACTGATGGATGTAGATTTCGGGTACTGAAGCAGAGTTAGTGAGCATGTGATGGAAGGGATGATCTTTGAGGATGTCTACAGCAACTCTGCATGAGGATTCAGAGCATGTGAAGTTGTTGAAGTCGACTCAAAGATTGTTCTTTCCGATGGTTTTGTAGTAATCCGCAGGGAAGATATCAACCATAGTGAGCTCATTTGGGGCATTGAGATTCTCTTGATTGACAGCCATTTTGTGATCTGAAAGGTATTGAGACAACAGAACCAACATATTGTAACACATTGTGTTAGTTTTAGTTTGATTTTATTGTCTAATTACTTGAATGAAGTTATCATGTTTATGAATGTTACGTGTCCAATAGTCACTTTAAGTCCAATTGTTTGAAGTTGATGTGGTAAGTTACGTGAGTATGTTAATTTTGAAGTTTTAATGTCCAAGTATCACTTAAACACACAACATTTTAACTTTTGAGAGCTTATGAGTAACATTTTGGTTTTTGTGACTTAAGTGTAACTATTACAAGTATACTACGCGTAACATATCAAAACAAGGTGAAAAGTTGGCTTAAGCGTAAACATATGAGTTTATGCGTAAAGAATGTGCTTTAGGCGTAAGCGTAAGCTTAAGCGTAAGGGCATGCCTTAGGCGTAAGAAAATCTTACGCGTAAAACTATACCATTAGCTTATATGCTTACGCGTAAGCTTTGGCAAGAGGAGTTACGCGTAAGTTTTACTCGTAAGAGTAGCCCTTAGGCGTAAACATCCAAGTTTATGCATATCTTTCCAGGATACGCGTAGTCCCACTGTAGACCCTTTATGCGTAAGAGTTACGCGTAAGAACACTCTTATGCGTAACCTTTACGCATAGAGGTTTCAATATGCGTAATCATCATGAACACCTTTAGTCTGATTTTTACGTGTAAGAGACCTGAAGCACATAAACAAGAAGACTTGATTACTAAGCAATTCTAACACTCTCAGAAACACAAAACAAGCAGAAAATCCAATCATATAAACATAAGAACAGTTTACGCGTAAGATTCTAAAACCCTAAACCCTAGAATCTACGTGATGAGTGTCTAAATACTCATCATTTTTGTACAAAATAAACTGCAAAATCATCTGAAAACACTTTCGAAACACATCAAAATGATCAAAATATCACAAATCAGTGTTTTATGTGTTTTAAATGCAAAATATCAAAATCAGATGAAAAACATATCAAATTTGCAAAAATTGCAGTTTTAGTCCCAAGTTTCAAAAGTTGTCAAAAACAGTCCCTGAGCACATAATTTCAAAAGTAAAGTCACCAAAGGTCCTTTTTAAATCATAACTTGTCAAATTTAGTCCTTTGGTGAAAAATATTAAAAGTTTGAGAAAATTGCAAAAATGGTCCCTCAAGTTTAAAATTTGGCAGAAATGGCCCCTGGAAAATTGGAGAATGACAGATTTGGTTTTGTACTTTTGAAGCTTGTCAATTTCAGCCCTTGGAAACAACTTTGCAAGATTGGCAGATTAGGTCCTTGAGTTTTCAAAAATTACACATATAGTCCTTGTCATTAAAACACCTTTATAAACCCTTTGGACTTGTCAATACCCAAGTGACCCCTGCCTAACTCTTTTGGACCCTGTCATTTACATATTTTGACCCCCTTTTTGATTATTAAACACTGCCCCGGTCAAATGGTTTGACTAGACCCTTGGCGCCAATTTCCTCATCTTACCTATCCTGCCAAAAGCCACCGCTACACTCGACCCCCCTCCATCACCTATCCCTCCTTTGTCCCCACCAACACCTCAATCCAAACTTCATTTATTACCTTCACCCTCATCTCACTCAATCTCACCCAATTGTTAAATCCCATTTCCCGTAAATTGAAATAAAAGGCCAAGATGGCTTTAAGTGATCAATGGCCACAAATAATGGTGGGCTGCTCATCTTAAGAGAAAAGCTATGGGAGTATAAAAGGAAGCTTAGGGAAGCAATGAAGGGAGTTAGTTAGTTTTTAGTTTTTTTTCTTTGAATGTCGTTTTTTTACTTAGCTTAATTAAGTGTTTTAAAATGTAACTTTAAGCTTTATTACCGGCTCAAGTGATCTTATCTTTGTAATTTACTTTTAAGCATCAATATCAAGTTTTTATTTAAATTCCAAGTCTAGTGTTTCTTTGTGGTATCATTAGGTTTCGGTTCTCACTTACAAGCTTGTAAAGCTCAAATTTCATCTCACATAAACTTATAAGGTTTGTTATAGTTTTCGTAAACTCACAATTTTCAAGCAATATTAGATTATGGTCAACAAAGTCAACTGGACCAAAATGGGCATGGTGATGATATTGGGATGATGCAGAGGTGAATATGGGTTGGATTAGAGTAGCATAGAGTAGTTATGGGTTTGGTTTAAGCACACAATCAGTTGAGCACTTGTGAGTATTTCATTTTATTTTGGTTTTTGCATATTGTACTTGTCCATGTATCGTAGTCACCAGTGGTTAAAAATGTCTAATTAGTAGTGTTGGTGCAAGAAACTCAGATTAATCAGTTTTATCAGTTTAAACAGTAGTTAGCCTAGTTTCACTTGCAAAACAATCCATTAAGGGGTGTTTGGATCAAAGTTATAATCTGTGTTAGAGGTTATTATCATGGATTAGATTAGTTGCATTAAGGTTGTTATAGTCTATTATTACCATTCCTGTCTTTGTTTATCTGTCATTTGCTCTTATAGTCAAAATCCATAGTTCACGCTCTATTGTCATATTTGTTGAAATCAGGTTACCATAATCACAACATGTAGGTTTAGAAGTTGATTAGCTAGCTTGTTTCAGTTCCATTCCACCATATTTCATCCATATCAGTCCGATTTGATCTCAAATCTCAATTTAGTCAAAGCTCTTCACTTTGTTTTTATAAATTGATCACATACAAACGGTTTTTTTGCGAAGTTAGGTCCTTGCACTATCTTCATTTCGTCTAGTTAAGGTCTGATTCTTGGTCTATAAGTAGTCTACCAGGTGGTCTATAAGACCTCATTTCTGTTTTTGGCCAAAGATCTCTAGATAAGCTTGTGCCTTAGCTCTAAGTTGGTACCTGATCACTATATTCTGTCCTAAAATCAGTTAGCCATTCTGTTGTATCCTGTGAATCAGAGGTTCAAGCTTGTTGATTTAAGTTGCATTTGTGTTCCTTTAGCTTATTCTAGCTTGTGTTATCAGTTGGTTCACTTTGGTGCTCATTAGCTTATTCCAAGAGCTTATTGATAAGCCCTTTCCACATCAGTTCTATTTTCCTCCACATAGCACCTTGTTTTCTATTTTCCTTTATTCCTTATATTAGTTTAGAGTTTTCCTGAAATTTTCATATTTTTCTAAGCTTGTTTGCTATTTTTCTTAATTTAAATTGATTTTTAGCACTTTTTAAATAGCATTTAATACAAATAATTAAGAAAAGCTTCTAAAAATAATTTTCATTTTATTAGGTTAAGATAAATATATAAGTCATAAAAATATTTTCCATAATTTTCTTAGTTTTAAAAGTATTTTCTAGCATTTTAATTAGTTTTAAATAGTTTTAAATTAATAATAAATATATAAAAGTCTAAAAAATATATTTTCAGTTTTAAAATTAGTTTTATCATATTTTTAGATTTTTCTAAGTCTTAATCTTATTTTTCTAGTCTTATTTCATATTTTCTTCTATTTTAGAGTATTAATTAAATAGTTAAATTAGTTTTTAATTAATAATAATTAAATAAATAGTCATAAAAATAATTTTTCTTTTCTAATAATTTTCTAGTATAATTAGGATTGTAAAAATGTATTTTCTATATACATAGGTATTTTCCTTCTTTATTTTCACGTTTTTATTTGAACGTTTACGTAATTTTAATTTAAACGTAAGTTTTAGGTTTTAAACGTTCATCACTTTAAATATAGTGATAGCGTTTATTTAATAGATTTTATCTTTTTAATTTCCTTTAATTTGCATTTAAGCCGTTTTTATTTGTTGGCTTTTTCCGTAGTTATAATTAATTCACCAATCTCTTTTCCGTCCAATCTCCCGATCACTAAACGTTTGATAATCCATTGCACCTCATTGGGACATAACGACGGAAACACTATACTCCTCGATCTTCATTGATTTCGCTAGCGGTTTAAAATTTGGTTACGGTCCGCCATTCACAAGTGGCGGGTTTGTGTGATTTAGCTTGACTGTCTGGCACGCATCAAATTTTCCCGCTAGCGAGTGTTGTCTTTGATAATCTTACGTTTAGCAGATTAGTGATTTGGATATTCACTCTTTGTTCATACCATCCATCTGTATATGTTTATATTTTTCTTATCCAAAACCCCAAAAATATTCTTCTCATTCCTCTTATTCGTTGATTCTCTTTCTCTTACCCTCTTTTCTTGGTTTAATTCTATTCTTCGTATCCTCTCAACCATTTGATTCTCCTCTTATCCCTCTATATGTTTAATTCTAATGGCGGACATGCGTCTGATGTTGAAATGCTCCAAGTACCCACCGAGGGTTCTGAAGATGCTTTGTTGTATCGGAGATTCTTTGAGAAAATTTCGAGATACAAACCGGTTTAATTCAACTAATTATGTCAAATCCATTCTATGGATTTGAGAGGGACGATCCCTATGCTCACATCCGATGGTTTGATAGATTAATTTCAACCATAAAATATAGGGATGTTCCTCATGACACAATTAAGTTGATGCTATTCTCATTTTCTCTCAAGGGGCATTTCGAATTGGCTCGAAAAAGAACCCCTCGATCGATCACTGCTTGGGAAGATCTCGTTTCAAAATTTGTAAATCGTTTCTTTCCTTATTCTAAGACGAAAAATCTTAAGAACGAGATTACAAACTTCCAGACACTTTGATGAAAGTTTTGGTGAGGCATGGGAAAGATTCAAAGATCTCCTATGGAAATGCCCACATCATGGTTTCTCGGAATTACTCGGATCGATATATTCTACAATGCTTTAATGAACCGATCAAGATTCACTCAATCTGCCGCCGGTGGCAATATCTTGTATCGTACCCGGGGATATATTGATTATCATCGATAACAAATCGAAAGTTCCGACATCAAGAAACAAACCGATTGAGATGGCTGAGCTTACCGATGATATTCGATGCATGAAGCAAAAATCAGAGCCCGTTGATTCCGTTACCGAAAGATGTGATATTTGTGGTGGTCCCCATCCTTTTTACGATTGTCAAGCCACCGATGACGAGGTTTATAATGCTACACCAGCCCAATATCGCAAGACTTTCATTTTCGATGATGAAGAGGATTCCATTCAGATGAGAGAATATTATGCGAGTTTGTCGGCTACAACCACTCCCGTTTCTAAGCCTTCCATTTCTGACTCTTCCCCTTCACTCACACCGGTTGAGAGAAGTGACGTCGTTTTAGAAGAGTTCGATGATCATATTTCAACAAACATTGTTGAACCCGTTGACTCTCTCATAATGGGGGACGAGCCTCTTAGCACTATTCGGAAATGGAATGCGTCTAGTGTTGAGCCTTGTTCCAATCCCAAGTGAGTCCGAGGTTATCTCCGGTAATATGTGTGATAAGCCTCTTGATGATGATTCTTACCCTCCTCTTGAAATTCCAAACGATCATGTTGCTATGTTCTCCGTCGACAACGATTGTACTTCGTTTGTGATTCTTTATCTTATGGAGACATCGATTATGTCGAGGAATTTCCTTCTGAGCTAGTTAGCTTAGAGGATCAGAAGATTCGATGATCGGAAATTGAGGACGAGATACTTCATGAAAAAATTGTTCAATATAAATCTCCTCGTTTCTAAGATCGAATCATTCTGTGCTAAGTCAGCTTCAGCTCCTATCCCCGTAAAGGATAGTGACTCTATCTTGGAAAAGCCCGAAACATCTCTTGAGCTTGAGGCTTTTTCCAATGATTCTTTTCCGGAATTTGAAGTATTCCGCTTTGATGCGATTATACTAAAAGGTAGTGGCAATCCCACTTTTCATCTTTCTCTTCCTGAGTATGATTTGTTTCTCTTTGATCTAGATCCTGAGGAGTTCTCCGGTGAACTCTCTCATATCATATCTCCTCCGGAGTATGATCATTTCTATTTTGATCTTGATCTTGACCGGGGGGGAGACATGCTCTATCACTACGCATATCATATTTAGCCATCGGAAATCATCAAGATTTGTTTATGCATGTTCTTAGATGTCTAATGAGTAGCTTACAACGAGTTTTAACACAAAACACTCAAAGAATCAAAAGATTCATGTTCAACGACCCTATAAACCCTAAAATTCAAATTATCAACTTTTGATGTTTCTGGGTGGAATTTAAGGCCTATTTCATGTAATTAACCATGTTCTAAAACTACAATGACCATCTAATTGCACTAAAACATTCATATGCGAAAACCCCTAAATTCGTTCATAAACCCTAATTTTCAAACATCATCAATTTGTGTTTCTGGGTAAGAACAAATGATAGAAATAGCTTCACAATGCATTTACAAAGGTTTTGAGACAATCCATTTCATCACAAACAACCTTTGGCATAATCCCTTTCTTACGCATACGCGTAAAAACAAGAAATCAAAATATTTGAAGATTGCACCGTTAGATTTCAAAGTTTTTCAAAACCAATGTTTAAAAACATGATCTAAAACATTTGCCACTTACAGATTTTGATTTTATAGCACATATTTGAAGAACGAATGCAAGCTGTTGGATCTTGGTTGGTTTAGGAGTAAATGCAAGTTGTTGTAGCATTGAATGAGGTTAGTTGGGAGTTTTTGTTTGAATTTGTTTTGAAAATTGACAACTTTAGTCCTTTAACCTCAAACCTTTTCAACCAAAACCCATTAACTTCCATTTTGTTTAAACAAAACTCATTTTGGAAAAGAAACTTAACGATACTCCCCCTTGACTTTTGAAATGATGAATTTTTTTAAACATTTGAGACCGAGGCGAGTATTTGACAAGATACATATCCACCATTTTTAGAAGAAACAACGTAATTTTTGGTAACACGCAAGTACAAGGTTTTATGAAACTGAAAAATATTTACTTTCTCCCCCTCAACACTTGTTCGGGAAAATTGTGAAATGTTTGATAGAACACAGTGTTGATGGAAGTTTTGTACTTGCGATATTTGGTTTTAAGACAGAAGAATATTTTTGGATTTTATCAGATTTTAAATTTTTGTATTTTGTTTTTGAAAAATATTTACAAAAGTGGTTTTGGTGTTTGACAGTTTAAGAATGTATTAAAAGTTCGTCCAGTTCTTCTGGAGTCAAACACCTCATACCAATTCGGTGAATCAAATCATTAAATCTTGCGGGAGGCAAGGCTTTAGTGAAAGATCGCCAATTAGTGTTACGTACCTACAAAGTATAATTCAACGGTACCCTTTTCCACGTGCTCTTTGATGAATTGATATCGAATATCGATGTGCTTTGACTTCGAGTGTCGGTGGTGTTGCGAGATCGCAATAGCACTTCTTTGTCTCTCGATACCGGAATTATGTCAAATACATAACCATAGTCCTTGAGTTGTGTTCTCATCCAAATGACTTGAGCACAACAAGCAGACATGGCTACATATTACCTTCATTGAGGACAACGATGTACAATCCTGTTTCTTCGATTGCCATGACACCAATTTATCACTAAGAAATTGTAAACCTCCTGAAGTACTTTTCTGTGAATCTAAGCATCCTACGTGGTCAGCGTCTGAAAAAGCTATTAGTTCAAAACTAGAATCCTTCGGATACCAGATCCCCAAATTAATGGTTCCCTTTACGTATCGGAGGGTTCTTTTAGCCTCAAAGAGGTGTCGTTCAGTTGGCCTTGACTGATAACGGGAGCAAAGCTATACAGAAAATACAATGTCGGGTATACTGGCTGTTAGATACATGAGAGACCCAATAATACTTTGGTATTTGGCAGGGTCAACCAGTTTCCCATGTAAATCAGCATCCAGTTTGTTGGTATGTGCCATTGTTGTTGCATAGGTGTCCAAACTTTGCATTCCATGTTTATTCAATATTTCAAGAGAATATTTGGACTGACTTAAGAAAATACCACAGGGTGATTGATGAACTTGTAGTCCTAAGGAGAACGTAAGTTCACCCATCATTGACATTTCAAAATTTGTTTTCATTAGTTTTTAAAAAGCGTTTGAGTACTTTTTGTGGGTAGAACAAAAAATGATGTCATCCACGTAAATCTAATAATTAAAATATAGCCCCATGATATTGAATAAACAAAGGTTGGGTCTAATTCCATCTTTACTTGAAATTATGTTCAGGAGAAAGGATGACAACTTATCATACCACTGGGCTTTTTAAGACCGTGAGTGAGCCTTGTTCAGCTTTATAGACGGATAAGGAACTCGATCAACAAATATTTCGTCGACTAACATATACCCAGGTAATAAAAAATCGCGATCCTCGCCAGATCGGTCATCCTACGCATCCTACACTAACAAAACGATCAGATCTTAACAAGATCGTAATCCGTGTAGGATCGCAGCAGGATCGTAGGATCGCACTAGGGATCGTAGAGGATCGGATCGGATCGTATAGGATCTTATTATTTGTTTTTGTTTTTTATTTTTTATTTTGGTTTTGGTATATTAACTTATTAGTATAAGCTCATGTCTTAAAGCCCAATGACTAAGAATTTTTCAAAAAAATTATTATTTTGGTGATGTTAATTAATTGTCTCTTGTAAGATTAATGAGTGTAAAATCATTATGTTTTTATGGACTATTTAGAAATAGTTTAGATGTGTCCTTTTGGGTTTATTATGAAAACGCATTTCATGCTTTGTAAAATGTCAAGCTTATTTTGAAGTAAACTATCTACATACTTGACTCAATTTTGTTCATATTTTATTTTAGGTTACATATAAAAGCATGAATATTCTAATTTAATTTATTTGGTCATCAAGAAAAAAATTCAAGAATATTATCAATATTCTAATTTAATTTATTTGGTCATCAAGTGAAAAAAATTGTGTCGCCCTCTATTATAAATTATGTCGCTTTCATTTATAAATCCTTTTTATCTTATTAATCTATATATTGTACAAAAAGTTACGTAACGTTTTTAAGCAATAAATTAACATTATCTTTTTTTCATAAACGCTATCCTTAAAACCTATAATAAAAAAAACATTAAAACAGAAGTAGGTGCAACTGCACCATGTAGTAACTTTGTGCAAATATGCATTTCAATATATCTAATATTCTACCTACGTACTTGAACATATAACTTTTTTTTTATCATCCATTTAGATTCGTTTATCATATGAAATATTATATAGAAATATAAAACTACAATCCCTATACAAAAATATTTACATTTTCATAGGATCTACGATCCCATCCGATCCTACGACACGCATCTTGCAAAGTTTAAAACCATCCTAGGTAGGATTCCGATCCTCGACAACCTTGACATATATCAAGCTCTTCAGCTTTACTCATTCGTAAAAGCAGCTTTCACATCCATATGATAAACAGTGATGTTCATGTGAGCCGCAAATGCCAGAAAAATTTGTACTGCCTTAAGTCTAGCTACCGGAGCAAATGATTCTTCAAAGTCGATACCCTCTTCTTGTCTATAACCCTTAGCCACCAGATGTGACTTGTTTCTAATAACCATACCCTCAGCATCTAACTTGTTTTTCCAAATCCATTTAAGACCAATGACGTAGACCCTGCTTTGTCTTTCAATCAATTCCCATACTTCTAAACGTTTAAACTGGTTCAACTCTTCTAGCATGGATTCAATCAAGTTGTCATAAGTCGTTGCTTCTTTAATGTTTTTGGGTTCAGATTGACAAATGGTGAGTGCATAAATGCAAAGTTGTTCTCATCCCAAGGCGTTGTCTAGTTACGAGTGGTTGGTTCGGGTTGCCAATAATATTAACAAGAGGATGGTCTTTAGTCCATCTGTGTGTGGAGGGATGTTGGATACATTGTGCAGATTTGGTGATTCTGCATGGCCGGTGGAGGATCCGCAACATCCGAATTTTACGCTTCGAGAGTAAAAGGGTTATAGAATGCATTTCCATCATAATCCGGGTGCGTGTACATTTTGATTAAGAAGATCATCACCGGATGAGCGCCATTAGAAGCGGTTTGTTCGCTATTGTTGTAGATTCAATCGAGTGCATCAGCAACATTAGTTGTTGTTTCGTGTATGTGGATTGGAATATTATCGATTGAAGCAAAAAACAACATTCTGGAGCACGTTGATCAAAATCATCACTAAACAAAGGAGAAAACAACACTTCCATTTGACGACGAGTGAGTTGAAATGATTGATCTGCTGATGATTGGGGGAAGTTGAGACGGTTATGTCCGGGTTCTATGATGTTTTGCTCAGAAGCCATTTCTGTGAGCTCATCAAAATTAGCGTGAATGGTTTCCATAATTTCCTTTGTACGACGATTCTAGACTTGGTATCCCTTTGAGTTTTCACAATATCCAACGAAGAATCCAATGTCGGCTTTAGTCTTGAGCTTTCCAAAGTCATCACGATCATTATTTGGGTAACAAAGAGCATGTTAGGATTTAGTAAATCCAGTTATTAAAGAGTCGGTCACCTCAAGTATATGTAATCGTTAGAAAGCTCGTAGTCGTATATTGTTTAATGTTAAGTAGTATTTAGTTAAGTAACACCATGGAGGACGGACGAGTCTTTACCCACTGTATGCTGATCCCACAGCCCGTAGGTGGCGATTTATGTAAGGACTATAAATACTCTCTACCTCCCAAGGTAGAGAGTTGGAGCTCATAATAAGATTTTTCTTTCTCTCACTAAAGTTCCCAACCTCTAAATTTCTCTCTCTAAAACCATATTATACGCCTACTTGTGGTTATGATCTAAATGTTACATGCAGGTATGCCTGACGTTTGTAGCTGATAAGAATGAAGCGGTCAATCCATAGCCGCATGCTCACACATCACATTCATTTCAAAAGAAATCATGATTAGTGCATCAATGACTCTAATATTTTCACTCCATGCTTCTCTACGCAGCCAATATCATGAATCAACGAAGCTTTCGCTACTCGATGAGAATTTATCATGATCCAGAATGTGAGCATGTCGGTCCATAAGTCACAACATCACATAATACCAACACCACAATGGATGACTCAGAGAGTTATGTTAGCTGATGATCTCAAAAGATGGCTCAAAATTATCATCACGGATCGATAATGACCTCCACTTGGATTAACCAAACATGCATCAATGATGAATCAATGACTACGAAGCCGAGCAAAGTACTACATCAAGAATGCAAGAACAATTTATAATGTAATATCTGTTTGTATTCAATGTAATTTAATGTATGTTTGAGGTGCACCTCCTTAGGAGATTGTTAGGATTTAGTAAATCCAGCTTATTAAAGAGTCCACCTCAAGTATATGTAATCGTTAGGAAGCTCGTAGTTGTAGTTATTTAATGTTAAGTAGTATTTAGTTGGTAACACCGCGGGAGGACGGACGCTCTTTACCCATCAGATGCCCTCGATCCACGCCTAGTGTGGCGATTTATGTAAGGACTATAAATACTCTACCTCCCAAGGTAGAGAGTTGGAGCTCATAATAAGATTTTTCTTTCTCTCACTAAAGTTCCCAACCTCTAACTTTCTCTCTCTAAAACCATATTATACGCCTACT
Source organism: Chrysanthemum makinoi (assembly GCA_910596185.1). NCBI lineage: Eukaryota > Viridiplantae > Streptophyta > Magnoliopsida > Asterales > Asteraceae > Chrysanthemum > Chrysanthemum makinoi. Next base: position 78,295,936 of record OU343222.1, read on the forward strand.
TGTGGTTATGATCTAGTGTGTTTGTGAAATCCAATATGTTACAGAGCACCAAATACATGAAAGTGTTTGAGATTCGTTTTTATGTTATGGATAAGCTCATAAGGTGTTTTGTTGTGGTGTTTGGTTATCATAGAACGGTTCTGAGTGTAGCATGTAGTTGACACTCGCCTTCATACGTAATCTGGAAGTATTGCATTGATTAACATCGTTCTTGCAGCTTCCACTAACGTACGGTTTTGTCTTTCGACAACTCCATTTTGTCCTGTTGTCCGTGCAACTGATGTCTGAAGCTCAATTCACTTTCTCATAGTAATCTCGAAGAGTTTGGTTCACAAATTCAGTTCCTTTGTCTGTTCTAACTTGTCTAACTGTGTTCCGGAGCTGAACTTGAATTTTTGTGAGAAAGGTGATGATCATCTGTGAAGTTTGATCTTTACTTCATGAGAATAAACCCAAGTCCATCTTGGAGTATCATCAACATTACGAGAATGTAGCGCTTGCCATTAATCGTCGCGATACGATCGGGCCCACACAAATCCATGTGAAGAAGATGAAGAACATGCTGAGAGCTGTGTTCCCTCTTTGAAGGAAAGTGAGCACGAGTGATTTTTCCTTGTTCACAAGCCGAGCATAAGTGATCTTTTGAATACCTAAACCATGGAAGACCTTCAACTAGTTTATGTTGTGCAAGATTGGTTATGGTTTGAAAGTTCAAATGTGAGAGTCTGCGGTGCCACAACTATGATTTTGTATATGTTTCCTAAGAAAGTAGACAGATGGGAGATGAAGCAATCATGTCTTGCATTGAGATTGTGTAATGTTTCCAGACATAAGATCGTTTCCTTGTAGATCACGGATGAAACAAGTTTTCTCCCTAAAAGCAACTTCCAAATCTCCATCACAAAACTGACCTTCCAAAAAAGATTACACCGAGACCTTCTACATAATAAACCCTGCTAATTTTGATGTTCCCATTGATGTAGTCTCCGTAGCCCATGATAGCTGTGAAGTGATCATTTCCGAACCTGACAGTGCCGATGAACTTTGAGACAAAGTTTGATAAAGGTTTGAGATGTCCTGTCATGTGCCGAGAACATCCGCTATCAACAATCCAAAGGATGATCTATATCATCTTCATTACACACAGACAACACAGGTGAAATAGAAGTAGAGGTGGAACCCGAGGAGTTAGAGGGTTCCGGTACAGTTACAATTGAAACACACATGTTTATGATTTTAGGAATCCATTTAAAGCTAGGTGTATTTTGTAACCATATCTGCCAAGTCCAACTAATTTGTGCTTTGGTCTTAGTGAATGCACTAGGTGATATTCTCTTCCTAGGAGGTGAAGTGGGTGCTATGGGTACATCAATTATATTTGCAGAAACACTAGAAGGCGGTTTACCTAGCACAGACTTAGAAGTATTAGTGGGCCTAGAGGTAATACTGATTTCTATGTTTCCGCCACTTAGAGATAAGATAGATTTAGCAACACATTTATCATGACAACCATAAAACATGCTTTTACGACAACCAATACAAGATGCTTCAAACAAAACATTCAAAGTACTTAAAGGTTCAACATTCGTTACATCACTTTGTCTATTACATTTTTCTAACGCAATGTCTAAAGTAGGTGCAACATGTGTTTTATTCAAAGTCCTAGTGTGTTCTTATACTTCAGGGTACCGACTTCTTTACGAAAGCAACTTCCTATTCTTCCTGTTTTTGCTCTTAAGTTGTGAAGTACAAATGCTAGGATTAGAGGCAACTACTCCTGTAGAAGTGGAAGGAAGCACATTAGTATCTTGTGGTTTATCATTTTGGCTTCCTAGTGTCAATTTTAAACATTCCAGTTTCAAGGACATTTGTGTTACTAGACTTATCTTTCTTAAGTTTCCCCAACTCCTCTTTCAACTCTATGATAGTGTGTAACAAATCTTGGTTTTCAGAGCGAATGTTTCCATAAACGTTTAAGACCTCTTTAGTGTATACAAGATGATTATCAAGTTCTTGTGATGCTTTAGCACGAGTAATTTTGAGCAAATTAAATATGACACCATATTCAGTTTTGACTTTGGCAATTTCTTGTTCATATTTTGAAATTTGACATTTTAAAGACACGTTTTCCTCATCCGCCGTTCAAGTTTTGGTTCAAAAGTTTGAGCACGTGACGTTTGAGTTTGTTTTGCAATGCAAGTTCTCGATCATTACAATCTTTTTACACCATAGAAGACGACGTTTTACAATCAAAATTTCATTTAACAAACGCTCGTTTTCAACTTTCAAAGATTCGATTTGAGACACATTATCAACATTAAGTAACATGATCAACAAAATCAACAGAATTAACGAATATTATCGGATGCGAACCTGCAGTATGATACAAAACAATAGACATGGTATCATCACAGATAACATCTTCCAAGAGTCGATCGACATGGTTTCGAAAAGATTTGTTTTTCTTTTATTTTCAAAGTCCATGCCTCGTTGCATTGAAAATTGTTTTCAAGTACCCAATCTCTTCCGAAGATCCGTTCCCAACATTTTGCACACATACGAAGATTTCGAACATGGGGTAAAAGTTGTTTTTGAAAAATATGCCTTTGTTTTCGCGCATAAGGCGATTGAAAAGTTTCAACTTTTATTTCCGAATTACGTTCAATTTCTTGTTCCAAAAGATTAATGTCAGACATGAATGTATCAAAATATTTAAGTAATTGACATCTTTCGGGTGATGGTGTGATTTTACTTAGAGAAGGTAAAGGACCATTTATTTATGCAATTTGTTGGACGGGAACAATATTAGAAGAGGACTAAGGAATTGGTGTGATAACCCACGGTGTATAATCCTGTTGTTTGACAAAATTTATTTTTGAATAATCAAATGGTTTGTTGTATTCAACTTTTTCCATTTTCAATCAACTCTCGTCTTCTTCATCAAATTCCTCTTCTCGATTATATTCAACAACACTCATAATGGAATCATCAATTCTATGTTCTGCACTATACACTTGAGGATTTGGTTTGAATGCTTTATGTGAAAAACGTGGTTTGTAATCAGTAAGAATTGGCCCATATCCATCTGGATTTGGCTTAAAAGTAAACTTTTGAATTGTTGTGATTGACTCACCATGTTTATAAACAATATTTCGAAACTCTTTGATTTTGTTTTGAAAATCGACAATTTCATGAAGATACTGATCAATTCGCGTCCTTGAATGTTGTTTGTACTTAGAAAACTGTTTTTGACATGTTAACAACTCAGACTTGGCTTTTTGAGTTTCTGAAGTAAGATCGTTAATTTGTTGTTGATGATCAAATTTTTGTTGTTCTATTTGAGAAAGCAATTCAGTCTTGGATTCAACTAGATCACGTATCTGTATTTCCAAAGATTTTTCATTTTGGTTTTATTTTGAAAAAGCGACTTCAAAATTGTATACGTTTCTCACGCTTTTGTTTCAAAATTTTGAGTTGTAACTTATAGCATCATCATCCTTAGTTACAGTGCAATCTTAGCATTAAGATTCTTATTAATCTCATTGCACTTTCTAATTGAGAATGGTGCAAATAAGGTCATGAGCCCGGATCGGATTAGACAAAAGCTCATTTTGTTCAACGTGAGTCTCAACATAATCATTGTTTAGATCCTCAAATATAACCACGGAGTCAACTTGATTATATGTTAACCATCAGGTCATTGATCGCAAATGTAACTCGAGATCCATTTGATTATCTTCGTGATGAGATGTAGAAGGCTCATGTTGAACACTCGGTGCTTTGTCGGATGTAAATGAAGGCGGAGATATCAGATCATGGATAAGACATATGTTAGGATCCGGTACCTGAGACAAGCCATCAGTGTCATAGACTGGGCCTGTGTCACTCATGTGGAGCTCTTGCATGTTGGCCATCAACATCAACTCTGCGTTAGCTTGCAAGTCCTTGATAACATCAAATAGTCCTGAATATTAAGTGTCAATTTCCCCCGATAATGCTTGTAATTTATATCATTTATATGGATTTACGATTTTTTTCCATTGTTTTCCACTTTCGTGTAAATTACATTACATTAGAGCTAAAGAGACGCTGAATTGGAGAATTATCTAAAGAACTATCATAGTATGCTGATTTTGAAGAAGTTACAGCGTAACTCATCTCTCACATTACGCCGTAACTATTGTGTTAGGATTTAGTAAATCCAAGTATTAAAGTGTCGGTCACCTCAAGTATTTGTAATCGTTAGAAAGCTCGTAGTCATAGTTATTTAATGTTAAGTAGTATTTAGTTAAGTAATACCGTGAAGGACGGACTTGCCCTTTACCTGTATGCCCTGATCCACGTGCCTCTAGGTGGCGCTTTTGTGTTAAGACTATAAATACTCTCTACCTCCCAAGGTAGAGAGTTGGAGCTCATAATAAGATTTTTCTTTCCTCACTAAAGTTCCCAAACCTCTAACTTTCTCTCTAGAAGACCATCTTATACCTGCTACTTGTGTTGTTATGATGTGTATGTGAAATCCAATATATTACAAATGGTATCAAGAGCCATGGTTAGATCATCTCTTACATATCCTTGGATTTCTAGTGGTTTTAGATGGTTTTTGAGGTTGAAAAAGTTTAGTGGTTTTTGCATCATTTGGATCATTTCTAGTGTTAAAGCTTGGATTTTGATTGTACTTTTGTGTTTAGGATCATCATAAGTGTTTAGGTTTTGATTTGTAAGGCTTGAATCATCGCGGGTTGGCTTGTTTTGGATTGAAAAGTGGTGTTTTTGAGATTTCTTGCTAGCTTACTGAGTCACGGATTTTATTCTTGGTAGCTAATTTGCTTTGTAAGTTTGTAGCGAGTTGTAGTTGAAGTGGTAGCGATTTGAGATTAGCGACTTGTCTATTGAGACAAGCCGACAAACAGTACACTTAGTGGATTCTCCACTACGGTAGCTTAATTGGTGAAGGTAGCGATTTGCTTTCAATTTTGTTAGCGACTTGTACTTAAGTTTTCTTAGCGACTTGGTGTTAGCGACTTGAAACTTAGCGTAGTTGCTATTTAGCGACTTGACGACTTAGCGACTTGGTGCTTAGATTTATTTGCTGTTAAAATTTGTAGCGACTTGGTGCTTAGCTACTTGTTGTAATAATTCTCAGCGACTTGGTGTTAGCTTAATTGGATCTTAGCGAAGTTGTTAATTTAGCAACTTGACTGTGTCTTAGCGACTTGGCATTATAGCTTACTTGATTTCGAATACTTAGCAACTTGGTGCTTAGCTTAATTTTTCAAGCTTTCTTAGCGACTTGGTTGAACTTTTGGTTGTAATACTTTTTTCTTGATTTAGTAAAATCCGTGAAAGAATCTATTTCCGTTTAATCATAGAGTTTTAAATCCCGTAATCTGTTAACATGTCTACCAACGCATACCTACAATCATCTCCATCGTTGTCGAGGATGTTCAAGCAATGTTCGAGATACTCGTCCACCTATGCTTGCTTGATGTAGAATGACTACGACTCTTGGGCACAACGAATCGATTGTATCGCCTTGGAAAGGAAACGGAGTCAACATTCTCAAGTCTATTGATGAAGGACCTTATCAGATTGAGACTACAAGAGACTTAATTGATACAGCTACAGATGGAACAATGATCTATGGAATAGATAGACCAAAGACGTATGATGAGCTCAATGATAATAGAAAAAGAGGTTCGATGCTGATATCAGGGCCTCAAACATCATACTACAGGGTCTTCCAAAAGACATCTACAAGTTGATCAATCACAACACCGGCCAAGGCGCTTTGGGATAATGTCAAGATGCTTCTCTCGTGTTCTCAATTAACCAAGGAAGACAGAGAATCACAACTGTATGATGAGTTTGAGCACTTCAAGATGAAGCCCGACGAGAGTGTCTATGAGTACTACGTGAGATTTCATAAGCTTGTGAATGACATGAGGAACATCAGAATGACCATGCCAAACATTCATTTGAATTCAAAATTTGTTAACAACATGAATCCCGAAGTGGCACAAATTTGTCACCTCTGTGAAGCTAACCAAAGGACTAAAGAATACAAATTATGAGCAATTGTATGCCTTCCTTCTTCAAAATGAGAGGCATGCAATGTTTGAAAAAGGGAATCAGTTCAAACCCAATCAGGGAGAAACAAGCTCACCAAATGATTCTACTGCCTTTTACACCAATGTTGGTATTACCACCAAAGCTTCTCAAGTTATTCCCATGGGTGATGGTAATCACAAACTCATCCCGGATCCAGCATATAAGCCACTAGACCCAAACACATTCATGGAAAACTTCATCAATCAACTGTCTCTCATGGTCGGTCAAAACATGAACTCTCTTCCACACACCAATAACCTCGAACACATCCAATCCACACAATCAAGCAACAGTCAGAGATGGGAAGGTTGTGGTGCAACCAGTTCAAGAAAGGCAGATGAACAGGAAGAGGTGGAGCTAGTAGAAGTTATGCCGCTAATCAAAATCGGGAAGGATTGGGAATCAAGGTCAAGCAAAGCCAATCAAATGCTACAACTACGGTGGTGAGGGACATATTGCAAGGAAATGTACATCTCCAAAACGCCCCTCGAATGCAGAATACTTTAGAGACAAGATGTCGCTTGTGCAAGCTCAGGACAACGGAGCAACTTTGGATGAAGAGGAGTTGTTGTTTCTTACTGAAAGGAATGCTAAGACAGAAGATGCTGATGTAGATGAGCGACCAGTCAGGGTATGGGTCAGAACAATCCAAATGCATTTCAAGTAGCTGATTGTGATGCTTATGATTCGGATGTGGATGATGAACCAACTGCCCAGTCAATCTTCATGGCTAGCATCTCTCCCATGGTCTCTCCTAAGGTTCTTTCACCACAAAGCTGGTCCATCCAAAGAATCAATCATCTCAGAGGTATTAAAACTGTACGATAAGGTTGATGAGCAAAAATTACATAATGAAGTACAATCTCTTGAAACTTATGATTCAGATGTTGAAAATATAGGAAATAGTAATATTGTCCCATATGATCAACATGTGGCTCAAAGTGAAAGTGAGATTGTACCAAGTGATGTATCTTCTGCAGTCAATAATGATTGTATTTTTGATGAATACACGCATGTGCCCCGATGATTCGCTACCTCTAACTCAATGCCTATAAGGAACAAGTTGCTATCTATGAACAACGTGCTAAGTTTGAGTTAACTACCCTTGAGCAGGAAATGGATGACCAAATGCGTGCAATAATTAGAAAAAGTAATTTTAGAGAAGAAGTATTAAAACAAGAGTTAAACTCCTTACAAGAAAAGCTTTCTAAAACTGCTAAGCAAAAACAAGAACTTCAAGAAAATGTTAAAATGCTTAAGCAAGAATTTAGTGCTAAGGAATCAAAACTTTTGAATGATTTTTCTAATATAAAGACTTTGAAAAACAAGCTTGAAAATAAGTTGTATGCGCATAAGGAAACACCATTCAGAGTTCTCACATGATCACTAAGCATAGAGTTCTAAGTGACAAACATAGTGTTGCCTTAGTTGATGAAACAAACCCCGAGGCTTGTAAAAAGGCTAGAGAAGCTCATAAGGTACTGTATGATGGTAATGTGATCCTTAAGCCTAGGCGTAAAACCTAGTTGCGCTGAGAACACCGAGGAAGATAGGCGACTAGAAGAAGTCACTAGAATGAAGTTGGATGAAAAACTTAAGAGCCCTTTGTGCATAGAAAAGAAAATCAACTATAAAACACCCAATTATGCTAAGGACAATTGGATTGCCTTTAACAAGTTTAGACCTCAAACACAGCTGACCCCGGAACAAGTGTTCTCGAAAAAGGATATGGACATGAAAAAGTCGATGAGTTTGTTGCACAGAACCCCCATGTAGAAGAATGCCTCCTGCCACTGTTTATCCCCCCAATACTCCAATGCATTTAGTCCCTAGATCTATTCCCACTAAGAGTAAGACCTTAATCAGTCAGTATGTCATTTATCAATTATTTGCTAATTTTGAGAAAACTTGTAAGAAAAGGATCACACCCACTGGGATTACTGAAGGGGAAAGGGGTTTTGAACAAACTAAAGAATGCTATTTAACTGAGTCATGCCTTTCTTTAAACAATTAAAAGGTCAATTTTAAAGTCTTCAAAATAGGATAAAATTGGATATTAAAGAAATGGAAAAGGAATTTGATGCAATGATAGTTGAGGTTAGTGACTATGAGCGAGAATTAAAATATAATGAGATTGAGAGGAAGAACTTGCATACCTTGAATGAGAATCTGATTTCTGAATGTATTACTCAAGATGTGTTTTACACTGCTACGAATTGTTCAATTAATGCTTCTCAATTTCATGAATTATCTATTGCTTTGAAAGTCTCCCATGATCGTGTCATTGAGCTTGAAAAAACTAACTCTAAACTGCATGATAAAGTTGAACAGGATGATCATGATAACCTGGTAAAACAGTTTTCTAAACTGGAAGTTGAGCATCTTGCTTTGCAATTAAAATATCAACATCTTAAAGAAAATGTTAAAACCTCAAATATCAAGACATCCTTGGATGTTCCTGAATTTGATGCAGTTTTTGAAATTAGCAAACGTGATGAACAGATTCGAGCTCATTGTAACACGATCAGAAAGTTGAAAGCCCAAATCTCTCAATTAAATGGTGAAAAGAACAATGTGACTGGATCCCAAATGCCTCCTCCTTTAAATTCTCAGTATTCTCAAACTTTTCATCTTCAAAACTTAGTTAATGCCTTACAAAAGGTAAACGAGAGTTTTCTAGAAGAAAATGAAAAGGTTAAACGAAACTTTAAAGAGTTATATGATTCAATGAAAGTCACTCGTGACCAAAACAACGAAAAAATAAAGTCTTTACAAAAGGAAATTGAGAATCTGAGGAGTCAGGAAAATGGGAAACTGCCACTTGTTTTCAATGAGAATGTTGCATCAAAGTCATCCTCCGACTGCAAATACACTGTGACTGTTAAATACATTCCTCCTCATCTTAGGAATAATGAACCTGTGTTTCATGACTATTGTGCTCACCTTAAGGATAGTCTAGAATGTCTCCGTGAGATTGTTGAAGAGGATTTCATTAATAAACCTCTTGATAGAGAAATTAGGTTTGCTTACATTCAGTCCAAACGATCTCAAGAGCTGCTAGAATGTGTAATTGCAACATGTCCTAAATCCTTAGGTGCAAAAGGCAAAGCTGTGATGCCTTGTTCTATGCCTAGTGCCAAGCATACAAACCATTCTATGCCCAGTGTCAAGAAAGTGAACACTAATGTGCCTTCAAGTAGTTCAGATCCCTGCACATCTAGTTCAGGAATGCAAAAAGTAGATCAACCAACTAATGTTCCCATAATTCCCTCTACAGGAGTAATAAGTGACATTAAAGCAAGTGGGTCAAAGCCTCCAGGCAATACTGTTGTTCCCTATTCACTATCGTTAAAAAGGAATAATTAAGTACTTAAAGCAATTTAACAGTGAATAATGACTGAAATTAACATAAGTAAAACACACAAAGTAATTTTCAACATCATATTCTTATTAGAAATAAATCAAAAGAATACGTTACCCAAGTACTTGCGGAATAGTACTTGGGATTGAAATGACAAAGTTTGGGTGACTCCTTTCTAAGCTCAGGCTAAGTCTGAGCACAACTCTTAGAACCCACTAAGCTAGCTCAAGGATAAAGTTGTATTTGGAGGAGTGAAAAGTTGGCTTGTGTGTATGTGTGTTTTTACAATTCACAAGCTTAAACTTTTCACTCATTCTCTTATGCTATTTATACAAGTATGATTTTAACTTTAACCTAGAAGACAAATACATTGATCATAGTAATCACGAATATAGATATATTCGATTACTGTTTACTTTGCTATTAGTAGTTAGGCGGCGAAGCTTCTTTCCTTAACAAAGAATCCTTTAGTATCGCCGCTTACTATAAATGGGAAGATTTGGCTTTAGTAGATAGGGACTTAGTTTTATCTGGGTAAAGCACTTGGGGACTTAGTTTTATCTGGGTAAACTTTTCCCGCCTAGTCCCGCTCATTCTTCAGTCTTCAAAGCCTTCAGTCTCTTCCTTCAGTTTGTCTTCAGTGCTAACAGTTGGAGAGGAGTCTTAGGGATTCAGTGAGTTATTGTCATCACTCACTGAATCCACCATCTTATTCTTGACTTAGTCTTCACCCAGTAAGTTCCGCCTTGCTGAGTGGAGAGGCTTCTTCTTTGCCTCGTACTGAGTATCCTGAAGATGGCTCACTGAAAGTCTATGCACTCAGTGACCTGATAGTGTTTAACGGATAGAACACTTAGGTTATTTTCTATTCAAATCCTAGATTAAAGGGGTTTGGGTATTTACTGAACCCAACAGTCTCCCCCTATTTGGATATACAAATAGCCTAAGTGTTTGATCAGTGTAAGTGAGCAAATGGCTTCTTCTTACACTGAATGTACTAATGAATACAATATGGAACACTGAGTATTTTAACAAAAACATACATCTTTATTAATCATCTTACATGGTTCCTATCACTAGTACAAGAAAGATAAATATGATGTCAGTCCAGATGGATACCCAGTGCTTCGAGCTTTACTTTCTTGGTGATGCGTGGTTCCCTGTCAGGATGGTCTCTTATCTTTGCATTCAGGTCTTGACAGAACCTGATGTTTGCTGGGGATTAGATCTGAGAGGCCACTGGAATATAGCTGATCATTGCAGCCACACCAGCCAGATCAATATCACTCCATCTTTGAAATGCTGGGTTTCCATAGACATCAATGTGAAATAGCCCTCTTTCAGGCTCTTCAATTACCAAACAGTTCACAAATTTTACACCCTCAGGCAGCTCTCTGTTGCATTCTAAGCCAGGCACTTTGATCTCAGGTTGGAACTCAACTCTTTTCCTTTTGCCAGTGGATGCTTGTGGTTGAGATCCTTGTGGTGCAGTCAAGGTAGGCTGAATTCCCAGTTGGGCTGGTGCATCTCTCAGCCTTTCATATCTTTTGCTGAGCATCTTCATCAGCTCCTTGACCACCTTATTTTGCTTCTTTCCAATGATCGGACCAAGTTCATCGAGTTCAGTGATCCCAAAGTCAGAGAATTTTAGGGGATCATGAACCTCAAAGTGTCTTTTGTCATCCCCTCTATAAACATTCATAGCCAAAGGTTTGGTGTTGGGAATAATCTTGACATCAGTGATTTTTTCAGGAAGCCTTTGGCTGGTCATTGTCCAGTTGTATTCCTTAACTCTGCTTTGCCTGAGAGCTTCAGTTTTCTTTATCTTTTCTTCCAACTGCTTTCTCATTTCAGCCATCTGAGCAGCCTGAGCTTCCTTGAACTTTTGTCCTGCCTGACCTTTTTGGAGCTTGCTTGCATCTAATCCCATGTTCTTAGCTTCTTCGGCGACAACCTTTGCCAGTGCTTCTCTGTTCCTTTTCTCTTCCTCAGCTAGTTTCATTCTCCTTTCTTCTTTAGCAAGATGTTTACTTAGCTGTTGTGGTGTGAGCAGGTATTCAGTGTCGCAGATTTTATAGGGAATCTTCTCAGGCTTAGCAGTAGTCATTTTTCCTTTGCCTTTGTCCTGGCCTGAGGAAGATGATGCAACTAATGGTGGTGTTGTTGTTGTGACCGTTAGTGTTGTTGTTGATGATGTATGTGGTGGTAGTGAGGATATGGGTATTGCAGATACTGGTGCAGATGATGTAGGGGCTACTGATACTGGAGGTGTTTGCTCCCCCTCAGTGTGAAGAGGAGTCTCTTCAGCAGTATTCTCCCCCTCAACTGTTGCCGGAGCTTCAGTGAGGGCAAGAGTTGGAGTAGGTGCTGAGGGGGACGGAGCTGCTTGACCCTTGAAGGCCTGATAGATTTTAGTGATCATGGCCTTAATCTCTGAAGTATCTGCCTGAATACCAGTCACCTTTGCATCCAGATTAGCCTGAGAGATCTCTAATGCAGTCATCCAGGGACCAAGATTCCAGGCCATAGAAGATGAGGCCTGAGCCATAGCAGTTACCTGAGTATTCAAAGAGTCTACTGAGATCTGAAGAGTCTGAACTGAAGATTGGAGACCCTGAACATAGCAGATTGGAGCATTTTAATCAGTTCAGTGAGTCGAGATGAATTTTCACATAAACCTCAGTGGCTTCCAGCACTTTGGCATTGATTGCTGGGTCTTCTTTAACTACATCCCTAATTTCATCAATTGTAACTCCACATGACTGAAGATGTTTGAGAAACTTAACCAAGTTTTCATCCAGTCTGAAAAGGTGTTGGTACATGAGATCTTTGTGCTCATGAACATTTTCATTGAAGGTGAGCACATCAGATCGAAGATCAGCGTAGCTGGCTGCCGCTTCAGTGTGTTGATCCCAAAATTGTTCAGTAACCCCAGTGTACAGTCTCCTTGAGGCTTTAGTGATTCACTAAACCAGCTGTCTTTCAGTGACTGGAAGAATGTTGTCAAAACGGTTAAATTCCCCAGAGCTGGATGATGAGGAGTTTGAGTCATTATCTTCTGGATGAAATGGTGACTCAGTATGCTCCTTTGGATCAGGCTGAGGCTCTTGTTCAGATTGAACCTCATCGTCCATTTCTTCTCCGGTGATAAAATTTCATCTTTAGTTTCAGCAAGTTCATCCTCTGAGAATAGAATACCAGTGACATTAGCAATTGTGAGCAAGGGGTTGGTGATGGGTTCCATATCAGCGGGTGGTATATATCCCTCTGAGTCTTTGTCCCCCGTTGACCCCTCAGACGCTGGTGGGAGTTTCCCGCCTTCTCCGGTCGAGGATTGGTTTTGGGTTCCGTATCGGCGGTTGTTTCTTTCCTCCGAGTCTTTGTCCCCCAGTGATCCCTGAGACACTGGTGGGTGTTTCCCAGTGCCTTTGGCGGAGTCAGTGATTGTTGTATCCCTATCAGTGGGTTGTTTGTTTCCCCCTGAGTCTTTGGGATTGACTCTTCCGGGAAGAGATCAATAATAAGAAGTTGTAGTGATGGGGGTTACTTAAACGTGTTAGGTTTGAGCACCGAGATCGTTCCGAACGAGGGTTGAATGGAATTTCCAACTCACGTCGCGATTATCGGGATTTGAATGGGAAAAGGGGATAATTTGAAATTTTCTAAACTACGGGGCAAGGGAAGCATAAAAGGGAAATTACACTACGGGAAATCCTAAATACGCAAATTTCTAAAACGAACTAAATGAAACGTAAATAAAATACAACTATGTCTAATCTAAGTCCTAAAAATGATCTAAAATTACTTTCTAACTAAAAATGATATTTAAAAATTAACTAAGAATTAAAACTAATTTTTAAGATTTTTTTGGAATTTATTTGAATTAAAAACTAATTTTAAATTAATAAAACAAATTTAAAATAATAAAAATTATAAAATTAAAGGTGAAAATTATGAAACTATTTTTCAAAAATCTAAAATAACTCAAAAGACTTTTCAAAACTATTTTTGTATTTTTCTGAATTTTTCTCTATTTTCTATGAATTAAAAACTATTTAAAACTAATTAAATGGCTAAAAATTACAAAATAAGCTAGGAAAAATCTATAAAAATTATTTTTTTGCTTTTTATAATTTTCTTAATCTAGGAAAAATGAAAATTTATTTTTTGGAACTTTTTCTGATTTATTTGCAATAAAAGCTATTTAAAATGCCTTAAAATCTGATTTAAATCAAGAAAAATATTAAACAGTAACTAAAAATTATGAACAATTCATGGAAAATCTAAAATATTACTAGGAAACTAGGAAAAATGATAAAAGCTATGCTAGTGTTATGGAAATCAGAGCTGCTATGAAAAGTGCTTATAAATAAGTACTTATAATAAGCAAAACAGTGCAATAAGCTACCAATCTTTCTCAGAAGCTATATTCTACTAAAATAAGCTAATTCCAACTTACTTAAGCTAATCCTAACAATCTATAAGCATTATCCTAAGATTCCAACTTAAAAATGGTTTATGCCTAAACAACCTCTAAGGTCCTATTATAAGCTATTGTAACAGCTTATCTAATAAGCTAATCTGAAAACCAGATATTGAGAACTTAAGACTACCAGCAGAAGAACAATTGTACCAAGTTTCAGACATTACCAAGCTAATTTGAACAAGATATGGCTGCTGCAATACCCCTGTACACACTCAGTTAAGACTAAGTGTGTGAACAGGGGAGGACTGAGCTGATAAACAAGCTTATCAGAAGCTTTTGAAAAATTCAAAAAATTCTAGTAAAATAATATTTGAAAACTTTACCAATTGAAGTTTATTATCCCAAAATTTCTAAAACTCTTGATCAATATTGAGCTTAAGAAAAATCCATAAAGATTTGTGAAAAACTACTTTATCAACTTTTTTACTTTATGAGACAGAAATGAGATTTTGACTATTGTGAGATTTAAAACCAATTTAAGATCTGATGTTGATGAAATAAGCTACAATGATACTGAAATGATCTAGCCTATCTAAATCTAAGCCTAGTAAAAGCTATTGTTTAGCTAAATTCTAACTGATTAGATCATTAGGAATGATTTAAGCTAATTTTGACTATAGTGGTAAGCAGATGCAATTTGTAGACAGAATTGAGCTTAATATTCCTAATTAAGACTAATATGACTGAACTTATCCACAAACTAGACCTCAAGCTTAATGTAACTACTTAATCCAAACACTAGTGTTCCAACAGATTTGCAAGTTACCACCATTAAAACATAAAACTAAACCATTATTACTACTGGAACAAATTCAAATGATGATAATAGAGCTAAATGATGCACTAATATATTTATACTTATCAAAAGAACATTTAGCTAAAATTGTAGACATGACAGATTATGTAAAAAAAACACTTACAAAAGTCCTAGCCATAATGGCTTGCAAAACGGCAAAAGTACCACTAATCCTAAACCAATTATCAACCCCAAATCAGACTTAATCAAACAAAATCCCACTCCACATCAGCAATTTCAGAACCATTTCCAATCTAATTCTGCACTGTTGACTTAATTTGACCAAATGAAGATTTAAGTAGCAACTAAAAATAAAACTGAGTTATGAGAGTTTTTAAGATTAAAGTGAGTTTTTAACAACTAAATCAGAATTTAGAATCAAAATACGAATTCAAACAAAATGACTATATTGATAACAAAAGTTGAGTACAAAATGGAATTAAAAAAAACTGAATTTAAACTAAAAGCATTAAGAAATACAAAGTTACTCAGAAATACAACCTATTCTACTCCTACTCTATATCCTACAATATGTGAGATGAAGGGTATTTATAGCAACCGAATGAGCTCATAGAAGGATCTGGAAACAAGCCTTGTGCTTTCTCTTGAGCATTTGTGTCCCTTGGATCAACTAATACATCATCCCATCAATATCCACCCTAGGATCAACATTACCACATCTCTTGGACCAATCAGAGGGCAGCGTTTGAGGTGTGGCACACGGATTGATGACCTGGCAGTCACGTGTGTCAGGTGGTGTCAGGGAAAAGTACCAATCTACCCTTAATTGTGGTTAATTTGTGAATTGAGTGAGAGAGTAATTTAGGGTTCATCAGGTCTGGGTAAAAGGGGGTAATTTTTGGCGCATTGGATTTGTTTAATATAATTTGATTATTTTGACCGGGGTCCATTGGGTAAACGGGTATGGGTTTAGTTGGGTATCCGGATATTGGGTTGGGGTTGGTTAAGAGTTTATTGGACCGGGTTTGGTTTATTTTGGGCTTGTGGTATTTTGGACTTAGGATATGTATTGGATCCAATAGACATTTTAGGGACCATTAGTGTACATTCTGAAAATCCAGGGACCAAATCTGTAAAATCTGAAAATGTTCTTCAAGGACCAATCTTGTCATACTCAAATAATCCAAGGGTTGAATTTGCAGCTTTTGAAACTTGAGGGGTCTTTTCTGTCATTTGTTGAAAGTTCAGGGACTGTTTCTGACATTTCTTCAAACTTTGATCAAATCTTCACAAATCATCCTTAGAGAGTAGAAATCTTCATAAATGCAAAATTCTGACCTTCCGGCTCAGCTTAAGCTCTCTTAATCTCTCGTGCTCGGATTTCCGTCTGATTTGGCTCCTTTTTGAGTGTTTTTACATATCCGTATCTGCACAAGCAAAAACTCAAGAAACACGCAAATGTTAGCAATAAACGGCTCTTTCTTGGTTATTTTGGGTCAGTTTTGATAATGAAATTATATGTGTTTAAGCACATATCAAAATACCCCAGACGAGACCATTGTCGTGTCCCCACGCAATGCAATCAACTCACGCTTCTAAAACTAAGGATTTCAATCTCTTTCTAATAAACCTATGAAGAAGTAGCAAAGATTCTTCAAAAGAGATTAAGAAAGCCTTAATTCTAAAAACGCCCCGTTTACCTTTTAATACATTAGCATAGATATTACAATTAAGCACATTCCGGTTATGAGTGACGGTTTGTTGAACTTTCATGTCGATCAATAACTCCAACATTTTTCAAACGACACGTTAGGATCACGGAGTAGAAAACACAACACAGCGTGAAGTGACCATATGGATAGAATACATCGTCCCTGATTTTTCACAAGTTCCCAAACTACGCGTAAAATTGAAATCATTGTTAAATATGATTCTAGATGCTAACACTACCCATGGAAGTTACTTGTGTAATTACCTTTTGCTCCCATTTTCCTATTTGCCTCTAGAATTTTTTATTTTTGTGAGAAATGAATTTCTTCATAATTCTCGTTTCGATAACTTTTATTCTGATAAAGATATGAAGCTAAGTCGCTAATTAGTTGTCCACCTTCCCTCGAAAACCATTGCACACAAGAATGAGGTCCACATCAAGGTCCTAATTTTACACGATTTAGGGAGAATATCTTTTTTATGGCGACCGAGACAACTCATCTACGAGTCCAGAGACAGAAGCTTTATTTAGACATCTCCCGGATCCGAAGTTTGGCTTAACACTATTTCAGCACATTTGCATTTTTGCAATTCAGGCCCTTGGTCTTTTAAACTACTAACTCAACGGGATTACCGCTTTATCAGAAGTCTTATTATGACTTTGGATTTTCCCCTGCCTTTTTGGAAGTCTATGACAACTTTTATGGCTTTGGATTTTTCAACTTTAAAACATTTGGGCTTTATTTCATGTTAATTTTTGTGCCAAACTCCAAACCCTACGGCTTTTATAACAATAGAAGCAATAGCAGCTAACTATCAGGAATCAGTTGTCTGTTACACCGTAACAGTGACAGTACCTCGATGTGTACCCAACTCTCATGGGCAAAGATTCTCTAAAGAAGACAAAGAACTAACTATCGCCAAAAACTCAACATCTCTAATTATTATTAGACAAATATGGGGTGAAACAATTTTGTGGGAACAACAAGCCATAAGTACCTTCGATGGGCTCTAAAGAGAACCAACTACTCCACGCTTAGCATCTAAACTCATAAGTAACTCTATCATTTCTCGATCTCCGCAAATTTAAAATCCCAAATAATGAGATACGCGGATGCTTAGCCGAATATTTTTAGATTATCTATGGTTAAGGGAACAAGCTAGGGCTCAACACGCCCGGTCAAGTCAGAATTCTATTCCTACTCTCACCAGCGGAAAGTCAACAAGGTGTCAAAACATATACATAAATTTAGCAAATGCTTCGTCTAATTGAAATTAAGTACTGCATATTTAAAATCTCTAAGGGAAACTTGCAAATTCTTGGCCTTGTGAGCTAGAATTCGCTTTTTATAGCTTCTTATCTAAGAGACTAGCAAACTTTTCAATCAAAAAGACTTAACAAAAATTTCAAAAATTTTAAAATTTTCTCATATATAGCACAATTTTTTTATTTTCTAAGGAAAAACGGGGTTGCGAGAGTTCACGACAAAAATAAGCAAGTGTGGTCAAATCAAATCGAAGATTACCCTACCCCAGACTAGAACGAAACATTGTCCTCAATGTTTAAAACAAGGGTATAAACGAAAATCTAAAAGCCGTTTATTAAGTATGCTCAAAGATAAACGTTAGTCGATAAGATTTCGGATATCGGATTTCATCAGCAACGATCATGAAACTCGAGTAGAGAAAATGACAAACTTCGAGCACGAGAGTCTTCATATCGGGAAAGTCCTACACAACATCACAAACAACCAAACACGAGAAATCGAAGAGGCTAACCCCTTCACGTCACTTATTAGAAAATAGAAAGAAAATAGAGATAAGCATGGGGTGCCTCCCACGAAGGGCTACTGTTTTTCTTAAACGAGTCGCTAGCCTGACTCGTCCCCGAATTCATTTGTCCTTGGGGAAGAAAATGGTAGAGATACCAGGGTCAAAAACGGTGTCCTCATTCCCGAAGGAATGAGACTGGGTGGGTTGGGTGGAGAAGAAAATGGGTGGATAAGGCATATGATGTAAGAAGGATCCATCATCCGGTAGTTTTGCGGGTGGACGAAAGGATGACGGATCAATAAGAGAAAACTCCAAGAAAGATGGGAGCTCACAAATGAAGGCATCCAAGAAAGGATCCTTATATCCAGAAATGATTTTAACAAAAGGCTCATCAATGCATATCCCGGGTTTAAAGATCTTGTCTTCACATGCGGGCTCAACGGGATATGTGATGGTGGACTCGTCAGAGAAAGGGGAATCAATAAAACCATCAAGAACAACCATATCCTCATCAGTATCATTCACAATATCCTCAATACCCGATGGTATCAAGTTATCAATAGCATCCTCAATGATCGGGTCATTCGTCGAATTATCGGAAATATCCTTCAGAACCTTGCTCATATCAACCTCGAAGTAGAATCGCTCAAGAATCGGAGGATAAACATCGACAATAGTGGGACTGCCACTAATCTCTTCATCAAATCGGAAAATTTCAAGCTCGGGAGAGAAATCACTATCTTTAACGGAGATAGGATGCGAACTTGAATTATCGTTTAAGGCTTCAATCTTAGAAATGAGAAGATTAACATTCAACAATGTTTCACGCAGTGCTTCATCCTCGATCTGAATATTATCTAGCTCAATCTCTACAACTTCCGGCTCAAAATCATTTTCTTCTTCTATGTGAACGGGCTCAGAAGGTAAATCGTCGACAAAATCGATGTCTCCATAAGAATCATCATCGGAATCGGAATCGGAGAACATCTCATCGTGATCATTCGAAATATCAAGAGAAGGCTCATCACAAATATCAACAACAACCCCAGACTCTCTTGGGATTGGGATAAGGATCTCAACACTAGTCTCTTCCGTTTCCGGAATGGTACTAAGATGCTCATCCCCCATTATGAGAGAATCAACGGGTTCAACGATGTCCGTAGAAATATGATCATCGACCTCTTCCAAAACGTCACTTCTCTCAACCGGTGTGAGAGAAGGGGAAGGGTCGGAAATTAAAGGCTCAGAAACAAGAGAAGGAAAAGAATCCGGAGGTGGGACAAGTAGTGTGCTCTTAGAGCTAGAAATTTCCACCACTTTCGTTGGGGTCTCCGGTTCTTTCTGTTTAGAAATCATTTTAAGCTCATAATTTCGTTCTGTTCTGTTGTAATTTGACGAACTCGTAACGACGAATCGTGAAAGATAAGGATCGATTCTAGAATTCTTCGGATGAGAGTCGAGAGTACAAACGGGAGTCACCTCGGGTTCAGAAATATGTTCCATCTCTCTCACCGAAGAGGGAGTAGGAATTGAGGGTTCATCAATTGTATGTTTCAGAATTTTCGACAAGGCTTCAAATTTTTCAACGTTGTTAAGAAAAACACGACGTTCAAAGAAATCGTCTCCGTAATCCTTGGTGGATTCTTCGGGTAGCTCTGGAATAGTGTAATTGACTTCCGTAACTTGGATGGTTTCTTCATTAACACATTGTCGAGCTTGAATCAGACTTAAGAGAGTTCTACACATACTTTCAATGTTGTTTTGATGTTGCTCAAATCTTTCTTCAAAATCGATGGAAACGTCCTCGATACCCCCGGTGGGTTCTTCCAAAGGGCAACACATACAAGATTCGCGATAAAATCCACACCTTTTGCAAAAACAACGTTCACAAATTGAATCATCTTTTAATAAGTCTCTACAATTAAAGCAATAAGGTTGAAAGAAATTTTGAGACTCCATGAGAATTAATCATAAAAGAGGGATAAAAGGAAAGAATTATCAAATCAGAGGGTAAAGAAGAATATTTTTGGGTTTTAGAAAACATATTTTGAAAAGGAAAATCTTTTTGGGTTTTTGAAAAAGATATATTTACAAAAATGACGGTAACTTCACTCGGGGAAGGATCTTGAAATGCACGCGATTCGAGACGGAATACGAAAACTCGCTACAAGCCCTCCCCGGCGCCAAAAATTGACTCTTCCGGGAAGAGATCAATAATAAGAAGTTGTAGTGATGGGGGTTACTCAAACGTGTTAGGTTTGAGCACCGAGATCGTTCCGAAAGAGGGTTGAATGGAATTTCCAACTCACATCGCGATTATCGGGATTTGAATGGGAAAAGGGGATAATTTGAAATTTTCTAAACTACGGGGCAAGGGAAGCAAAAAAGGGAAATTACACTACGGGAAATCCTAAATACGCAAATTTCTAAAACGAACTAAATGAAACGTAAATAAAATGCAACTATGTCTAATCTAAGTCCTAAAAATGATCTAAAATTACTTTCTAACTAAAAATGATATTTAAAAATTAACTAAGAATTAAAACTAATTTTTAAGATTTTTCTGGAATTTATTTGAATTAAAAACTAATTTTAAATTAATAAAACAAATTTAAAATACTAAAAATTATAAAAATAAAGGTGAAAATTATGAAACTATTTTTAAAAAATTTAAAATAACTCAAAAGACTTTTCAAAACTATTTTTGTATTTTTCTGAACTTTTCTCTATTTTCTATGAATTAAAAACTATTTAAAACTAATTAAATGGCTAAAAATTACAAAATAAGCTAGGAAAAATCTATAAAAATTATTTTTTTGCTTTTTATAATTTTCTTAATCTAGGAAAAATGAAAATTTATTTTTTGGAACTTTTTCTGATTTATTTGCAATAAAAGCTATTTAAAATGCCTTAAAATCTGATTTAAATCAAGAAAAATATTAAACAGTAACTAAAAATTATGAAAAATTCAGGGAAAATCTAAAATATTACTAGGAAACTAGGAAAAATTATAAAAGCTATGCTAGTTTTATGGAAATCAGAGCTGCTATGAAAAGTGCTTATAAATAAGTACTTATAATAAGCAAAACAGTGCAATAAGCTACCAATCTTTCTCAGAAGCTATATTCTACTAAAATAAGCTAATTCCAACTTACTTAAGCTAATCCTAACAATCTATAAGCATTATCCTAAGATTCCAACTTAAAAATGGTTTATGCCTAAACAACCTCTAAGGTCCTATTATAAGCTATTGTAACAGCTTATCTAATAAGCTAATATGAAAACCAGATATTGAGAACTTAAGACTACCAGCAGAAGAACAATTGTACCAAGTTTCAGACATTACCAAGCTAATTTGAACAAGATATGGCTGTTGCAATACCCCTGTACACACTCAGTTAAGACTAAGTGTGTGAACAGGGGAGAACTGAGCTGATAAACAAGCTTATCAGAAGCTTCTGAAAAATTCAAAAAATTCTAGTAAAATAATATTTGAAAACTTTACCAATTGAAGTTTATTATCCCAAAATTTCTAAAACTCTTGATCAATATTGAGCTTAAGAAAAATCCATAAAGATTTGTGAAAAACTACTTTATCAACTTTTTGACTTTATGAGACAGAAATGAGATTTTGACTATTGTGAGATTTAAAACCAATTTAAGATCTGATGTTGATGAAATAAGCTACAATGATACTGAAATGATCTAGCCTATCTAAATCTAAGCCTAGTAAAAGCTATTGTTTGGCTAAATTCTAACTGATTAGATCATTAGGAATGATTTAAGCTAATTTTGACTATAGTGGTAAGCAGATGCAATTTGTAGACAGAATTGAGCTTAATATTCCTAAGTAAGACTAATATGACTGAACTTATCCACAAACTAGACCTCAAGCTTAATGTAACTACTTAATCCAAACACTAGTGTTCCAACAGATTTGCAAGTTACCACCATTAAAACATAAAACTAAACCATTATTACTACTGGAACAAATTCAAATGATGATAATAGAGCTAAATGATGCACTGATATATTTATACTTATCAAAAGAACATTTAGCTAAAATTGTAGACATGACAGATTATGTAAAAAAAACACTTACAAAAGTCCTAGCCACAATGGCTTGCAAAACGGCAAAAGTACCACTAATCCTAAACCAATTATCAACCCCAAATCAGACTTAATCAAACCAAATCCCACTCCACATCAGCAATTTCAGAACCATTTCCAATCTAATTCTGCACTGTTGACTTAATTTGACCAAATGAAGATTTAAGTAGCAACTAAAAATAAAACTGAGTTATAAGAGTTTTTAAGATTAAAGTGAGTTTTTAACAACTAAATCAGAATTTAGAATCAAAATACGAATTCAAACAAAATGACTATATTGATAACAAAAGTTGAGTACAAAATGGAATTAAAAAAAAACTGAATTTAAACTAAAAGCATTAAGAAATACAAAGTTACTCAGAAATACAACCTATTCTACTCCTACTCTATATCCTACAATATGTGAGATGAAGGGTATTTATAGCAACCGAATGAGCTCATAGAAGGATCTGGAAACAAGCCTTGTGCTTTCTCTTGAGCATTTGTGTCCCTTGGATCAACTAATACATCATCCCATCAATATCCACCCTAGGATCAACATTACCACGTCTCTTGGACCAATCAGAGGGCAGCGTTTGAGGTGTGGCACACGGATTGATGACCTGGCAGTCACGTGTGTCAGGTGGTGTCAGGGAAAAGTACCAATCTACCCTTAATTGTGGTTAATTTGTGAATTGAGTGAGAGAGTAATTTAGGGTTCATCAGGTCTGGGTAAAAGGGGGTAATTTTTGGCGCATTGGATTTGTTTAATATAATTTGATTATTTTGACCGGGGTCCATTGGGTAAACGGGTATGGGTTTAGTTGGGTATCCGGATATTGGGTTGGGGTTGGTTAAGAGTTTATTGGACCGGGTTTGGTTTATTTTGGGCTTGTGGTATTTTGGACTTAGGATATGTATTGGATCCAATAGACATTTTAGGGACCATTAGTGTACATTCTGAAAATTCAGGGACCAAATCTGTAAAATCTGAAAATGTTCTTCAAGGACCAATCTTGTCATACTCAAATAATCCAAGGGTTGATTTTGCAGCTTTTGAAACTTGAGGGGTCTTTTCTGTCATTTGTTGAAAGTTCAGGGACTGTTTCTGACATTTCTTCAAACTTTGATCAAATCTTCACAAATCATCCTTAGAGAGTAGAAATCTTCATAAATGCAAAATTCTGACCTTCCGGCTCAGCTTAAGCTCTCTTAATCTCTCGTGCTCGGAGTTACGTCTGATTTGGCCTTTTGAGTGTTTTACATATCCGTATCTGCACAAGCAAAAACTCAAGAAACACGCAAATGTTAGCAATAAACGGCTCTTTCTTGGTTATTTTGGGTCTGTTTTGATAATGAAATTATATGTGTTTAAGCACATATCAGGGATCGATCAGTATGCCCTCTGACAAAGACTTGGATTTGTTAATGTCTTCATCAGGCATGGTGGAAGGCGCTCCCCTACCAGCGGGTTGTTTGTTTCCCTCTGGATCTTGGGGAGTAGTAGGTGTGACCAAGGGCACTGACTGTGATGTATCAGTGTCCTTCGTTGTCACTGGGGTGGTTGTTGCCTGGTCAGTGGGTGTCTGTTTGGTCTCGGGCTTTTTGTGCCTCTTAGGTTGTGCTCCTGAAGCCTCAGAGCCCTGAAACTTTGGTTTAGTCTTAGTCCCAGTCTGAGACTTCCCCTTTTTCTTTTTAGGAGCAGGGTTTGGAGACACTGATCCACTTTGATTGTTTACAGCAATCATGTGGACCGTCAATTCAATGGGAGTGACAAGGGATGGGTCCTTTTGAAAATTTGATGGGCTCAGGATGCCACGTAAATTTCCAAAATTTTCATCCTGAGTATAATTTGAACCCAGTAACGATTGCAAAGCACAGGAGACAAACCTAGGATACGAAACGTACTTCGTCCTAGTTTTGTTCTGTAGCTTCGTTACGAGATCACTGTAAATGATCTCCCATATGTCGACAGTGACCCCATTCATCAAGCAGTATGCCATCATAAACTGAATAGAGTTAACTTGTTTAGTGGATGAGTGGTTCCCGCCGAGGACCTGAATCACAAAAGTGAAGAGGATCCTCCAAGCCACGGGGAATGAGCTTTTAGTGACTGGGGTCTTGTCCAAAAAATTTGGATCTAAAACGATTTGTTTTAACCCATCCTTCACTGTAGAGGGTTCAGGATGGGCGACATAAGTACCTTTGTTATAATCTAACCCTGTTGAAGTGCAAAACGTTTTGTAATCCAGGGTGTATTGTTGCCCCCATTAAGACTGAACCTGATGAGATACTCCCTGAGTGGTCTAAGGTTATTCTCATCAGTAGAAGGTGTCGGGTCAAAGGCTTTAGCTGTAGCCCAAAACTCCCTGAGGTAGTTTGGGTACAGTACTGAGGGACATTTTACAAAGGCCGTTTTGAGTGGGCAGTTGAATAAAAATTTTATAATGTCTTTATAGGTTGGGACATTTTCAGGGTATTCAAAATTTCCTATGACATTATTTGTTTTAAATTCAACGTTAGTAAGATCCCCTACCCACTGAGAAGCAAACTGGAGAGATTGTGTTCTAGCCATTTCTATTAAAGAAGATTTTAGGGTTAAAAAAAATGTTTTGACTAGAACAATCAAAGTATTTGGATCTCTCAAGTTTTTGATGAAAAACTTTGTAAATGTTTACAAGGAGGGTTTTCCAAAAGAGGTTTTAAAGATTTTGAGAACACACAAATTTTTCTGGATTTGAGAAAGGATTTTGACAGAGTTTAGTTGCAGAAAATAATTTGTGTGTGTTTTGTGGTTTTTGAAGAGGGTATTTATAGAGTAGTGAGAGGGGTGGTTTTTTTATAAATGTGGATATGTAAAGACCATTTTTGAAATCGTTTGATATTCCACATTTAATGCCACCCACCACTTCACGCAGTAAAATCCCGTCTTTCAAGGAAAACAGTTGCAATGCACAGTAAAAGTGCACTTTAGCAGTAATAAAATATCCATAGGATATTTTATGTGAGAGAAGGCATTTAATGCCAAGTGGGGTGAGGTAAATGATGATACTCCTGACAGTAAGACATGTATTCCTATATTAAATTGGTGGGATTACCAACCTAGGACATTTAAGTAACTAATACTTGGAGCATTTAGTTACTCATTCAATGCTTTCTGTCAGGGACCCTGAGTGAGTCTTACTCATTCAGTGAGAGGTTTGTTTTGGATGTTCAGGGAGAATGAACCATTTCAGAGAACTTACTGAGATTGGTTTTCAGATACCTGACTTTCAATGTCAAGCATTCCCAACTCAGCTTTCAGTCTCCTGAAGGTAGGTTCATCCAAGGGTTTTGTGAAGATATCAGCCAGTTGATATTCAGTAGGGATGAAATGAAGTTCAATGTCTCCCTTCATTATGTGATCCCTGATGAAGTGATATCTGATATCAATGTGTTTGGTTCTTTGGTGGAGGACAGGGTTCTTTGAGATTGCAATAGCACCTGGTGTTATCACGTAAGATGGGCACCATTTTGTAATGGATGTCGTAGTCACTGAGTTGACTTTTCATCCATAATACATTGGCACAAGATCCTGCTGCAGCTACATATTCAGCTTCAGCTGAGGACATAGCCACTGATTGTTGCTATTTAGCACTCCAACAAACTAGTTTTCCTCCAAGAAATTGACAGACCCCGAGGTACTTTTTGTCCATGTTGCAGCCAGCATAATCAGAATCAGAGTAACCCTTGATATCAAACCCTGAGCATTTTGGATAATAGAGTCCAAGGCTTGGGGTTCCCTTCAGGTACCTGAGTATTCTTTTGGCTGCAGTGAGATGGGATTCTTTAGGATTGGACTGATATCTTGCTATTAGACAGACTGAGAATTGGATGTCTGGTCCAGAAGCAGTTAGATACATTAGTGAGCCTACAATCCCTCAGAAATGAGTTTGATTGACTGATTTGCCAGTGAGATCAGGTCCAAGGTTGTTAGGTGGGACAATTGGAGTTTTCACTCGAGGCAAAGTCGATATCTCATATTTCTTCAAGAGATTTATGGTGTATTTCTCTTGACTGATGGATATTCCTTTATCAGTTTGCCTGATTTGTAGTCCAAGAAAGTATGTGAGTTTCCCCATCATGCTCATTTCAAACTTCTTTGTCATCAGTTTTTCAAACTGTTTGCAAAGTTTGTAGTTAGTTGAGCCAAAGATGATGTCGTCAACATACACTTGGACTAGAATCACATCCTTTTGAGTTCTATAGACAAAAGGTGTTGTCTATCTTTCCTCTGACAAACTTGTTTTGTATCCGGAAGGCTGAGAGAGTTTCATACCATGCCCTTGGAGCTTGTTTAAGTCCATAAAGAGCTTTGTCAAGCTTGCAGACATAGTCAGGGAATTCACTACTCTCAAAGCCCGGAGGTTGCTGAACATATACATCTTCCTTGAGATCACCATTTAAGAATGCACTTTTAACATCCATTTGGTAGACCCCGAAGTTCATGTATGTTGCATATGCAAGAAAGATCCCGATGGCTTCCATTCTTGCAACAGGAGCAAATGTTTCATCATAGTCAATGCCTTCTTGTTGACTGTAACCTTTGGCTACAAGTCCGGCTTTGTTTTTAATGACAGTGCCGTTTTCATCAGTTTTGTTTCTGAAAGCCCACTTCATTCCTATGACTACTACATCCTGAGGACATTTGATCAAGGTCCTGACCTTATTTTTATCAAACTGTTGCAGTTCTTCTTGCATAGCCTGAACCCAGCTTGGGTATTTTAGAGCCTCAGTGACACTTTTGGGTTCTATCTCTGATAGGTAATCAGCATATAGACATTCATTGGCTGAAGCTGCAGTTAAGTTAGCAGCCATGCTTCTAGTGAGCATGCCCTCAGTAGGTTCACCAATGATGTTTACAAGCTCAATGTCCTGAGATCTTGTCCACTTACTTTGTGGTCTGGGATCTGAGCTTGAAGATGTCACTGGGAGTTCAGGTGTGAGTTCAGGTGCAGGAGCCACAGGATTATTTAGATCATCTGTCGAGGTGACATGTTCTGGTAGAGGTTCTTGAGTTATAGGATCCTGATCATTTGGATCAGTGTTACCTATCCCAGTAGGGACTGACTAATTATCAATGAATTCACTGATAGTTGGTTGTGACAGGTTGTGAGGCAAGACATAATAGGAGATGTCAGCATCAGCTTGGTATGAGGAATTGGTTTCAGTGTTGTACTCATCAGGAGGATATCTTGATGAGTTATCAATTCCTATTTCTTCCATTGAAGTGTTGGTGAACCTGATGCTTTCGATACTTTCATCAAAGGTGACATGATAGGTTTCCTCAACTTGTTGTCTCCTTGTGTTAAATACCCTGAAGGCTTTGGAGATCACTGAGTATCCTAGAAAGTATCCATCATCAGCTTTAACATCAAACTTGCCCAGATGATCCTTGTGGTTATGAATAAACACAGGACATCCAAACACATGAAAGTAGCTGATGTCAGGAAGTCTACCTTTGAATATCTCATAAGGGGTTTAATTATGTCTTTTGACAATGATTGACCTGTTTTGAGTGTAACAGGCTGTTTTAAATGCTTCAGTCCAGAAATGCTTTGAGAGGGCTGAGCCATTTAACATGCTTCTTGCAGCCTCAATGAGAGTTATGTTTTTCCTTTCGGCTACCCCATTTTGTTCAGGGGTATAAGGAGATGAGAAATTTTGGGAGATTCCCTTCTCATCATAGAAACTCTCAAGCTCAGCATTTCTAAATTCAGTACCATTGTCAGTTCTGATTTGTTTTACTGTAATGTCATTCTGATTTTCAATGTTCCTGATGAACGACATTATAGTATCAGCTGCCTGACTCTTGTTGGAAAGAAAGTATACCCAAGTGTATCTTGAGAACTCATCAACAATGACAAGTGTATACTTCTCATGCTGGATTGATCTGGGACTGACTGGTCCAAAGAGATCCATATGCAAGAGGTGAAGGCAGCTTTTGATAGAGAAATTTTGCTTGGTTTTGAAAGATGCTCTTTTATGTTTGCCTTTTTCACAGGCTGAGCATGGTTTATCTTTTGCAAAAACCAGTGATGGTAAGCCAAGGACCTTGTTTTGTTTTGCCAAGTTGTTGATGTTTTTGAAGTTTAAGTGTGAGAGTCTCTTGTGCCACAGCCAGATGATAGTTTCAGTGGCTTTGGCAAAGAGACAGGTTCCATCTTTAGAGAGAGTTGACATGTCTAAGACATAAACATCGTCTCTCCTAGGAGCAATCAACACAACTTCCTTGTTGGCATTGAAAATGGTACCTTGTTTGTCATTGAATTGTACAATGTACTTAGCATCACATAGCTGACTGACACTGATGAGATTGTATTTGAGACCATTTACATAAGCAATCCTAGAGAAAACTATTCCATTACAGTTTACTGAACCATAACCTTCAGTGGGACATGATGAGTTATCACCAAATACTACCTTTGGCCCTGGTTCCTTTACATACTTGTGCAGATATTCCTTCACACCAGTCATGCTTCTTGAACATCCACTGTCTAGATGCCAGATAGGCTCCTTGGCATGCCTCTGCACAAGTAGTAAACTGAATTAGTTTCTCTTCGTGACCCACTTACTAATGGGCTTGGGTCTCATGGTCTCTTTGAATTGAGCAATCGATTCATGGTCAGTGGTGGAGTGCAATGAGCTAACACATGTTTTGCATTTAGAGACTGAGGATGACTCAGTGGATTTGGGTTGTTTTGAACTTCTCCTTGCATGGATGACATTGTCATGCTGAGATGTCTTATGAGCTGTGTTACCGCAAATATCACAGCATGTGTTCATAAGACAATCATCAGGACGATGATCATTAAAGCCACAGTGTGGGCAAGGAGGAAAAGGCTTTGCTCTCAACTTTTGAGCTTTGGATGAAGAAGCATACTGATGACCAACTTTGGTGTAGTTTTCTTAACTGAAAGAGCTCACATATTGCAAGTGGTCAGCAGTCCTGTGATCATCCTTTTACATATCATGCAAAAAGGATTCTATAACAATTGTCAGTGGTATGACGGTATAGTGGCACAGATCACACTTCGCTTGTTTTGGTGGTGGCTTTTGACTTTGAGGAACTAGAGGAAGCTGACTTTGTCTCCTTGATTGGTTCAGGGACCTTTTCATTAGATTCCATTTTGTTAGTTAGCTTTCTCACAAGTTCAGTCATTCTGAATCTGATCACTTGGGGATTGAGGATGTGGAATTTTCAGTGGGGGTGGATTCTTGTTGAGTTGGTTTTGATGGTCTTTTCAAAATGGTTCTACCAAGTCCAGACCTTTCTTTAGGAGAGTGTGGATTGTAATGCAATGGAGTAAGCTCAGAGCTAGGATCAGACCAAGAGGTTCCAAAGGTGCAAGTGGTGCTTGAGATTCATCTTCAGACTCAGAGATGTGTTCAGTGCTACTGGGCACATCTGGGAGTCCAAGCATGCTCTTTAGAGCTTGACTTTCAGGCTCTAGAATTCTTCCAGAGTCAAAGTTAGGAAGCTTACTATCTGGATTAAGTCTTTCAATCCAATCACTGGACTTGGGAACAGAAAACATGTTGGTAATCATGCCACCAGACACAAATGGTTTGAGACTCTGGTCTTTGTTGTGAGAGTCAGAAAGATGATGTTCACCTATGACTCTCTTTTTGCTACTGGGAGCACCCACAACATCAAAGACTCTTGGATTCTTGTTGGTCCAACTATCAATGATTTCTTTTTCTTTCTTAAGTTCGTCTTGAAGAGCCTGATTTCTTTTAACTAATTCAGTGTTTTGAATTTGTAAGGTGATAGCCTCAAGCTTGTTTTGTTTTAGCACAAGTAACTCATCCCTACACTTATTCAATTCAAAACTTAGCTTGTTGTACTTAGAAAAAAGATTTAGTCTTTGCTCCTCTACAAACTTAAGATCAACATTGATATAGTTCATATAGGACTGCCAATTAGAATCATCATCCATAGAAAGTAGAATATTTACCTTCTTCATTGTGATGTTGACCCATTCTCCATTTCTGGCATGATTCTTTCCAACATCTAGCTTGTCTTCCTCTGAGAGGGCCATCAGTGCACCGACATGCACCATTTCATCATCTGATGAGACTGGCTCTTCATCCCAGTCGAAGGTTTCAGCAACAAGACCTTTGTTTTTACCCTGCACAGATTGAACACTTTTTGGTTATGAGGGACTGGCCTCAAGTAATGCAAGCTTAGCTTTCATCTTCCTATACTTGGCTTCAAAATCTATTGTTTTGTTCTGATTAGATTTATTCTGAATGTTTTGATGAGACTGATAGATTTTTGGTTGAAATTTGCTAAAGCCTGAGGACTGATTTGACCCTGATGGTCTGTAATAGGGTTCAGAAATTGTTTTTGAAAAACAGTCCTTTGCAAAATGGCCTCTTTTGTGACACTTAAAGCATTCAGTGTCCTCATTTGCTTTAGCAGTTGAAAAACCTTTGTTTCTTTTAATAAACCTTCGAGAGTTTGCAAGGAGTGCCCTTTCCTGAAATTCAACGTTCAAGTCATTTAGGTACTCCTCACTTGATCTCTCATCAGGCTCATCATCTGAATTTTCTTGAAAATCTTGAACCACATTGTTAGAAAAGAAGGCAGTTGATATAGGTGAGATGATGGTCAGGGACTTCTTGACTTCCTGAGACTTCTTTAAGTCAGGGTATCGTCTGTTAATGAGGTTTTCCTCATAGACAAATTTCCCATAAATTTTAGGAAGTTCAAGAGTTTGGATGTGGTTTGCATTTCTAAGTCCCTGAGAGAAGTTTAACCATTTCTCAGGGAGACAATTAACAAAACCAACATTTATCTCATGTTTGGATAACTTAACACCATCATTAGCTAGTTCATTTATAAGAGTTTTGTAACGGGTGTAAGTTTGAGAGAGAGTTTCAGAGTCCCTAGCCCTGAAGGTATTATACTCAAGTTTTAGGTCCATTATCATGTTTTCCTTGGTATCAGATGGACCTTCATGGCTATGGACCAGGTCATCCCAGGTTTGTTTAGCCATGTTACATCTTATAACTGACTCCATTATATCATCAGGAAGACATGATATGATGATACTTTTGAGTCTTTGGTCCTGGTTGACCACTCTCCTTTCATCCTGAGTCCACTGAGCTTCAGGTTTGGGCAAACCTTCAGCAGTCTTTGGGACAAATGGACCCTCATTAATACACTTGATATAATAAGGTTCCATCCCAATCAAATAGCAAAGCATACGCTTTTTCCATTTGTTGAATTTGCTAACTTCAAGTCTAGGGCAACAAATTGAATAAGCTCCACCCTTTTATCGACTAGTTGGGGTACATCAATTTCAGCCATAGGAATCCTGATTTAAAAACGTTTTAGAGCGGCTTAAAAGGTTTTATAATCAGCCTTGCTCTGATACCACTTGTTGTTCCTTATTCACTATCGTTAAAAAGGAATAATTAAGTACTTAAAGCAATTTAACAGTGAATAATGACTGAAATTAACATAACTAAAACACACAAAGTAATTTTCAACATCATATTCTTATTAGAAATAAATCAAAAGAATACGTTACCCAAGTACTTGCGGAATAGTACTTGGGATTGAAATGACAAAGTTTGGGGGACTCCTCTCTAAGCTCAGGCTAAGTCTGAGCACAACTCTTAGAACCCACTGAGCTAGCTCAAGGATAAAGTTGTATTTCGAGGAGTGAAAATTTGGCTTGTGTGTATGTGTGTTTTTACAATTCACAAGCTTAAACTTTTCACTCATTCTCTTATGCTATTTATACAAGTATGATTTTAACTTTAACCTAGAAGACAAATACATTGATCATAGTAATCACGAATATAGATATATTCGATTACTGTTTACTTTGCTATTAGTAGTTAGGCGGCGAAGCTTCTTTCCTTAACATAGAATCCTTTAGTATCGCCGCTTATTATAAATGGGAAGATTTGGCTTTATTAGATAGGGACTTAGTTTTATCTGGGTAAAGCACTTGGGGACTTAGTTTTATCTGGGTAAACTTTTCCCGCCTAGTCCCGCTCATTCTTCAGTCTTCAAAGCCTTCAGTCTCTTCCTTCAGTTTGTCTTCAGTGCTAACAGTTGGAGAGGAGTCTTAGGGATTCAGTGAGTTATTGTCATCACTCACTGAATCCACCATCTTTTTCTTGACTTAGTCTTCACCCATTAAGTTCCGCCTTGCTGAGTGGAGAGGCTTCTTCTTTGCCTCGTACTGAGTATCCTGAAGATGGCTCACTGAAAGTCTATGCACTCAGTGACCTGATAGTGTTTAACGGATAGAACACTTAGGTTATTTTCTATTCAAATCCTAGATTAAAGGGGTTTGGGTATTTACTGAACCCAACAAATACCAAGCAAGATAGGACCTCGCAAGCTAAGAGTGTGCATTGGAAGAGTGTAGAAGATCACCCTAGGAATATTAAGTTTGTGTTGAATAAAACGAATCGTGTTGATTCTAGTATTAGCTATAAGCGTACTGTAATTAATTCGAATTCTGCTACTATTCGCAAACCATGTAATGATGATTGTTTGAATTTTGTTACTAATCTTGAATGTGGTGTGAATGATTTGATGAATGCCATTAAATGCCCTATTAAAACCATTAATGCAAAAAATCAAGCTAAGAAGGCTAAACGGCAATGGCGAAAGAAAGTTAGAAAACAGTGGAAACCCAGAGGAAGGAAATTTAGTAATAGAGGTTATCAATGGATACCTACTGGGCTTAAGGTTAATGAGTTGTGCCCTAAAAATGCTAAGCCAATGCCCACTAGAAAATGGATGCCTACTGGTAGAACTATTCCCTTAAGAAGTGAACATACTTTGAATAGGACAAATATGAACACTAGCACTACATCTATTTCTAATGATTCCATTGTTTCTACTTCTGATGTGGGTGTTCCAATCACTGTTACTAACCAATTGGAACCCATTCTTGCATGGGGATCCCAATTATCCAGTTATCCATTCTTGTCTGTGTTCAACTGCAGATCGTTCAAATCGTTCTGTGGTACCTGGACTTCCAAGCATATGACTGGAGACCGGTCGCGGCTCATGAACTTCGTGAGTAAATTCATCAGAACAGTGAGATTCAGAAATGATCATTTTGGTGCTATTATGGGTTATGGAGACTACGTGGTTGGAGATAGTGTGATTTCCAGGTTATATTATGTTGAAGGACTTGGACATAATCAATTTTCTGTTGGACAGTTTTGTGACTCTGACTTAGAAGTGGCCTTCAGAAAACATACTTGCTTTGTTAGAGATCTTGATACTGTGGAACTTATCTGAGGAACTCGTGGTTCAAACCTATACACCATCTCTATCGAAGACATGATAAAAGCTTCACCCATCCTCTGCTGTCAAAGGCTTCTAAAACTAAGTCATGGCTATAGCACCGTCGTCTCAATCACTTGAACTTTGGTACCATAAACAATCTTTCCAGAAAGGACTTAGTAAGAGGACTACCTAGACTTAAGTATGAAAAAGATCATCTTTGTTCAGCATGTCAATTGGGAAAAAGCAAGAAGTATGCCCATAAACCCAAACCTACAAATTCTGTTATGGAAGTTCTACATACCATTCACATGGATTTATGTGGACCCATGAGAGTGCAAACGATTAATGGGAAGAAATATGTGTTAGTTGTGGTTGATGACTACTCCCGATTCACTTGGGTTAAGTTTCTGAGAACAAAGGATGAAACTCCAGATACCATCATTAAACTTATTAAACAACTGCAGGTCCGACTTAACAAAACGGTTAGAATCGTCCGATCAGACAATGGAACTGAGTTTGTTAATAAAGAACTCAATGAATTTTATGAAAGTATTGGAATCAGTCCTCAAAGAAGTGTTCCACGATCTCCTCAACAGAACGGTGTAGTTGAAATACGAAATCGAACTCTTGTGGAAGCCGCAAGAACAATGCTGATTTACTCAAAGGTTCCAATGTTTCTATGGGCTGAAGCTATTGCCACAACATGCTACACTCAAAATCGATCCCTAATCCACACATCTCATGGAAAGACTCTGTATGAACTAGTCCACAATCGAAAACCTGATCTATCATACCTTCGTGTGTTTGGTGCGTTATGTTACCCAACTAATGACGGTCAAGATTTAGGTAAACTGAAAGCTAAAGCAGGTATTGGAGTATTTGTAGGATATGCACCAAACAGAAAAGGTTACCAAATCTACAACAAGAGAACCCGAAATTACATTGAAACAATTCACGTTACGTTCGATGAGCTGACCGGTCAAATGGCTCTGGACAATCCAGCCTCGGACCCGCACTTCAAAACAGTCCCATTGGTTAATCCCTTGTACCTAATTCCTCTCCAAAGAACTCCATATGTACCTCCATCTGAAGATGATTTGAAGAAATTATTTGATCCAATGTTTGATGAACATTATGAGCCAAATGCCAATGATCTGTCAATTCCAACAACAGAGGTTGCTTATAGCCCTGTCAATGAAGTTAACCCTTCTTCGATGTCATTAAGTCAAGAAGCCGCTGTTGATTACTCCGTCTCATCAACAAACATTCAATCATCAAGTGTACATCATGGAATTGTGTCTGCACCTGGATGAAGTTAATCCCTTTGCTACTCCCGAAGATGCTCCATTTGAAAACATATTTGCTCTTGAATCATCAACAGAACCATCTTCATCGAGATATCGACTCGCTACTTCAGTTCCAAAACAACAACCACATGAACACCTCAGAAAATGGACACATGATCATCCATTAGACAACATCATTGGAAACCCCTCTCGCCCAGTATCCACACGGAAACAACTTGCAACCGATGCCTTATGGTGCTTCTTCAACTCCGTACTCTCTAAGATCGAACCAAAAGATGTTAAAACCACCATGAATGAAGATAGCTGGTTCTATGCCATGCAAGAAGAAATTCATGAGTTTGATCGACTTGATGTATAGGAATTAGTACCTGCTCCAGATTGTGCTATGATCATTGCTCTAAAATGGATCTTCAAAGTGAAACTTGATGAGCATGGTGATGTTTTAAAGAACAAGGCTCGATTGGTTGCAAAAGGATACCGTCAAGAGGAGGGTATTGACTTTGAAGAATCATTTGCTCCTGTTACACGTATCGAGGCAATCAGAATCTTCTTGGCTAATGCTGCTAGCAAGAATATGGTTGTATATTAGATGGATGTGAAAACCGCCTTTCTGAATGGAGATTTGAAAGAGGTGGTTTACGTCAGCCAGCCAGAGGGTTTTGTGAATCCAAAGCATTCTACTCATGTCTATCGCTTGAAAAAGGCCCTTTACGGTTTGAAGCAAGCTCCTAGAGCATGGTATGATACGCTATCAAAGTTTCTTCTATCTTCTGGATTCAGCAAAGGAGCAGTTGATCCGACATTGTTCACCAGAAAGTCAGGCAAACATTTAATTCATGTTCAAATATATGTTGATGATATTATCTTTGCCTCGACTGACCCTAATGAGTGTGACCGTTTTTCAAAATGAAATGGGTTCTAAATTTCAAATGTCAATGATGGGACAAATGTCCGTTTTCTTGGGATTACAAATTTCACAAAGTCCCGAAGGCATTTTTATTAATCAATCTAAATATGCAAATGAGATTTTAAAGAAATTTGGATTTGATTCTTGTGACCCTGTTGACACTCCCATGATTGAGCGTACTAAACTGGATGAGGACCACTCAGGGATCATGGTAGACCAAACGAAATATCGTAGTATGATTGGATCCCTGATGTACCTCACAGCTAGTAGACCATACATCTTGTTCGCTGTTTGCGTGTGTGCTAGATACCAGGCAAAGCCTACCAAAAAGCACCTTGAAGCGGTTAAACGGGTCTTTCGGTATCTCCAAGGAACCATCAACATGGGACTTTGTTACCCGAAGGACACCGGTATGTCACTAACAGCCTATGCAGATGCTGATCATGCAGGGTGTCAAGATACACGCCGGCACGCCCGAGGTGCTCAGTTTTTGGGTGATAAGCTTGTGAGTGGGTCTTCAAAGAAGCAAATGAGTACTTCTATTTCCTCTACAGAGGTGAATACATAGCCATGTCATCTTGTTGTGCTCAAATCCTATGGATGAGATCCCAATTATCCGACTATGGCTTTAAATTCAACAAAATCCCTCAGATCGTGACAATAAAGTGCTATTGCTCTCTCATGCAACAACGCACAACACTCAAGAGCAAAGCACATCGACATTCGACATCATTTCATCAGGGAGCAAGTTGAAAATGGTGTGGTGGAACTATACTTTTTGAGGACTGAATACCGATAGCGACATCTTCACCAAAGCTCTTC
Source organism: Chrysanthemum makinoi (assembly GCA_910596185.1). NCBI lineage: Eukaryota > Viridiplantae > Streptophyta > Magnoliopsida > Asterales > Asteraceae > Chrysanthemum > Chrysanthemum makinoi. Next base: position 78,332,564 of record OU343222.1, read on the forward strand.
ATAGAGAACGTTTTGAGTTTATCCTTCCACGACTTGGTCTTAAGAGCCTACAACCAGAAACACTCAAACGCCTTCAAGAGGAAGAAGAGGAGTAAAAGGTTTTCCTTCATCTATCTCTTGTAAATAGCTATTCAAAAACAAAATACAAAATTACAAAACCTTCAAAAAGCAAATAGAAAAATAGAAAACTTTCAAAAAATCCAAAAATATTGTCATTTTGTCATGTTTTCCTCGATTCGATAATATCTACGGTCTTTGTGATGTCATTCAAAGAATGACACGGGACTTTAGATGTTATTCAAATGTTAAAAAAAAATAAAAAAAAATAAAAATAAAAATTTGAGAGAAAGAAAATTTTTTAAGAAAGTAAAACCATGGTTTATTGTCATTTCAGGCAGTAACCCGCTCTTCAATGAAAGAACAGATCCATGCTTTATCTTGGTTTTCAAATCTCTTGCTCTGATTCTATAAACAATAACTTACTATCTAATGAAAACTAATTGCTTTGAAAAATAACTCGGACTCTATTTTTGAAAATCATCTGGACTTAACATTTGTCAAAAACATCTATCTCTCAATCAACAACTTATGTCATTGATTGAGGGGGAGAATGATTTCAATTAAATTAAAAGGTTATTTGTCATACAATTGTTTTCAAAAGATAATCATGCATGTATAATCAATGGAGTTTAAAGTCTCAAAATCCGATCCTTATCAGTTAAAACGTTTTCATAATCAAGTCACAATTCTCCTTAAAAGCTTTCAAAATAAATTTAAATCTTCAAAGATCACAAATCTCAATTTGATAATTGTGATCGGGGGAGAATTTGTGATTTAAATTGGATTTAATCTGATAATTCGGCAAATGTTTTATAAGTATGTACAAGCTTTCCTTCCCACATGTGCCAAACGATTTCAAATTTTCCATGCACATGTTGAGGGGGAGCATCTCTCTTAAACCACAAAGATTTGAAACGTGATCAATTTATTTCAATGTGCAGTCTTTTCCTAATATGTGCAAAACCTTTTCAAATATCTATGCACATATTGAGGGGGAGCAACTATTTTGAAAACCACATTTTCATATAACTACTCTTAGATGTAAGCCAACCCCTCAAAGATGAAAATATTTTCTATTACAAAATGATGCTTGATGCAAATGTTGAGGGGGAGCTCTATTCCAAAAAAAAAATAATAAAAAAAAAATATCAAAAACAATTCAGATACAAAATACTTTGATAATATATCACAAGTACCTGGATTGATTTTCAAATGGTTTTCAATTGGTTCCAATGGCAGATGAACAATACCAAATAGACCGACCAAATTTACTTTATGTATGGTGATATAAGGTTGATAAGGTTAGGTATTTGTTCCCATGATCCGCCAGAACCGGAGGAATCTACCCATGGACAATCCACTAGATAGTGTAGAAGTCCTTAGGTTTGAGGAAAAAAAAGGAGAAAAGTGAGATATGGGAAGAGTGCCGACTGAGACAGAGCTAGTACTGGAATAAACCCAACATGGTTCTAGTTATGAAGTCTTGGTAAGCACTGAAGGGGTTGAAGAATGAAAAAGAAATGGAATGAGAAAAGGGTGAAAATAAATAGCCCTCCAATAATTCAACCTTAGGGCAGTAACCGGGTTCAATACATATGCTACTGGTAGTTACCAAGGTAAAGCCTGTATTGAAGACAAGACGTCATGGACCCAGTGACGCACTGCACTACAACTTCCCAAACCACTCAAGTTCCTCTTAAAAGGACTTGTTTCATTCTCACGGGGAACCGACATAATCTATCGACTTTCTCTTAGAGATAGTTGGTATTGAAGAAGGAGACCCTCTCCCTAGTCTCCGGCATAGGAACCAAATATGCACATATGAGTCTAGAGCCACGAGATCATCAATAAATATCATTAAGACACTTTCAATGAAGACTCTCTGTTTCACACAATGTGGAAAGAGAGATTATATCTTATGAGTCCTACGCATTATCCTTGTGGTATTGCCAGAACATCTGAGTGATATGCATACATATTCACCATGAAGATGGAAAGCCTTCTGGAGCCAATATCAAACAAGCTCCTGGTGGGTGGCATGTGAGATCTATCCAATAGATCAACCATGTGACAACTAAACAGAAACAATGGGGCGATTCAATCTTTTGAATCAATCCTGGTTCAAGTTATGGATTGACGGATACCTTTGAAAAACCGGCCGTTGTGCTTAAAAACTCACTTCTTTAGCACATCTACTGTGTACAAATATTTCAAAATAAAAGGTGTTTATGATTGATAATTGATTTTCATTAAAACCTTCGTTGTATTGTAAAAAAAATTTCTATTGAGCGATACACGATTGTTTTTCAAATATCTTTTTATCAATCAGTGAATCTCAATTCGCTGGTTCACTCGCTCCGTGTTGTCTTCTTTGAGACGTTCCGGTTTGAGAACGGCTAGAGCACATGTGAAACCCTGTCAAGGAAATTCTTCGGAATTATACCTGATCACAGGCAGTACTTGTACTGATCAACGGGGAACCGTGGGCCGTGTACCTCAATTCAACAAAAGTGATCAAAGAAATTCTTGTGTGCTTTATTGCTAACTGTTTTATGCAGGAACACCCGACGGTTGCAGCTGATCAGAATGGAGCGGTCAATTCATAGCCGCATGCTCACACAACACATTCATATCTAAAGAAATCATGATTAGTGCATCAATGATTCTGATATTTTCACTCCATGCTTCTACTACGCTGCTGCCAATATCATGAATCAACGAAAGCTTCCGCTATTCTGAAGAAAATACATCATGATCCAGAATGTGAGCATGTCGGTCCAAAAGTCACAACATCACATAATATCAACACCACAAAGGATGAGTCAGAGATTTAATGTGGCTGATGATCTCAAAGCTGGCTCAAAACTCAGTATCACGTGGATCAGTTAAAGACCTCCACTCAGATTATCCAAACATACAAAAAATGAAGATTCAAATACTACGAGCTACAGAACAAAGAACATAAACAAGAATCCAAGAAAAATCTCAATGTAATATCTGTTTGTATTCTATGTAACTTGAGGTGACCTCCCTTAGGGGGAGATTGTTAGGATTTAGTAAATCCAGGTATTAAAGTGTCGGTCACCTCAAGTATTTGTAATCGTTAGAAAGCTCGTAGTCATAGTTATTTAATGTTAAGTAGTATTTAGTTAAGTAATACCGTGGAGGACGGACGGGTCTTTACCCACTGTATGCCTGATCCACAGCCCATTAGGTGGCGTTTTGTGTTAAGACTATAAATACTCTCTACCTCCCAAGGTAGAGAGTTGGAGCTCATAATAAGATTTTTATTTCTCTCACTAAAGTTCCCAAATCTCTAACTTTCTCTCTCTAGAAGATCATCTTATACGCCTACTTGTGTTTGTGTTATGATGTGTATGTGAAATCCAATATGTTACATATTACGTGACTCAGAAAACCAACTTATCAGAAGGTTACGGTGTAACTCTTCCCAAAGGTTACGACGTAACTATATTAGGTCAAATGAGGTTCCACGCCGCTGATACTTACGCCGTAACTATCTCATCAACTACGGCGCAACCAAGTTTATTGAAGACTACGGCGTAACCACTTATAAGGTTACGCCGTAACTAGCAGATCTAGTGCAAAATACGATGAAATTAAAGGTTACGACGTAACTCTTGTTATAGTTACGCCGTAACCCAGATCTGGCCTATAAAGAACCCACGAATTTCAGCATTTCTAATCATCCCATTCCACACACAACAACCATAGAACATGGGAAAAAGCTCAAGGCAGGTCTAGAGGAGCATACGGATCTGTCTCCAAGGGAGAAATCACTCCCCTACGATAAGCATTAGCATTTTATATTTTCTTTACTTTCAATTCATGTATTTCGTACCTTTGAATATTGAATTGGTTTGTATGATTAATATGAGCGGCTAAGCACCTCTTGGTGCTGGCCTAGTTATGATTCCTTAATTGTTTTGTTTGCGTTTACATTACTTCCGTATAATTATTTCTAAGTGTATGCATGCATATTTTATTGGTAGCTGCCTTTGGTTCGGTAGTTTTGAATGGCGGTAGAGGCCAATTGCCTTGGAGATATGACCAACTGACCCTAGGTGAGCGGACTGAGACGGGAAGGGTAAGATATGACCAAATGACGACCCTTTCTACTTGTGCGATTTGACCAACTGATCACCTACCGTTTGGATGAACTTAAGAATTAGGGGGTGAGTGTTTAAGTTACTAACGTCCGGGCACTCACTATTATAAATCTAGCATGTAGCGGTACTTAATGACTTGGCTTAGGGGACCAGAAACAACAGGACTTATGAGGGGACACCTGACTTCTCCTGTGGTGGCATCTTTGCTGATAGGTTAGGGCGAATTGACCAAATGCTGTCCTCTCGACTTTGACCCCACCTGAAGTAATTGGAAGTAAGTAGACGTAGACATAACTAGCTAGGAGGATTAACTAGGTTAGCAACACTCTCCTCTATTGATTTATCCTTTACCTTTTATCTTCTTTTATTTGCTTTATTCTGCTTTAGTAGTTTAAATAGTTAATTCCTTATCCAAACCATTATTAATCTGTGACACCTAGACTTAGTAATAATCCAAACACACATAGCTCTTGGGACGACCTCGGATTTACCGATTACTACACTACACGCGACCGGTTACACTGCCCGTTAGTGCACTAGGGTAGACCATAGGTATAACGAGACTTTATAAATATTAAAACATTGTCAAGAAACCGCATCAAATTTTTTGCCGGGAGTTATATTAGGATTAATATTAAGTCTTTCATTTCGTTTCTACTTTTCTGACGATCATATTTCAAGTTTTCAGGTACCATGGAAGTTGTTAACATCGATGACCTCACTCTTGAGGAATATTTGGCATTAACAAGGGAAGAACAAGGACCATGGATTGTTAGGCTGGCTATCGCAGAAGATGCTCAATTCGAAATCAAACCTCAATTCATGTGGGAATTACGTGCAAATCCCTTCTTTGGAAGCATCACCGATGATGCCCATGAACATATAGACAACGTCGAGTACATTGTGAGCCTATTCAAAATTCCCAGAGTCTCACATGACGCTATCATGTTACGAGTATTCCCTATTTCTCTTACGGGAGCTGCTAAAAGATGGGTTGATCGATTACCTGCTGGGACTGTCAACACTTGGCCTATCCTTAAAAAGTGTTTCAATCAAGAGGGTGGTGAAACGTTATACCAAGCTTGGGAAAGGTATAATGAACTATTATACAAATGCCCTACTCATGACCTCAACAACCAACAAAAGGTTAACGTCTTCTACAAAGGTCTGAACATCTCCTCAAGACAAATGATTGATTCTCAAGGACCAATTCCTGGTATGACACCCACATTGGCTTTGGAAACTATTCAAAAAATGGCAGACCACCCTCACAAATGGCGCAATGGAAGAAGCAACCGAAGTAAGAATGAAGATATGGAAGGACTTGCAGCAATAAACAACAAATTAGAAAGCCTCGGAAGAGAAATGAAGAAGCTCAAGGAAAATGTGCGTTCCATTCAAGTAGAACGAAATCGGACTCCAGCTACTAAAGAATGTTCCTCCAACGAAGGAGTTAAAAGGATCGGAGAAGTTAAATATGGAAGAGAATCTTCTTTCAACAACTACAATAATAACGGGCCCAGATATCGATAAAAATCCCTAGGGTTCTATACAAGAATCAACAACAATCCTCCTAAACCTAGCCTTGAAGAAATAATGCACAGGCACATCGATGAATCTACAAAAAAGGGAAATAAACTCAAGGAATGGATGGTCAAAGTGATGGAGGATACCAATATGAACCTACGTAACCAAAATGCTGCGATTAAAAACCTCGAAACACAAATTGGGCAATTGGCTAAAAACGTTGAAACGAGTAATGCTAAAGCCATTGCCTGCAAAGCCATATTTGTGCAAGATAAAGCAAAGAAATAGCAGTGCGCATCCTCTATAACTAATGATCTTTCCGGGATTAACTACCTAAGAGAGGATGATAAATCGGAAGACGACGAGGTCCTGCCGAGCCAACTCCCTGAGAAGCAGCAATACAAAGAAAGTTTTCTTCTCCCATGCACTATTGGTAACATTAAGATTCCCGCATTAGCTGATTTAGGGGCCGGGGTAAACCTTATCTCTACCACTTTATTTGATAAAATAAAAGTTACCAATTTAAAAGAAACAACTATTATGATTGAAATGGTTGATTCCTCTAAAGTTGTACCAAGGGGAATTGTGAATAATGTGCTTTTAAAAATTGGAAAATTCTTTTTCCCAACTGATTTTGTGGTTATTGACATGGGGAAGCGGGAGGCTTACAATTTAATTGTCGGAAGACCTTTTCTGGCCACTTGTAGGTCTCAAATTAAGGTTTTTGAAAAACAAATTTCTTTGGGAACTGAAAATGAACGAATAACTTTTAGTATGAAAGAGCATATAAAACCAAAAGTTGAAATTTCAAAAAATTTTGATGTTGTTAATGTTCAATCACTAGATCCCGCTCTACAATTTAATCCTATTACTAATGATAGTAGAGAGAATGTTGATAATTGTAAGCAGAAACATGAAAAAATTGTCCAAGGCATTGAGGAAACTCCAGTTCCAAACAAACATTTCAAAGAACTCGATGTTAACAAAGGATAACGAATCAGTGACAGCATGGCCCCCGTATACTCATCATCAAAAATGTGAAAGAAAGGAAAATGAATGGATATACCCTCACAAGGGGGAGAGACATGATATTGAATTAGCATTAGAAGATTGGTACAAAATAAGATTTGGGAACTCGAAAATCCATAAGGGACTGGTTAAGCAGTATAAGTACAATCATCTCACTGACACAATAAACGGTGCAAGATCTAGCATAAGTATTACTAGTAGTCTTATTGCTGAAGATGATGACCGGGGAAAATCATGTGATGAATGGCTTTTACATGAATTTGGAACAGATGGCATCCGTAACATTACGAGGAAAAAAGGGTTTAATAAATGGATGAATGAGTGCCAACGAGTGGTGGAAGTCGGCCAGGTCCAAAGGCCCCCACAGAAGCCCCGCGACTCTGAGTCTAACTTAAAGACTCGTAAATAAAGAAAAGTGCTTTTTCGGGAGACAAGCCGAATTATCCCTTTCTTTTGTTTTATTTCCATTTCTGTAGGGTTTTGTGTTTTCTAACCATTTTTGCAGGAAACAAGGAAGTAATTGCTTCTGCAGTTGCTGATCTGACCAGAGTTACGGCGTAACTCATCTATGTGATTACGCCGTAACCAACCTTTTTGCAGCAGAATTCTTGACTTATATATCATTACGGCATAATACCATCTCTATGGTTACGCCGTAACCACTCACTTTGCAGCTTATGTCAGGTTTTGCCAGTTACGGCGTAACTCCCTCAAAAGAGTTACGATGTAACCTTCCTCTGCTATAACTCTTTCATTTTAAAACACAATAACCTTGTATTAGTATTTTAAATGAAGTTTGTGGGTGTGTTCCCTGTAAACCCTCACGAGACTTCACTCGTCCACTTGGGACACCAAGTGGTTTAAAAGGCTTGTTGCATATGCTAAATGCAACCGTGATTCCTACGAAAGTGAGTTAGGTTTGTTTTTCATTTTCATTTTAGAATTATGCTTGTCGGTAGTGTGATTTCAGGGATTGAAGTTTGTTCATGATGCTTATACGAAGGCACGTCTCTTTTTCGTGGGCCTTCATTCTCTTTGGAGAAAATTTCAGGGAAGTTCTCGCTCTAATTCTACTTTTCTCTTCACCTTTATTTAATGCTTAGTACAAAAGGGACTTTGTACAATTCAAGTGGGGGAACAGGAGTAAAATTATCTCTTGAACATTATTTTGCCCTCGTTTTTCTAGTTTATTTTGAAAAATTATGCCATTTTTAAAATTTTGACATGTTTTTCTTAACCTAACTAGAATAGACCTTAGCTGAGCACATACAACCCTTGATATATTATGGTAAGATTAGCCTTATCCGTTTCCAATATTTTACCCCAAATCCACCAAATTATGAGTGTGCCGGTAGCTTGTAAACTTTAGAACTTGGCCTTTGCATCATTTCGAGACCATAAACGAGGTATGTTGAGTTAGCTCGATGTATTTGGACTTTTCAGTTTTAGAAGGCAATATTATAGGATTATCACCCAAACAGCCTACCATTGTGTGTCTATCGATTAGTCACCTCGACTTCTCGACCCCTATGTGAAACCCTTTTGTTGCACTCACCTTTAGTGCAAGATACCCCTAGATACACCCTTCTGAGCCATTCCTTTCATTTTGTTAACCCGATATATTGTTTCGATACACCTTAGCCTACCCTGTAGTCTTTATTTGTGATTGGGAAGTCATCATTTGCCTAAGTTCAAGGTTCGAGTGGAAAGGTTCGGAAATCACGCTTTCATCGACAACATTCCTGAAGATCATTGAAGACCCCCCGAATTCCCATTGTTCATCTCAAGTGGGGGGATATTATGTTTAGTTATTATTGTTATGCTGAAAAAAAAAAGAAAAAAAAATGATTCGAAAAAAAAGTGCGATGTTATAAGCACTATGTTATGAGCTTTATAGATTTAGTATCGAGGAGGCCACCTCGGTCACATTTGAAGATTGGAGTTGGTAATTATGCTAACAGTTGGAGAAACGGTAGTGTGCCCATCACGACGTCCTCTAATGACACATCTACCTTGTATTTCATGACCCGGTTTCTTGACTTCAAAGCTTGAACTTTGGGCGGACGGTAAGTGGTGATGACTTAGTTATAGATTTAGACTACCTGCTTGTTTTTTTATTTTACACCATTTATATATCCCATGTCTTATCCTACCCTTTATTCATGAAACGTGTCTAGGTGATGCAGCGGGCAATCTTTGATGTCTTGGCCATGTATTTGGTCATGTATCATTGATTTTGTCCACTTTGCCGTGACATGTTAGTAATGACGAGTCACCCCTTAAACTTTGTCGTGTCTACCCATATTGCCTTCGAAAATTGTTTAGCCCTTAACTCTAGTGGTGAAGATTTGTGTAACCGCCAAGCTTATGATAGAATACATGCTATGACTGTGCGATTGAGTGATCACCCCGAAATTGACACTTAGAATAGTTGAGAGATTTGAGTGTTTTGTTCCCCTTTCGTGAGGTGTTCGGCTTTGTTTTATTCTAGCATAAGGGATTTGTAAACTTATATTTTCCAGGTTATGGGAGATATCTTTTTAAGAATCTTTCTAATAAGGTCTACTTGAGGGCAAGTAGAGTTCAAGTGGGGGGAAATTTGATAACATCAAATAGTCCTGAATATTAAGTGTCAATTTCCCCCGATAATGCTTGTAATTTATATCATTTATATGGATTTACGCTTGTTTTCCACTTTCAGGTAAATTACGAGCATTGGAGCTAAAGAGACGCGGAATTGGAGAATTATCTAAAGAACTATCATAGTATGCTGATTTTGAAGAAGTTACGGCGTAACTTGATGAGTGTCTAAATACTCATCATTTTTGTACCAATTAAACTGCAAAAACATCTTAAAACACTCAGAAATGCATCAAAATGATAAAAATATCACAAATAAGTGTTTTATGTGTTTTAAATGCAAAAATATCAAAATCTGGTGAAAAACGTATCAAGTTTGCATAATTGGCAGTTTTAGTCCCCCAAGTTTCAAAAGTTGTCAAAAACAGTCCCTGGTAAAACAAAATAAAGAAAAATGTTATTCAAGGTCCCTGAAATATTCTAAGTTGTTAAAAATGGTCCTTGAATAAATCTTTTGTTAAATGGCAGAAAAGGTCCTTCAAGTTTTGAAACTGTCACAAATGGTCCTTCATGATTGGAGAAATTGCAAAAGTGGTCCTTGTATTCTAAACCAAATGAACCCATGACCCTTTGCACATTTAGACCCTTGCCTTTATACACGTTTTGACCCCCGTTCCCTGTTTTGGACTGCCAGGTCAAACCCAAGTCAAACACCTCCTTATCCCGCCACCTCCTCCTTACCTTATCCCTGTCCTCCCACCACTTGCCTGCAAAAGCTTAACACCTCTCCCATCCACCTCTCACCTTATCCTATCACACCTCAACCCCCCTCATCATCACACCTATCCACCCCCCCTAGTTGCAAATGCAGAGCCTGTGGTCAAAAACCACTTTTCCCGCCAAAATGATCAAACGGCAAAAACACACTCTACTCATCCAATGGCTGAAATTATGAATGGGATTTGATCAAGAGGACACGTGGAAGCTAATTGGGTATAAAAGAGAGGAAGAGAAGCAAGAGAGAGAGTAGTAGTTAGTTTTTAATATTCATTGTATGTCGTTTTTCTTAAATTCTCTCAATTAGTAGTTTAAAATGTAATCTTAAGCTTTTATTGTATTAAAACTAAGCTACATAGTCATTTTACTTCATTTCAAGTCTTAATTCAAGGTTTAACTTAAATTTCATATTTTGATGTTCACTGTTGAAAAGTTTAATTTCAAACTCTCACATTTAAGCTTCAAATAGCTTATGGTAAGTTCACACAAGTTTATTTAAGCTTCATAAAGCTTTTGGGTAAGCTTACAATACAATTTCAAGTAATTTTCATGTTAACTCAACAAAAATCAACTCAAGAAGCAAAAATTGGGTTAAGTAGTTTGGAAATGGAATGGGGTTGATGCAGTGATTGGATTTTGTTTGGAATTAGAATAGAATAGTGGTTTTGGATTCTGGTTTAAGTTGCACCACCAAGCTGGATACTTGTGAGTGTTTTATCCCATTTTCATTTTTGCATATTGTGCTTTTACTTGTATCTGTGGCAATTAATAGCTTAGACCTGTTTAATTAGTAGTAATTAGGATAAGTAAACTCAGTTTAGTCAAGAATTCAAGCAATTTCAGTAGGTATGTAAGTTACAAGGTGAATCAGTAATCAAAAGGGTGTTTGGATCAGATGTGTAAATTGAGCTTTAGCTTTGGTTTATGTTTAAACTCTGTCCACTCAGTCTTATTTAGTCATAATAAACTCATTCTAGTCTTAATTTTGCATATGCAAACAACAAAAGTCAAAGTCTTATTGAATCTGCCTTAATTACTTTACTGTTGTGAATTTGGAAAAGCAAAAGCTCATTTTATGTTTAAAATACATAGATATAGCTTGCAGTAGGTGTCTTTCATCATTTAACATCATAATCAATCCACAAATTAAGCTCAAAGTTGGAAAAAGTCAAATGCCAAATCTATTTTCAAAAGTCAAATTTGCAGAATTTTAGTTTTGGGCCAAGATGAGTGGATTTTTCATGAGCACATTTCTGGGTCAAATCATATGAAACTTTGGGTTTTTAAACTTCTGTTGGTCTATTTTATTATTGTCATTTTTATAGAATTTTGTTAATTTTGTATAAGCCTCAAACTAGCTTATCAACTTGGGCAAAGATGCCTGTGCCGACTCAGATACACTGAGTCTGCACAGGGATCTTGCAGAGCTTGCACAAAGCTCATTTGAGCTCATCTTGGTCTGTTCTTTGGTCTAGACATAGCCACCCAGGTCTAGTGTAGGATCCAAGTCTTGGTTTCATGTCTCAGCTTATTAGGTAGCTAATTTCTTAGCTTAAACTTGGTACCCTCACATCTGTTTTTGCACATAAGCTCATAACCTCAAATCTGTGCAAGTTGCATATCAGAGGTTAAGGCTTGTGAAAACTTGTTGCATTTGGGTACTCTTATCATATTTTAGCTTCTGTGTTGCTGTGGTGGTCCTTGGTTTTCATTTTGCTTATTTCAAGTGCTTAATAATAAGCACTTATCCTTGCAGCCTCTTATTCCCACACACAACCACCTGTTTTTCCATTTTTCCTAGATTCTCAATAATATTTTAGACCTTTATTGAATTTTTCATATTTTTCCAAGTCAGTTTGCTATTTTTCCCTATTTAAATTAGTTTTTAAGTCTTTTTAATTAGCATTTAATACAATTAATTAAGAAAAGTTTCAAAAAAATAATTTTTCATTTTTATTAAGTTAAGATAAATATAAAAAGACAAAAAAATATTTTTCCAGATTTTTTCTTAGTTAAATTTGTATTTTTAAGTAATTTAAGTAGTTTTAAATAGTTTAAAATTCATAGAAAATACAAAAATAATCAGAAAAATACAAAAATAGTTTTGAAAATTCTCTTTTGATATTTTAGATTTTTTTAAGTCATAATTTTATTTTTCTAGCTTTACTTCCTATTTTCTTGTAATTTAGGTTATTATTTAATAGTTAAAAATAGTTTTTAATTAATAATAATTAGATAAATAGTTTTAAAAATAATTTTCTTTTTCTATAAATTTTATTTTATCATTAGGATTGTAAAAATGTCATTTTCATATTTTTAGGATTTATATTGCTTTAGTTTCATATTTTCTTGTGTACGTCACGTAGTTTTTAAATTAAGTTTTATAAAAACATAAAATCAAAAAAACAACATTTTGCAAATAGTGATAGCGTTTATTTAATATTTTTTATCTTTTTAATTTCCTTTAATTTACATTTAAGCCCCTGTAGTTTATGTACTCTTTCTTTAGTATAAATCAATCACAATCCTTTTCCGTTCAAATCCTCTCAATCACTACACGTTTGACTATTCTCGCACAGCTCGTTGGGACTTAACGACCTGGGAAACACTATACTCTCCTGATCTTCATTGCATTGGTGTTTAAACTGTTTTAAGTTTCTTACGGTCGGCCATTCACAAGTGGCCGGTTTGTGTGAGAAAACCTGACGGTTCAGCACAGATCAAATTTTGGCGCCGCTGCCGGGGAGCAGTGCTAATAGTCTTACGTTTAGCAGATTAGTGATTTGAATATTCACTCCTTGTTTATACCATCTATATGTATTTATATTTTCTTTTAAAAAATCAAAAACCCAAAAAGATTTTCTTTCTTATTTTTACAACATGTTTTTCAAAAATACCAAAAATATTCCTCTTTACCCTCTTACCCTTTTGATTCTTCATTTCTTACCCTCTGGAACCCTTTGATTCTTTCTATGTCTTATCCTCACCCTCTTGGTTGTCAATGGTGTGGTGGTCCTTATAATGGTGGCAATTGCCCCAGTTGTAGCATGGTGGAATCAGGAAACGGGTCTGTCTATAACCAGGATCCCTATTCCTACCATAACACAACTGATTTATTCCATCGGCTACCACACTGTGAGACTCAGCAGTTTTACTGTTGTGAGTACTGTGGTGGTTCACACTCCATTTCTGATTGTCAATCGGGAAACACGCTTGTCTATGAGCGAGGTTCCACGATAACAATTATGACTACCACACATATAACTCACAGCCACATCAGGTTTACTGTTGTGAGTATTGTGGAGGTCCACACTGTAGCTCTGATTGTCAAACAAGGAATCCAATTCCTTGTAACAATTACGACTCTTCGTATCATAACCAACCTCCACAGTATCAATGAATCAGGCACCACCTCACCTGACCCACTTCCTCAAAATCTTCTCCTTGATCTTTTGGATTTAGTGAAAGATTTGAAGGAATGTAAACATTCCCAAGATAATCCAAATGAGAAATCCATGGAAGTTTTGTTAGCTGAAGAGCGGTCGCTAAATTAGATTCCCATATTGCCTTTGAAAAATCTATTAGGGAATCAATTGCAAAGGAAAAAGCAGCCAAATCTAGCTCTCGATTCCGTTTCATTCCTGATGACGATGATGATGAAGTTACCCTTGATATTCGTCAATTTTGTACGGTTCATCAAGTTCATCAGTTGAAATTCCTTCCATGAAAAATCAGGGAGAAAAGACTATGATGGAATTACTAGTAGAAGAACAAATGGAAAGTATAAAACATATGTATGCTAGTCCTTCTAAACTCCCTCAGTCTGTTGCTATCACACCCGAAGCTCCCACTCACTCTCTGAACATGGGGGATGAGCATCTTGACACTGTTCCTGAAAAGGAATCGGACGAATTCATAAAGTCTAGTGTTGAGAACCTTGTCCCAATCCCGAGAGAGTCACAGGGAACTTCTGATCATATGTGTGATTCTATTTCCCCTCTTGAGTGTTCAAAAGATCATTTTGAAACTTTCTCCGATGTTAGCGAAGATTGTACTTCTCATGGAAACATCGAGTATGTTGAGACATCACTCCCACAGTCTGATGCTGATCATCATCTTGAGGAGTTCACCGATGAACTCACTCACATCAATCCACTTTCATCGGAAAGTAATGATAGTCTTTCTGATTTCAAAGCCGATCTGGGAGAGACTGAAAGTCTCCTTAATAATGATCGTTCACTCATTTCTTATCCCAACAGTCCAATAGAGAATATTAATCACTTTGTTCCTGAAACATTCAAAACTACTCTCACCAATCCTCTATTTGAATTCGACTCTGAATTCACTTTAATTTCTGAGAATCCACTCTTTGATACTCAGATTGAGGATAGTGATGAGTCTACAGTGGAACAAGAATTCACAGATTTACATCTTGTGATTGATTCTCTTCACGAGGAGTTCGCCGGTGAACTCACTCATATCATATCTCCGTCGGAGTATGATAACTTCCATTTTGATCTAGACACTCCCATAATATGTCTTGATCAAACGAGCTTAACTGATGAGGTTCATGAAACTATGAATTCTCCTATTGTGGATGAAGAGTTAGTCATGATTTTTATCATGATTTTCTTTCTTTTCTACATATATTCTGTGGCTTCTCCTGTTCTTCACTCCTTCGGGAATGAAGACATTATCTTTGACCCCGGCATTCCCATGTACCATTTGTGAGCCGGGTCTGTCTATGTATATCTCATCGGTGTGGAACTTTCACGTACTTCAATGTTTATCCAAACATCTTGAATGAAAGTCCGATGGAGATTGTCTCTTCCACTTACTTCCCCATGAACAAATTAATTCGGGGTCGAGTCAAGCTAGCGACTCGATAATCAAAAACAGTAGTTAAACATGGGTTTTCACCCGTGTGTACCACCTTAGTGTGGGGAGATGCCCCACATGTTGTATATAGATCTTAAAAATGAATGAAAATTGTAAATATTAAAAAGAGAATAATTGTTGTGTTTCTACACTTAGCTAGTAATGTTATCTTTTTACGTTCTAAGTTTCGGCATAAAGCCGGTACTTTGAATATTGAGGACAATATTCATTTCTAAGTGTGGGGGAAATTCTGGCGAATTTGATCATAAATGTACCCTTTTAGTCCCTTTTTCCCCAAAATGGCCAAATTTTAAAAAAAAAATTAGTGGAAGTACTATGTACTAAACACAACAAATGGTAATCAGCCCACCATGTCTAACCCACATAAGGATTGGCTAATCCAGGAGCAAACGGCTCTTGGTAAAGATATCTCAAATCCGTTGACGGCTTGCAATTTGCCCAAAATTGTATGGTATTCAACTCACCATATCCTTAAAAGTGAAGAGTTGGCTAGCCCGCAAGTTTATGGCTTGTGGTAAAGGCAGTGGAAAAACCATAATTGGTAATCAGCTCACCAAAGATAATATTGATAATTTATCTAAGAGTTGGCTAGTCCAGAAGCAAACGGCTTCTAGTAAAGACAAATCAAATCCGTTGAAAGCTGGTGATTTGCTCAAAATCACTTGGTTATCGGTGTACCAAGGTTCTTACTTGAACTGAAACATTTGGCTACTCCAGAAGTAATGGCTTTTGGTAAAGAGATGAAATCCATTAATTTTTCTCAAAACATTGCTAGGGACTAGCAATATCTTAGTGTGGGGGATTGATGAGTGTCTAAATACTCATCATTTTTGTACCAATTAAACTGCAAAAACATCTGAAAACACTCAGAAATGCATCAAAATGATAAAAATATCACAAATAAGTGTTTTATGTGTTTTAAATGCAAAAATATCAAAATCTGGTGAAAACGTATCAAGTTTGCATAATTGGCAGTTTTAGTCCCCCAAGTTTCAAAAGTTGTCAAAAACAGTCCCTGGTAAAACAAAATAAAGAAAAATGTTATTCAAGGTCCCTGAAATATTCTAAGTTGTTAAAAATGGTCCTTGAATAAATCTTTTGCTAAATGGCAGAAAAGGTCCCTCAAGTTTTGAAACTGTCACAAATGGTCCTTCATGATTGGAGAAATTGCAAAAGTGGTCCTTGTATTCTAAACCAAATGAACCCATGACCCTTTGCACATTTAGACCCCTGCCTTTATACACATTTTGACCCCCCCTTCCCTGTTTTGGACTGCCAGGTCAAACCCAAGTCAAACACCTCCTTATCCCGCCACCTCCTCCTTACCTTATCCCTGTCCTCCCACCACTTGCCTGCAAAAGCTTAACACCTCTCCCATCCACCTCTCACCTTATCCTATCACACCTCAACCCCCTCATCATCATACCTACTCCACCCCCCTAGTTGCAAATGTAGAGCCTGTGGTCAAAACCACTTTTCCGCCAAAATGATCAAACGGCAAAACACACTCTACAATGGCTGAAATTATGAATGGGATTTGATCAAGAGGACACCAGTTGGGTATAAAAGAGAGGAAGAAGCTAGTTTTTAATATTCATTATGTTTTCTTAAATTCTCTCAATTAGTAGTTTAAAATGTAATCTTAAGCTTTTATTGTATTAAAACTAAGCTACTTAGTCATTTTACTTCATTTCAAGTCTTAATTCAAGGATCAAGATGTTCCTTTGTTGAAAAGACACGTGGAAGCTAGTGGAAATGGGTATAAGTTGCACCACCAAGATAGAGTGAATTTTGCATATTGTGCTTTTACTTGTAGATAGCAAGAAATAAAAAGTCAAGTTAGCAATTTATAGGTTTTTAATCAAAATCAAGAATCAGATTGTAAATGAGCTTTAGCTGGTTTATGTTTAAACTCTGTCCACTCAGTCTTATTTTTTTCATTCTAGTCTTAAATCAAAGTCAAAGTCTCTTAAATATTGTGAATTTGGAAAAGCAAAAGTAGTTAGATATAGCTTGCAAGGTGTCTTTCATCATTTAACATCATAATCAATCCACAAATTAATCAAAGTTTAATGCCAAATCTTTTAGTTTTGGGCCAAGATAGTGGATTTTTCATGAGCACAAAATCATATGAAACTTTGGGTTTTAAACTTCTATTGGTCTATTTTATTATTGTCATTTTATAGAATTTTGTTAATTTTGTATTTAGCTTATCAACTTCATTTGCACAAGATCTTAGAGCTTGCACAAAGCTCAATTCTTTGGTCTAGACATAGCCACCCAGGTCTAGTGTAGGATCCAATTTCTTGGTATATTTTGCACATAAGCTCATAACCTCAACTGCAAGTTGCATATCAGAGGTTAAGGCTTGTGAAAACTTGTTGCATTTGGGTATTATCATAAGTTGCCGTGGTGGTCCTTTGTTATTTTGCTTATTTCAAGTGCTTAATAATAAGCACTTATCCTTGCGACCTCTTATTCCCACACACAACCACCTGTTTTTCCATTTTTCCTAGATTCTCAATAATATTTTAGACCTTTATTGAATTTTTCATATTTTTCCAAGTCAGTTTGCTATTTTTCCCTATTTAAATTAGTTTTTAAGTCTTTTTAATTAGCATTTAATACAAGTAATTAAGAAAAGTTTCAAAAAAATAATTTTTCATTTTATTAAGTTAAGATAAATATAAAAGACAAAAATATTTTTCAGATTTTTCTTAGTTAAATTTGTATTTTTAAGTAATTTAAGTAGTTTTAAATAGTTTAAAATTCATAGAAAATACAAAAATAATAAGAAAAATACAAAAATAGTTTTGAAAATTCTCTTTTGATATTTTAGATTTTTCTAAGTCATAATTTTATTTTTGTAGCTTTACTTCCTATTTTCTTGTAATTTAGGTTATTATTTAATAGTTAAAAATAGTTTTTAATTAATTATAATTAGATAAATAGTTTTAAAAATAATTTTCTTTTTCTATAAATTTTATTTTATCATTAATTGTAAAATGTCATTTTCATATTTTTAGGATTTATATTGCTTTAGTTTCATATTTTCGTCACGTAGTTTTTAAATTAAGTTTTATAAAACATAAAATCAAAAACAACATTTTGCAAATAGTGATAGCGTTTATTTAATATTTTTTATCTTTTTAATTTCCTTTAATTTACATTTAAGCCCCTGTAGTTTATGTACTCTTTCTTTAGTATAAATCAATCACAATCCTTTTCCGTTCAAATCCTCTCAATCACTACACGTTTGACTATTCTCGCACAGCTCGTTGGGACTTAACGACCTGGGGAAACACTATACTCTCCTGATCTTCATTGCATTGGTGTTTAAACTGTTTTAAGTTTCTTACGGTCGGCCATTCACAAGTGGCCGGTTTGTGTGAGAAAACCTGACGGTTCAGCACAGATCATAACTCATCTCTCACATTACGCCGTAACTATTGCGTGACTCAGAAAACCAACATATCAAAAGGTTACGGCGTAACTCTTCCCAAAGGTTGCGACGTAACTATATTAGGTCAAATGAGGTTCCACGCCGCTGATACTTACGCCGTAACTATCTCATCAACTACGGCGTAACCAAGTTTATAGAAGACTACGGCGTAACCACTTATAAGGTTACGCCGTAACTAGCAGATATAGTGCAAAATACGATGAAATTAAAGGTTACGCCGTAACTCTTGTTATGGTTACGCCATAACCCAGATCTGGCCTATAAATACCCCACGAATTCCAGCATTTCTAATCATCCCATTCCACACACAACAACCAGAGAACGTGGGAAAAAGCTCAAGGCATGTCTAGAGGAGCATACGGAGCTGTCTCCAAGGGAGAAATCACTCCCCTACGATAAGCATTAGCATTTTATATTTTCTTTACTTTCAATTCATGTATTTCGTACCTTTGAATATTGAATTGGTTGTATAATTAATATGAGCGGCTAAGCACCTTTTGGTGCTGGCCTAGTTATGATTCCTTAATTGTTTTGTTTGCGTTTACATTACTTCCGTCCAATTATTTCTAAGTGTATGCATGCATAGTTTATTCGTAGCTACCTTTGGTTCGGTAGTGTTGAATGGAGGTAGAGGCCAATTGCCTCGGAGATATGATCAACTGACCCTAGGTGAGCGGACTGAGACGGGAAGGGTAAGATATGACCAACTGACGACCCTTTCTACTTGTGCGATTTGACCAACTGATCACCTACCGTTTGGATGAACTTAAGAATCAGGGGGTGAGTGTTTAAGTTGCTAACGCCCGGGCACTCACTATTATAAATCTAGCATGTAGCGGTACTTAATGATTTGGCTTAGGAGACAAGGAACAACATGACTTATGAGGGGACACCTGACTTCTCCTGTGGTGGCATCTTTGCTGATAGGTTAGGGCGAATTGACCAAATGTTGTCCTCTTGACTTTGACCCCACCTGAAGTAATTGGAAGTAAGTAGACGTAGACATAACTAGCTAGGAGGATTAACTAGGTTAGCACCACTCTCCTCTATTAATTTATCCTTTACTTTTTATCTGCTTTTATTTGCTTTATTCTGCTTTAGTAGTTTAAATAGTTAATTCCTTATCAAAACCATTATTAATCTGTGACACCTAGACTTAGTAATAATCCAAACACACATAGCTCTTGGGACGACCTTGGCTTTATCGATTACTACACTACACGCGACCGGGTACACTGCCTGTTAGTGCACTAGGGTAGACCATAGGTATAACGAGACTTCATAAATATTAAAACATGGTCAAGAAACCTGCATCAGTCCTCCATGTCATCATCAGATTCTGCATTAGCCATGAAGCTCTGTTCTTTGTTGGTAAGTGTTCTACCAGCTTCATCCTTGAGAGCCAAGAGTAACGCCTCCTTGTGATAAGCGCTGCCTCTTGTTCTCGGCTTTGGGCAAGCATTCGCCAGATGACCCTTTTCGTTGTAGTTGTAGAATCGAAGACCATTATTCCCAGTCTGAACATTTCCTTGATCAACCATTTGAACCTGTTGTTGTGGAGCACCCATGTTATTCCTTCCATTAGCATTAAATCCTTAACCACTACCCATCTGACGACCATTTCAACGGTTCTGAACCTCAAGCCTTCCATTGTTAACAACTCCTTGATTCCTTGTGTTAGATGAGGTACGAATACGGTTGTTGGATTTGTTAGAAAATCTCCCGAAGGCTCTAGCAATTAACGAAAATCCTTGATTCAACGTATTGAAAGCTTCTGCATCCTCATTTGGTGTCTCACTGTATAGTGCTGAATCAGTGTTGTTGTTGTAACGAACCAGTTGAGTTTCTTGTGATTGCTGTGAAGGATCATATGGTGTAATCTGAGCAGATTGTTGTGGTGGATTTGTGAAGACAGTTGTTGGGTTTATTGATTTGATGATACAAAACAATAAAGAATGAAACATCAAGGACTTAAAGTGACAAGAAGGAAACCTAGAAAAAGATGGAGGGACTTGCTTGCAAAAGAAGATTTATTGTTTAGTCCTTAGTAGAGATTTGTAAACCCTAATCCTCTAGTATATAAAGAGGACATGGGGTGAAGGTTTTATTAATTAAGTCTTCCATAATGTAGTCGACTAAAGGTGTGTGTGTGTCCTAGGCGTATTGTCTTGTAAACGCCTAGGTATGTTAGTTAGTTAGTTTATGGTGATGAAAACCTTGTTCAATATCAAAGTATCGATTAGTTTATTCCGCTGTGCATGTTATTAGTCTTTGTTATTGATCCCTAGCTGAGCTTATAAACGATCTTCACAATTGGTATCAGAGCGGGGAGCTCTTGATATAGGGATCTACAAGGTTTTTCGAAGAAAAAAAATATAAAAATTCGAATTTGGAACAATTTTCGTAATGTTTCTGCAGGGCTGTTTTCAAGAGGGCATAACTTTTTCTTGAACCGTTGGATCAAGCTAAAATTTTTGCTGGTGCATCTCAGCATATCCGCCTAAAGTTTCACCGGAGTTATTGTCAATTAAAGCTCTCAATAAAAAGTTATAAGCTGTTGAAGTCTGCTGCAGAAACTGAAATTTTTTCGTAAGGTTACTACAAAGACTGTTTTGAAGCGATCATAACTTTTTCGTTAACCGTTGGATCGGGTCGAATTTTGGATTGGAAGCTCTTGGTATATCAAGGAAGGTTTCCACCAGAGGGATCTTCCATATGATTTTTGAGTCGAATGATATTATGTCGTGAATATGGCTGCACAGGAAGGTATATTGTTCGAATTTTTACGGTTTTTGGTTGCTGCTTCACGATCTTATTAAATCCTTTGCATCGTATTATATGGTTATTATCTTTTGTCATAAAGTGCATGGGTTTTATTAAATGGTCACCAATTGGAGTTTTACTTTTGGTTCTTCTAATGGAAAGAGAAACTAACTAAGGAAAGAGATAAATTGCTAGAAAAGTTTGCTGCTTGGGGACAATCAGGACTTTCTCATGTTAGTTATGTTGAAAAACAGAGAAGAGCTTACATTAGAACTGGTCTAGGTTTCGGTATGTACTTTAATAATATAGAAAACCCACCTAGTGATCAGGATGAATGTGATTTAGAGGATATAACAACTAGTGATGATGAACTCGTTAACTATGTAGATACATCCAGTAATGAGGACCCAATTAGTCAATCACCTCCTGGATATAAGAAAGATACAGGTTATCATGCAGTCCCTCATCCCACTGGTAGTTTTCAACCACTTAGGGCAGATGTTTCTCATTTTGGATTAGACAATTTAGAGTTTAGGAAAAAGCTTATTGGTCAATCTAAGTCTGAAACCTCAAAGGAAACAGCTGAGACACCTAAGGTAGATGATGTTAAAAGCCAAGCAGTACCTTCAACTCAAAGTACTGCTACCAGTTCAGTAGTACCTTTAAGAAAACCTTTTCAAAATACTGCTAAGCCTTTTTGGGATAATTTTGGTCAAAACAGTTTTCATCATTCACCAAAAAGACATGATAGGTTTGGTCATACACATAGAAGAAGTAATTTTGGGATTACAGGTCAAAAATTATGTTTTGTTTGTTTTAGTC
The DNA here is from genome assembly GCA_910596185.1 of Chrysanthemum makinoi. Classification (NCBI taxonomy): domain Eukaryota; kingdom Viridiplantae; phylum Streptophyta; class Magnoliopsida; order Asterales; family Asteraceae; genus Chrysanthemum; species Chrysanthemum makinoi. The sequence goes on from OU343222.1 coordinate 78,354,614, forward strand.
CTGATCATTTGATTAAGGACTGTGACTTTCACTCAAAGTACCTAAGCAAGTTCCCAAAGAACAGAACTGCCAACCAAAAACCAAGGGAGACTAGACCAGTTTGGAATCATTCACATAGGGTTAACCATAGCAACTTCTCACAAGACTATAGGTACCCTCACCCGAGAAGACCTTTTTCAAAACCCTCAGTACCTTCAAACACTTTTCAAGGTACTATTAAGCCAAAACTAGTACCTTCTCAAAGTACTGCTCAGTTTTCACCAAACACTTTTTGGAATAGGAACCCTAGGAGATCTAATTACTATCAATCTAGAAGGCGTTACAACTCAAAGAAAGTAGCTAGATCAAAGGAATCTACACCATAAGTTAAAAAATGTTGGGTTAAGAAGGATAGTACTGATGGGGAACAAACAGTACTTTCAGTAAGTGAAATTGAAACAGAGATTTTTGTTAAAGATGACTTTGTTGAAAAAGAAAAAGAGATTTTTGTTGAAAAAGAAAGTTTTGTTGAAAAACCACCACAAGTTTTGAAACAAAAGATATTTCTTGATTCTGTCTACAAAAACTGTGAAGATTACATACTCAAAGAATTTGAGTATGTTACTCCACAAGGGGAACACAAGTCAGTAATGACTTGAGTTCCTAAAAGACACTAACTCTTTTATCTTTGTGCAGGGCAACCCAGAAGAGGAGCTTAAAGATCATTTAATTATGGATAGTGGTTGCTCTGGAAGCATGACAGGAGACAAAGATATTCTGTCAGATTTTAGATCTTATTGTGGAGGAAGAGTTGCATTTGGGAATGATGCTAGTGGAGGAAGAATTACAGGCAAAGGAACTATTAAGGCTGGGAGCATAGATTTTGAGAATATCAGATATGTGAAGGAACTAAAATTCAACCTCTTATCAGTCTCTCGGATTTGTGATAAGAAACACCCTGTGTTATTCACTGACACAGAATGTCTCATTCTTTCACCTGAATTCAAGCTTGTTGATGATAACTTGGTCATACTAAGAGTACCAAGAACCAATGATGTGTACAGTCTGGATATGAAGAGTCTTCAATCTTCTGGAAGAGCAACATGTTTAGTAGCAAAGGCAACACTTGAAGAAGCACATCAGTGGCATAGAAGGTTGGGCCATGTAAATTTCAAGAATATCAACAAATTGGTTAAAGGAAATTTAGTTAGAGGGTTACCTTCCAAGACTTACAAGAATGATCACTCATGTTTGGCGTGCAAGAAGGGTAAACAACACAAAGCTTCATGCAAGAAGCTTGAGGAAAGAACTATTAGAGAACCTTTGGAGTTACTGCACATGGATTTGTTTGGACATGTTTCTGTTGCAAGTCTCAACAAAAAGAAGTACTGTCTGGTTGTGACGGATGATTGCAGTAGACTTAGTTAGGTATTTTTCTTGGGATTTAAAGATGATACTTTTGATGCTATTCATGATCTAATAATAGCCCTTGAAAACCAATTAAGACTCAAGGTAAGAGGTATTAGATGTGATAATGGGACTGAATTCAAGAACAAGCTTATGGATGAGTTTTGTGCTAAGAAAGGAATCAAGAGGGAGTTCAGTATTGCTAGAACTCCACAGCAGAATAGTGTTGCAGAAAGAAAGAACAGAACTTTGATTGAAGCAGCCAGAACAATGCTTGCAGATTCATTACTGCCTATTCAATTTTGGGCTGAAGTTGTAAGTACTGCTTGCTATGTGCTTAATAGAGTATCAGTTACCAAACCTCAAATAAAGACACCTTATGAGTTGCTAATGGGAAACAAACCCAACATTCGATTTATGAAGCCTTTTGGATGCCCTCTGACTATTCTCAACACAATTGATAATTTGGGCAAATTTGATGGCAAGTTAGAAGAAGGATACTTATTGGGGTATTGCACCAATAGTAAAGGATTTAGAGTTTATAACAGGGTCACCAAAAAGGTTCAAGATTGTCTTTATGTTGAATTTTTAGAAGATCAAGAAAATCATAAGGGTAAAGGTCCTGATTGGATGTTTGATCTTGAGGTTTTGACTCCTTCTATGAATTATGTGCCTGTTAGGCAAGAAAATCAAGTTGTTCACAAAGAAGATGATTTACAGTACATTGTTCATGGAGTTCATCTTAGATCTGATGTTGTTCCTGATGAAGAACCCATACCTGCTGAAACAAAGAAAAGTACTGATGAACCAAAATCCTCATTGTCTGCTGAGGATCAAGCTATTCAAGATGAGCTTAATCAGATGCTTTTACAAGATGTAATGGCACATTCTTATGATGATGATCAAAGAAGAGCTTTTGAAGAAGCAAAGAAAAAGAACAAAACTATCAATTCCTCTCACAGTACTTTGGATGACAGTACTTTAGATCACAATATTTTAGATCAAAGTACTGCTGCACCTATTGACAGCACTTTGGATGATTTGGATGATCCTACCATGCCTGGCTTAGAAGATACTGATGATGAGTTTGAAGATGAAGGTATTTTCTCAGATTCTAATGAAGATGTTGATTTCTCAAATTTGGGTGATAATCTGGAAGTTCCACAGACTCCTACATTAAAAATTCATAAAGATAATCCTACTAGTCAAATCATTGGACCTTCTACTCATGGAGTGCTCACAAGAACCAAAGCTAAAGTTTTTTCTACACCTCATAATGCTTTACTTAGCTTTGTGTTTAAACAAAACAAGCTAAATCATAAGGATCATCAAACATGTTTGTTCACTTGCTTTATCTCTCAAGAAGAACCCAAGAACATAGCTCAAGCATTAACTAAAGAGAGTTTGGTTGAAGCTATGCAAGAAGAACTTCTTCAATTCAAACTTCAAGAAGTTTGGGTATTATGTGATCTACCAGATGGAAAGAAAGTAATTGGTACACGATGGGTTTTCAGAGTCAAGAGAGATGAAAGAGGGAATGTCATCAAGAACAAGGCAAGGTTAGTTGCACAAGGATATAGACAAGAAGAAGGAGTAGATTATGATGAAGTATTTTCTCCTGTAGCAAGGATTGAACCTATTTGAATATTCCTTGCTTTTGCATCATATATGGGATTTCAGATTTATCAAATGGATGTTAAAAGTGCCTTTCTCTATGGCAAAATTTCAGAAGAGGTTTATGTTAAACAACCTCCTGGTTTTGAAGATCCAGCATATCCAAACAAAGTCTACAAAGTTGTTAAGGCTCTTTATGGTCTTCATCAAGCACCTAGAGCTTGGTATGAAAGGCTCTCTACTTTCTTATTGCAACATGGTTACAGAAGGGGAGCTATTGACAAGACTTTGTTTATCAAGAGAGACAAGAAGGATATCATGTTAGTTAAAGTTTATGTAGATGATATCATATTTGGAGCTACAAAACAGTCCATGGTGAAGGAGTTTGAGAAGCTGATGCAACATGAATTTCAAATGAGTTCTATGGGTGAATTGACTTTCTTTTTGGGGCTACAAGTCAAACAATCAAAAGAAGGAATTTTCATAAGTCAAGATAAGTATGTCTCTGACATTCTTAAGAAGTTCAATTTTGATGCTATGAAGCCAGTAACTACACCTATCAAATCTATCAACTCATTGGGCAAGGATGAAGATGGTCAACCTGTTGAAGTCAAGCTTTACAGATCTATGATTGGTTGTCTTATGTACTTAACTGCATCTAGGCCTGATATCATGTTTGATGTCTGTTTATGTGCACGATATCAAGTCTCACCTAAGGTCTCCTATATGAATGCAGTAAAGAGAATTTTTAGTTATTTGAAACAACAACCTAAGTTAGGGTTGTGGTATCCAAAGGATTCACCTTTTCACTTGGAAGCCTTTTCAGATAGTGATTATGCAGGTGACAACTATGATAGAAGATCAACCACTGGAGGATGCCAATATCTTGGAAGAAGATTAGTCTCGTGGCAATGTAAGAAGCAAACTATTGCAGCAACATCCTCTACTGGCGGAATATGTGGCTGCTGCAAGCTGTTGAGGACAAGTTTTGTGGATGCAGAATCAACTCTTGGATTATGGGTTCAACTTCAAGAATACTCCTATCAACATTGATAATGAGAGGACAATTTGTATTGTGAAGAATCTTGTTTATCACTCCAAGACCAAGCATATTCAGATTAGGCATCACTTCATCAGAGATTTTTATGAGCACAGGCTCATCACAGATGATAATGTAGCTAATTTACTCACCAAAGGATTTGATGTTTCACATTTCAATCACTTGGTAGTAAGCATTGGAATGATTAATTACTAAGCTACATTTAAGGGGAGGACTAATTAGTTAGTTAGATAGTCATATGCTTTGCTTAAGGGGAGGCAATACCATACCTATTTGGAGTGTTTGTCATTATAGAGAAGAAGATGGAAAAGTACTGTTGTTTTATCATATGAAAGTATTGCACTGAAAGTACTGCTCTGGAAAGTACTGCACATGTGGAAAGCACTGCTTGTCTTATCAACGTACTGTTCCAACGGTCAAAAAGAGGGGTAAATATCCAATAACGGTAACTTTGCTATTATGGGCTGTGATTTTTCAAATCCTACCTATAAATAACTACTTTCTGATTTTCCCTCTCATCTTTATTCTTATCAATATTTTCCATATTTCTCTCTCTCTCTCATACATAATTATTCATCAAATCAATCACTTATTCAATCATCAATGGCGAACCGAAACACCGTTTCTAAACACAACATGGTGGCAAATTTGGATAAGACTGAAGCTAATGTCGCCTTTCATGATATTATTGATTTTCTCACGGGTTCTCTAATTAGTTATGCACTTTTGGTTGAACCAGATATCATTGAGCCCTGGATTCAACAGTTTTGGGCAACTGCTAGGACTCACATGGAGAATGATGATTCATATATCCAAGCTAAGGTTGCAGGAAGGATTGTCGAAGTTAGTGAAGCTTCAATTCGAGAAGATTTGTTATTCGATGATGAAGAAGAAGCTATTAGATTTGATAAACAGCTTCTTTGGGATACTTTGAGAGATATTGGGTATGAAGGGTCTTTAACTGAAAGAACTTTCAAGAAACCCTTATTTAGTCCGCATTGGAAGTACTTGGTTCATGTTCTACTTCATTGTATCAGTTCTAAAAGTACTTCATGGGAGCAATTTGGATCCAATATAGCTTCTGCTTTGGTGGGATTGGCTACAAATCGTATCTTCAATTTTTCAAGGCTGATTTTAGATGGAATGCTATCTCATATCTCTCATGGATCACGTTGGTTAATGTATCCAAGATTTATTCAAGTCTTCTTGAATAAACAATTGCATGATGTACCAAATCCTACAAGCGTATTACCTGTTGTGGTACAACCTGCGAAGATTTTCACCTTCATGGCTAGGAAGAGTGATTTGTTTACTGGAAGGAACACTCCATTGACTACTTCAATGATGGAGATTGTTCAAGCAATTCGAGATGAGGCTGCAGCAAGTGAAGACCGAGAAAGTACTGCATCTCAAGGTACTACATCACAAGGTACTGCATCTCAAGGTACTGCATCACAAGGTACTGCATCACAAGGTAATGCTTCACAAGGTGCTGATATTCCAGAAGCTACTGCAGTTTCACCTCCACTATCTCCACAAGTCTCTGCTCATGATGATTCAGAACCGGAGGAACACCCACCATCCTCTCCCAATGATTATACTTCAACAGATGGGCTTCAAACATATGGAGGAGATGAGGGAGATGTGGTAATTGAGGGTACAGTTCTGAACAATTATGCTTTATCAAGAGAATTGACCAGATTGAAGAAATCTTTTGAAGAACAGGCTACACAGATTAAGAAGTTGAAGCTTAATTTTAGAAGATTAAAGAAGTTTCTATGGCCATTGGTTCAACATCACAGATTATGGGTCAAGTCTCAAAAGAAGCAAGGAAGGCCAGTAAGGGAATTTAAGAAGTCTTCAAAGAGTAAAAAGGTTAAACAACCATCTTCTATCAATTTGGGGAGGAATCTAGTGAAAGATAATTTGAAAGAAGATGCTGAGACTCATACAGATAAAGAAGATGAACCTCAAACTACTGAAGCTCAAGTAAATATTCAAAGTACTGAGCCTGAAGGAACTGGAGTTCAAAGTACTGGTGTTCAAAGTACTGATGATCAAGGTACTGCTGATCAAAGTACTGCTATTCAAGGAACTTATAGGAAAGAGTTAATTACACCAAGGGTGTTAGATTTTGAAGAAGAAGCTGGTCCTTCAACAGTCATACCAGAAAAGGAAGCTGATACACCCAAACCAATACACACTGCAAGTGATGATGAAACTATAGCTGAGATATTGCATGATTTATCAAAACCAAGGGGTGTTAGCATTCCAGGAGTTACTGAAGAACAACCACAAGCTTCTCAACCTACTATAGATCCAAAAGATAAAGGAAAAGGTAAGTTGGTTGAAACAAAGAAGAAAAAGAAGCTTACTTTGGCAGATATAAGAGCAATTGAGGTAGCCAAGAATGAAGAAGCTGCTAGAAAGCTACAAGCTGAGTTGAATGCTGAAGTTGATCAATCAGTGAAAGAACCTGAAGCTGTTATACCTAGAAGACCGATTAGTAAGGCTAAAGAAAGAAATGCTATGATGGCATATCTAAAGGGTCGAGGGTATACTGGATTACAAAAGCTGAATTACATTGAGATGAAAGACTTGTATGAAAATTTTAGACAAGCTTATCAGAAGCAAGTTGAAAGTATTATTTCTTTCAAGGATGATAATCAGAAGGAGGATTTGAGTAAAAGAAGCTTAAAAAGAAAAAGAACAACTGAAGCTGAACAGAAATCAAAGAAGATTGAGCTAATATCAGATACAGTTGATGAACTGAGGAATTACATTAGAATTGTTGATTTTGAGAATTCTAAATTCAAAGATGCTGCTGTAAAGAAGACAAAGATAATCACTTTTGAAGTTGTAAAGTCAAAAGATGGAGATGATTTGATGTTTCATAGGGAGGATGAAAGTTTTAGAACATTCAATTTATTATGGGATATATTGCATACCATTGATAGAGCAGATCTGTTTCAACTATACCAACTAGTGCAAGAATACTTTGAACATATTCCATCAAGTGGAGTTAGCTTAATATTACTAGGAGATCTGAAAACTATCTTCGAAACTGAGGAAACAAGCAATGATGAACTCTGGCAAAATCAAGAAAACTAGGAGATTACAAGCTGGAGATTCTTTGAAGAATCAGGAGTTCATGCTGTAGAATTGGAAGATGGAACTATGATTCGCATGCTAGCTGAAAGAAGATATCCACTCACAGCAGATTTTATGAGAAGAATGTTAGATCATGGTATGGAGGTCGAGAATGAGACTGAAACAGCTCTTGTGTTAATTGAGTTGTTTATCAGATGGACAACAATAGCTGATGATGAAGCATAAGTACTGGTATGATGTTTACTTATATATAAATTTTTGAAAAGTAAGTACTTTATTCAAAGTACTGTTGGACAAACAGTACTTTAATCAAAGTACTGCTTGCAGCAAAAAAACCAGTAAATGTTTTTGAAAAAAAAACTTTTGTTAAGTAAAAGATATTTTTGAAACAAAAGTTAAAAGCGGCAATGGTTTTGAGATAGTTATAACAATAGGTTATCAGTTCACCATGCTTACAAAAGAATTGGCTAATCCATGAGCAAACGGCTCTGGTAAAGATATTTCAAATCCGTTATATAGTTGACAACTTGCTAATAAGTTGTATGGTAATCAACTCACCATATCAGCAATGTAAAGAGTTGGCTAGCCCACAAGAAAAATGGCTTGTGGTAAAGGCTGTGGAAAAACCATTGGTATGGTAATTAGTTCACCATAGTTGCAAGAACTAACTAGTCCAAAAGGGTACAACTTTTGGTTAAGACAAATCAAATCTGTTGATAGCTGATGATTTGCTAAAAATTATATGGTTATCAATGTACCATGGTCTTACACACCTAAACATTTGGCTACTCCAGAGTTAATGGCTTTGGTAAAGAGACATCAAAATCCATTAAATTTCAATGATTCACCTCTCACAGGAGTTTACACACCTGGAAGTGATGAGAATAGACTGAAACTTACGCTGAATTGATGTACAAATTGTCATATGTTGCTGAGTTGCTGAAAAGATGGAGCTTGCTGATTGTTGTTGAAAAGAATTACTAATAAAGATTACTTTGATGATGATGATATAAGCACAGGATCTACAAAGACAAAATTTAAAGATAAAGCCACAATCTCTCTTTGAAGACAAAGATGTTAAAGTTGAATATACAAAGGAACTTGAAATCAAGCAAGTAGAATTCAAGTTAGGGGAGGATTGTTGGGATATGAAAGTGCTGAAGAATGAAAAAGTACTGGATAAAAGCAAAGTGCTGGAAGAAGTCAAAGTACTGTTAAGTAAAAGTCAAAGTAAGTAAAAGTCAAAGTATCGCCAGATCATCAAAGTACTGCATGCTTAAAGGACCGATATGTAAAATCGTTAAGGATTATCTTGTAATTCTAGAATGTTCTTAGATTAATATAGTATTACTTGACGTACAAGGTTTGTAATTGTAAACCGACTAGGGTTATCCTTAAGCCTATAAAAGGATTCCTAGATTGGCATAAGAACGTACGTGCATTATTAGAGCTTTTAGAGAATACGATATTAGAGTTTTAGAGTTGTTAAAGAATCTGTATAACAAGCAGTTTATGAGTATTAATAAAATCATTGAAGTTAAAAGTTAATTCTTCTTAGCTTTGTTAAGTAAATTCCGCATACTTAATAGAGATTGTTCAGTGTTTCATTGTTAATAACTTAGGATTTATCCGAGGTTATTAAACCCTTAACAAGCTATATAAGTTAGTTTGGTTAGAGTACATCGATCCAACAATAGTTGGCAAGTTTGGAAATTGAGGATAACAAGCTTGAGTATACAAAGCAAGAGTTTGATTATCCGATAAATTTGGAGATGCAGTGATTCCACGGATAGCTTTGTCTTTGTCTACTTCCTTTTGATGCTGCTTCAAGTAGTCATACAATAATCCGTACGTTGTTTGATGAAGGTTTTTAGCTTGTCGGATGAATGTAACATACTTCTCCCAATCAGGACCAAGACGGCTTAAGAACTTTACGTTGATTGCAATCCTTGGCATGATGATGTTGTGTCTGTCCAAGTCATTGATGATGTCTGTGAACCGTTGATAGTATATTTTCCCTGGTTCAATCATGAAATTCTCATAGGATAAGTAAAGTTTTGATTCCATGTCTTCTTGATTGAGTTCTGTGCCTTCCATTAGAAGATGAATGTGTTCCCACATAGCTTTTGCAGTTTTCTGAGCATCAACACTGCGAAGAATCGGATTGGGTAAACCCAAAAGGATATATTGCATTACAAGTTCATCAAATTCTAAGTGAAGTAGTTGTTCATCAGTGAGTTGATCTACTCTGAGAGTGGTGGTAACATCATCTCTTGGTGGACCAGCAGTTGGATCTCCGGGGACTGTTGTAGTAGGCATTTGAAAAGGACCTTCAAGGATGACCTTCTTCAAAAACTTACCATGTGGTTTTTTGAGATCACAAAACCTAAAGAACCGTATCACCCATTGATCATAGTTTCTGGGAGTGAGCATTGGAGGTCTATCAAGGGATCCAGCGTCATGAATGGATTATTGGCTGCCTAAAGCTTCACACATCTTTGCAAACCAAGAAGGTTCCTTTTGCGTTGTGACATTCATAGCATACTTAGCTGGAAACTGATATTGGAAGTAGTTAGCATGCTGATATTGTTGACGAGGGTTTGGTTGAGGGATTTGTGGTGGAAGAGCTTGTGCACCTTGAGGAAAGTAAACTGATGATGGTTGTTGAAATTGTTGTTGAGGATATTGTTGTAGTTGTTGTTGTTGTTGTTGAGGATACTCATGAGGAAAGTAGTTGGAGTATGGTGGTTGAGACATCTTGAAACTTGTGTTGATGATGGATCTTTGTAGTCGAATGAAACTTGATGTTGTTGATGAAGTACACTTAGGCGTAAAGAAGACGAAGGCATAAACTGATGATCTTACGCGTAACTTCCACTTACGCGTAAACAAGTGCTTAGGCGTAATTCCTTCTTACACGTAAGCTTTAGGTTAGACGTAAGCTTAAGCGTAAACTAAATGCTTAGAAGTAACAACCTTAGGCTGCGTAAAGTGTTTACTCGTAAATGTTTAAGCTTAGGCGTAAACTTAGGGTTTTACCCAAAAATCCTTTAAACTTGTCCAAGTGTAAAAGATATCCACTAGTCGAAGTGTTTTTAGGCTTATCCAAGCAAGAAAACACTGAGTTAACCAACAGGTTTGAAGATCGTTGAAGAAATTCCTTACGCGTAGACTGTTAGGCGTAACTGAGACTTAGGCGTAAAAGCTTAGGTGTAGAAATCTAGGGTTTTGTTATGCGTAAAAAGTACAGAATTTACCAAGCTTGATTTTTATGCACTAAACATTTTGGAAACTTGATTGTAATGATAAAACAGCTTCAAAATCACCAAAATAACAATAAAGTTTGAAACTTGATGATCCAAAGTGAAATTTATCCTTACGCGTAAAACAATACACAACCTAAAACCAAGTTCAAACACTAATCTAAACACGTAAAGTTTGAAACTTTTTGCAAAAAACAGAAACTTTAACACTAAATAAACCTTAACCCATAAGAATCTTGAGTTTACAAGTGAAAAATCAAAGCTTTTAACCAAATGAAAAGTGTAAAACGATAACCTTACGCGTACGACTATAACTTCAAAAACAAAAATGTTTCACTCAACTAGATGGCGTATGATACCACTGTTAGTTCACCATAAGTTAACACAGGCATGTAGATGATAGAAATGAGGTTAAGATAGAAGCTTGAACACAAAATACACATGATAATATGGAAAGGTTATGCGTAGGATTATTAAGTGAACAACACTTCTCAAATGCGAAGTAAACAAGTATTTATAGGGGAAGGGAGCTAGGGCAACACATCTAGTCCCTTCCTTGGCCTTTTGGGCCTTAGCATGAGCTTATGGGCTTTCTACATAAGCCATGCCTTAATTACTAACATAAAAGCCATATTAAAGCAACCTATTACATATAAATGACTAACACTTGTAAATATAGTTTAGGAGCGTTTCCAACATCTTCTCTTATGAATGTTTTCCACCAGTCGTTCTTCCGATTCACCTTTGGAATATGTCTGTTGGAAATATCCTCTTCATCTGAATCAGACTCCTGGCTAAGAATCGATTCCTCATTCATTTCATGATCTTCAGGAATTGGATAGAATGCCGGTGTGTATCTTGAGTCAAATGTTGTCCAGGCAGCATATGCTGAAGATTTGGTTGACTTATAAGAACCTTTGCCAGCTGAGGATCCTGGCTGACCTGATTATGGTGGAGGAGGAGGTGGTGGATTTGTATTTGTAGCATCAGAACTTCTAGAGGTTCCAGCAGTTCCTGAAGAACCTGCAGCACCGGAAGGTGGACGAGGAGGTGTCAGTGGAGGAGACCCAGATGGTGGTCTTGGAAAATCATGTCTCCTCTTCTTCTTTGGCTTGCGTTCTCCGATATCCTTCAAATACTGAACATAGTTATCACGATCTATGGATTTCTAAAGAGCTTCGTATAGCAGTGTGTGGTCTTCATGCTCCTTGTATTCATCAGTCTCATACATACGTTGCTGGAGAATATCTTTCATGTCAGATATAGGGAGATCTTTGAACCTTGTATACAGAGGAGCTTTCATTACCCATTCGACCGCTTCTTTAACTTGTTCTTCTATCGCATTAGTCACCTCATAGTCAAAGTTAAGACGTTCCAGCTTTGACAGACGAAGATCGTGATGTGTAAATCTGTTCAGCAAGTTTTGCTTTTCAAGGGCTTCAATTCGTTTCAGAGCTTCTACCAGTTGCAACTCTATATTCGTGTTTGTAGGTGGTGGTGGTGGGAGTGCGGTTGTAATAACGGCTATTGTAGTAGAGTGGTGGTGAACTTCTTATATGAGGAAAAACGTATTTACTTAAAATCTCACTACTCCCTAGTTATATCGTATGATGTTGTCGAATTGTCACGTTCTTGTCTAATCTAATGTGGAGTTTTCCTAATTACCAGTTGTGGTATAGTTAATCCCGCATGTCTATAGATTAGCCTAAGTGAACGACGCTTATCTGATTTGTCAAGCTCACCTAATTACTAAGCTACGCAATAAATACTCGCCTCAAATTAATCAACTTAAGACATAAGTTAATAACTAGTAACGTTTTAGTGGACGTTCAAGCTAGTATAATTTTCCCTAGATAATTTTCCAACTAAAGCACACACCATTAAACAAGAGACGACGACATAACCATCAATAACTAGGTTTCATACAATCCTAAGCAGTATAATTAATCAAAGTAAATAAAAAATCAAACAAATACACATAGACATGATTGAATAAATTACTTAACTCAATAATACTTGAGGTCTTCAATGGCCAAAAGGCCTACAAAAGCTGTAAAATTCGTCCAGGATTCGCTGGTGTAAGTTCCTCCAAAGTTGCACACACAATAATGAAATCAATGCGATAATATATATAATTTTTGGATTGTGACGACGTCACTTGCAAGTTGTGACGCCGTCAGCTCGCTGTCTTCTAGGGTGTCGATCTTGAACCGACATAGTTGTGACAATGTCACATTGAGGTTGTGACGCCGTCAGCCTTCATATTTTTTGTCTTGACGTCGTCAGTGGTAGCCGGTCTCCAAAAACTATATGGTCAGCACCCCAGGTGACGGCATCATGTTGTGGATGTGACGATGTCACGAGGCCTTCTCGTGACAGTTTTTCCGTTATTGTTGTTTTCTTCGTTTTCTATCCAATTGAGCTTGAAACACGTCCTTTTCCAGCATTTGCCTCCCAAGTACCTAAAACTCAAACATAAACGATTTAGAGCAATAAATAATTAAATATATACGAATTTAGAGGATAGACCCTTTAAAAGCGTATTAAATTACACCTCATCACCCAACAAACGTTTGACAAACCCACCACTTCGCATTTAATCGAGTACACCGACTCAAATATAAAATCTAATAAAAAGAATATAATCACATTTTATACCTTATAGTTATCGTCAAGCAAAAAATATGGTTGGCAGTGTCGATTCAACAAATCTAGATCCTGAAACAACCATGCATTCAACATTCACATCAGAAATTAACCACAAAAACCATTTCCCTGGCCACGAACCAATAACCAATCAGCAAACGTTCCCAAAAACCAACAACTATATCAGCAAACACCGACATATATTAACGCACCAAAACATCAAACGTAAACCATAACAGCATCAACATAGCCCACACAATGCACCAACAAATAAAACCAACAAACCAAAACCATGCAACAACGTTAGTAAATGACAAAAATACCGCAACCAAAATATCGCAAAGCATGTACTTCTATATTAAACAGATCCTAGCACACCGAAACAAAGTTGGAAAAACACAAACACTTAAAAGAAATAATAATAATGGCATACCTCAAACGTCCTTTACGAATTTATATCGAGCTCTTCCATGCTGCTCGCCCAAATCTGAATACAAGAAAGTGTACCAACACTAACAATGACTTAGTCTAGACAATGTATGAAGTAAAAAGCACATCTTTATTGTAAAACCAATACTCATAACCAAAACCAAATAAAAGACACAATTTAACAAAGCATTTAAATCAGAACTCATTATCACATATTAGATTTACCACAAAGATTAAAAAAACACAGACACATACACAAATATACAAACTAAAAAGGAAGCTAGATACCTTACGATACTTGACACCAATGAATTAGACAAGAATGAAACCTCGATAGCGATTTTTGAAACACCAAAACCTTAAACACGCGCAACAAGAACCACCGTGTGTGATTAAAAAGAGAAATCAAGAAAACATATAAACCGGTAATAAACAAATAAAGAGGCGATAGCTTATAAAAATCTTAGCATTGATTAAACGAAAACATGTGTACAACACAATCAACCCTGTAATTTGCATCACAAAGCGGCAGTGGAAAATAGGTGTGCATCATGCGACGAACCCTAAAAATTAAGTGGAGAACCCACTAAGCATATTATTTTAATCCCAATAAGCCATCAACTCGACCCGACTCGACATGTGAACAGTATCGGCTCAAGCCGCAACTTCATAATAAAGTCAAGCCGACCTCTAAGCCGCGGTTTCGCAACAATGTTGGCTCATCACGATGGATGTTATATAGTACTCCCTCCATCCCAAATTTTAAGTACAGTTTGACTTTTTGATGCGAACTTTGACCTTAAATATTTTTGTTTGTATTATAAAACACTTGATGAAAATTATACCAAATGAAAATACATTTAAACCACAATCTATTTATATATTTTGTATCAAATATTATATAATACAAACAAAAATATTTAAGATCAAAGTTTGATTTAAAAAGTCAACTTGGACTTATAATTTGAGACGGATGTAGTAGTATAATATAAAGAGATATGTATGAGGTCGAATCAAAAGTAGTGTAATCTCCGTGTCATTTCATTTCTTAGGTTCGGTGTTAGATGACGGATACATTGATAGTCAGCTTCCCGGTCCCGAATATTTGAATGGGGGGCCGTCCTAAAACACGCGTTGTACATCAGGATAATACGTTTACTCAAATATTTATCACATCCATGTTTAAAGTTTGGATATTTTCAATCAAATCATATAGTGGATCGACATATTACAAGGTTTACTTTTAAGCACGTCAATCGTCATAGAATTTAATTATTTAGTTTTTAATGGATTTTCAATCACGTAAAGATTGATTCGATCAACTACCAATTGACCATGAACCTAGCCGAAATATGTAACTAAAACTACTGGTCAGGAGACCTATCATGTTAATACAAAGGGAATTATTCTGTGATATCGAGATTTTTAATTGATATGTTCGATTAACAAAATCTTTGTAAGCCAATTATATAGTAATTCCTAAACACTAATAGCTTTGAGATTAATCAGATTCATCTATTTCTTCAAGGAATTTTTGACTGGTGATCGATACCAAGGTGTAAGTAGCTTTGTAAAAGGTACGAGGACTGTAGTGTACGTGATGTACGAGCCATCTTAGCTTTCCCCTTTCCTCAATCAATCGAGATAATTACTTAAGCTCAAGATTACAGAAACTGTTACAAAACAATGTTCATCCAGGTTCTTTTAGGTTCAGTAAGAGACATTTCGAAAACAACATTATTTAAAATTTATATAAAAAGGCTAAAAAAGTAATTTAACTTGACATTTTTTGTCTTTATGTGTACTGATTTTTTTCTCATTGATCGTACTGAACATTTAATTTTCGATCATTGTGTGTATTTTGTGACTATTGAGCCATGTAAAATGATCATTTTACCCTTTGAAATTTTAAAAAATATATGAATAAAATGGTTACAAAAATACACATGATCGAAATTTGTAAGTTCAGTACACATAATGAGAAGAAAAAAAAAGTTCAGGGATATTTTTCAAGCAACTAACCCTATCTATATATATATAATAAACAAAGGTTTTTTTGAAATTTTTGACAGCTCATTAAAGCCACGTGGACACTTTTGCCACGTCAAGAAAGCCAACTCATTTAATCCACGTATGCACAAGTTTAGTTTTGACAGCCCAGTCTGTTGACATTGTTTCTCTGTCATTATCAAATATCAAATGACACTTATGGATCAAAAATACCTATTACATCTAATTTTTAATCTTTAAATTTTAAGGTTTCTTCATCTCGAAATTGCATAAGGTATGTAATGCTTTTATAATTCGTGTTTAATTGTTTGTGTTAACCGGATTCTTCAACTACTCATAAATTTGGATCGATTCATGCTATTGATAGATTTAGGGTTTTACTTGATGAATTGTATTTCAAAATCCAATATTAAGGTTTTAATTAATATTGCGTATTATTTTATGTTTCTTCAAGGATTTTGTGTATTTTATGTTTCTTCAAGAATTTTGGGCATTTAGTTTTTGCCTAGATGTGTGTTAAAAGAAGTAATTTATAAACCTGGTTTCCCACTATCACTTTAACTTTCTACTAAACCTTTGAGATTTACTAACTTCATACTTCTATGAACTCACTGATTCAGAAGCAGATTCATTTGATTCTTCTTAATAGGATTCTGAAAATGATCCATCTTTCGACTTCCTCAAAAAGACTCGATCAAAGCTATCGACTCTCTCCATCAAGAAAAACCCAAGTATCGGTGATTCTTTTTATACCCTTTTTACTATACACTTACAAAATCTATACATTTTATTCCAATTTTTTAGTATATGTTTTTTTTCCGCTTTTTTAGCGTTCCAGTTGAAGTAGATGAGGACGCTGAGGTTTCCATGCCTAAGTTTGATGCGAATGACCAAAAACGTTATGAGGTTGTTCAGAAGATGATTGAATGTAAGTTTTGGATTGTTAAAACGAGAAACATGAATATACATAGTTATGTTTTGAATGGTTTTGTTTATTCGTTTTTTGCGTTGTTTATGGGTAGGTGGACAAGTGGAGAAACTGAAAGTGGAACAATGTAAGTTGTATTTGAGAAAATATGGGTTGAGATTAACAGACAAAAAAGATGTTCTAATTAAGAAGAATCAGGAGCACATTAGGTATAATTGGTTATATGACTGATGTATTAGTTAATTGGGCAATTGGTTAAATTAGTAATACTGTAATTGTGATGATATTAGATTTTGATTTGTCATTTCAGTATTGTGAATGGAGAAGGGGAACTTAAATACCCTGCTTCGAGTTTTGTTATGAATTTCAAAGGTATAACAAATAAGTAAATGTATGTACCTTAAGTACCGAGCAGATCCTATACATGAATTCAAGCTTGAGGTCAATGTTGAGTTTACAAATGAAGTAGGCGCGGATGCCGGTTATGCATCTTAAAGCGATCATAATTTCTGTTAGCTAAGTTAACCCCAAAAACTATACATAATTGAGCGCAGTTTGTGTTTAGATTGGGTAAAAAATGTACCAATAACACATAGTTTATGCAACCCTTTTTATCATATAGGTGAACAAGTGAACCAGTAAATTATATCTCTTTCATGCAGGTTTGGGAAGGAGAAGGTGTGATTAAATATGGACGTAAACTTCTTGGAGCCACATATCCACAAATATCAGAACCGGAACCATCATGGGTGATTTGGCTATTGTTGAAAGGTATGACTCTTAAAAACTACCAGCTGTTATCCCTTCATGTTTTGCATCAGTAGTCTTAAAATGTATAATGTTAGTATCTATAGTCACACATGCTAGAGAAAGATATATAATCCATTAAGCCTATTATGATTGTTTCCATAATCCATACAAAATTTGGTCCAAAAAGTCATAAGTGGCAAAATGAGCAGCTACGTTTGATGATAGATCAAACATGGTTTGTATTGGAGGTTGGTATTGTTTACTGTGGCTCGAAATCGTGTCATCCGAAAACTAACTTTTGTAAAGTAAGAACAAGAGAAAAAAAAAGTTACGAATCTGTTTTCAAGATTCATGTTGAGAAATGTTTGAGTTTCTCATTGAATCAGGTCTTTTTTTTACTGTAAGGGGTATTTGCCTGGATTATTATATTATTATTTTTGGGTATTGAAAAACTGCCTAAAACTGTTTTCAATACATGATTCGATATTGCTTATTTCAAATTGATAATCTTGGTGGCATCAACATCACAAGTTAACACTTAAAGCAACATACATTGTTTTCTGTAGGCATGGGCTATTTAAATAAGCAAATCCCATACACTCCCTAAGCATGACATTTTTAAAGATGTTTTACAAATCAAGATTTTCACCAAAAAATTTGTTACAATTTAAACAGTATTGGTGTATGTTTTTTAGTTGCATATTACTCAATTGTCGGGTAGGACATTTTGCTATTATCTCATAGCTGTCAAATTTCTTAAATGTGAATAACACCTATTTAGTCAAATTTTGTGTATATGTATAACAACCTTTGACTTGATCTTTTTTATATATTTGCATAATTTATATCACACTGAACTGACATCACATTTTACAGTTGCATAAATTGTACGATAATAAATAAGTCTAACATTTCTTAAATGGGTTTTTTTTCCTAATTTACTCAGTTTTTCAACATTGACAAGATTTGGAACGAGACTCAAAAGGTATGAACTTTCAGCTATGTTTATGGTTATGTTTCTCCACAAGAGTAACATTTAATAGTCGTGATAGAGGAAGCTCTCAACTAGATTAAACTTCAACCATGTTAACTTATACAAGTATCTTTTAAGAACTATTTCATTAATGTGTTTAAAATGCTGCTAATGGTGTAGCACTTCACCACACTTCATGTTAGTTGTATTCTTAAGAGAGAATCTCATATTAGTCAAAGTCAATATGTCGTAGAACATGTCAACATAGCATTCCTATTGGTTGGAAAATTTGAACTTATTTTAATCGGTGTCTTTATTGGAGACGATGTTAAAAACACATTCAATAATGTGAAGGCATACAAGTCACTGATTGAATGACATGATTGTCAAAGATGATCAGAGAAAAGGCCATTCTATACAAATTTGTTTTGGTAAGTAAATTTTGTCAGTACATTATTGATTTGAGTTGGTCTTTGGTGCCGAATTTGTTAGATGTGATAAATACAGGATCATGGACGGATGTGTCCTTTTACATATATCGTGAAAATTGGTCCGGTCAATGGCCCGATGTGCTTAAACTGGATAAATCTTAAAAAACTTATGTGCAAGGGTTGTCACTAACATTTTGTTGTTTAACATGGTCACTTGTGTTCATGAGGTTAGTATAAGTTTGGGCTAATGGCATAACATATAACATTTGAATATATTTCCATAAATTTAAGAACATGTTAACTTGAAATTTGAAAATGGTTGGGGTTGGCCTTACTATACTTTCTCCGTTTTATTAGTTTGTTGAATTGAATTTAGTATCGTCTTTTTCATTTACTTACAAAATCAAAATGGTCAGTCGGTGAGGGTGAACCATTCTTTTTCACCTCGAAACTTATAGTGACGTAAAATGTCACACCGTTTACGATGTTATTTTCCCCTTTACCTAACATAATGGACATAATTGTTTCATTCTTATGCTCCTTTTACGTTATTTGACTATTATTTATTCTCATTAATATTATTTTGGTTTATATTTCCAGGTAAGTTGAAAATTCTACATGTTCTAAAGCTTACAGGCTTAATTTACATGCACAAGGTTTACAAGATACTGAATGAAAGCAAATTGTAGTGCCCTTTTGCTTGGCATGAATGTTGAAAACACAATGGCTGATGTACGTAGTTAATTCACGATCATGTTATATAAATTATAATTGATGACCATCATATGAAACATTTCTTAACATTTAACATTTTACATTTAATATGTCATAATAGTTTCTAAACTCTTGACATTTAAATATTCTTTCTAGACTCACTAAAGTATCATGTATGCATATATATTGTGTTAAGTAAAAAGTTAAGTTATATGGACAATCAATAGTAATATACATAAGCGTGTCCTTTTCTTTAAATTGTAATATCCATTTACAATTTTGAACTTGTAGGTCTATAATTGCGGTCCTTAAAATTACAAGTCTATGCAAATTTTCGGTTTTTGTTTCAAGATCAACATCTTTTACATAGTTCAACAATGTTTATTTCATACTTTTTATAAGCTACCCGTGATTTATCACGGGTTTATAGGCTAGTATATATATAAAAAGAACAAAGTAGAACTTATTGGTATGTAATCATAGAGAGGACATCAACTAGAAGTTTTTGAAAAGGAAAGGTTTGTTCTTAGCCACATGAACGATGCTCGTATGGATAAATCAAGTTTTTGTGGTTGAATTGTATGTACGGAATGACTTGTTCACCAGTCAACATCAAAGTTCTATAATTCTCATTCGAAAACCTAATAAATACAATATATATTATCCTATTATACGGCTGTGTTTGGCGAAAGACTTAAGGGGGCTTGGACTTTTAAAATAAGCTGGATTATAGAATAAGTCTCGTTTATCATGCGGGCTTATAAAATCATAAGCTCTTAAA
Source organism: Chrysanthemum makinoi (assembly GCA_910596185.1). Classification (NCBI taxonomy): domain Eukaryota; kingdom Viridiplantae; phylum Streptophyta; class Magnoliopsida; order Asterales; family Asteraceae; genus Chrysanthemum; species Chrysanthemum makinoi. Next base: position 78,374,710 of record OU343222.1, read on the forward strand.
ATGAGCTTAAAACTTTAGCCTCATAAAAGGGGCTAAAAATTTTAACCCGAGGCTTTTTAATAATAAATTATTTATTTACCAACAAAAATATCTAACATATACAAAAACTCATTTGATTATATTTTTTTTAGTAATTTTGCAATAACAAGCATAAGCTTAAGCCTATTTGCCAAACAAGTTTACAAAAATACAAATTTCAACTTCGACTTATAATAAAACCCTTAGCCCCAGCCCAAGCCCCAGCCCCAGCTCAAGCCCCAACCCCGGCCCATTGCGCCAAACATACCCTACATTTGTCAAAAATATTGTGTGCCAAATTACGGTTCATTAGATAAAATGATCCCATTTATGTTTTCTGTTATTTTATCCCTTGAGTTGAGTTAAGTGACATTCAAAAAAGGGGGAATTGCATATATATATCTCTGCAAAAGCTCAAAATTGCATATATCCAGATTAAATTTTTAATTGCATATATATCCTTCCAAAGGCTTAAAAATTGCATATATATATATCCAATCTAAACTTAGAAATTAAAATTACATATATATCCTTCGTAAACCTTTAATATGTCATATATATCCAAATAACTATTTAATTTAAATTTGCAACTCCCGAATACATAAAAATTATAATTATATAAAAGATATTTCTTAGATATATCTTTTCTTTATTATAAACTTGATGGCAGTAGTATATACGCTTTCATTGCAAACATATTTTTCTCTATGATGTATATTATATAACAACCATGATATACTTGATAGTTTATTTCATATATTTTTTGGTGAGGTTAAACGTTTTCTTGATATATTGTTTTTGCTCGTTCATTTGAACCCCGGGACATCGTATCCATAAAATAAATGTGTTTATTGCCATTTTAAAATTATAATTATCATAATTTAGAGTTTAAAGTTATATTAAATCATTACTTTGATATATATGATATATTAGAGGTTTAGGATATATATATATGCAATTACAAAGGTTTAGAAAGGATATATATGCAATTATTAAGTTAAGTTGGATATATATGCAATTTTTAAGTTTTTGAAAGGATACATATGTAATTATAAGTTTAAGTTGGATATATACGCAATTTTAAGTTTTTGCAGAGACATATATGCAATTGTCCCTTCAAAAAATATATGTCTATCATCATATTCTTCAAATACCAAAAACACAAGAACAAAAACAAGAAAATTGCTAACACAAATTTGAAATTGTGAGGGATTATACAACAATTTACGACTACATTAATCAAACACCCAGAGGCTTCTATCTTTTTTCTTTCAACTTTTTATGTTGGGTTTTTTAGAACAAAGTTAACCATTAACCTCTACGAGTACGCAACGGATAAGGATCTAGTATTCGCAATTAGGTTAAACATGTAATTAATAAACAATTAATTAATATAACAATTAATTAATAAAAGGGATAAAAGAAAACCTAACCTTGTTTGGCAATTGAACTTTAGAAACGAACAAGAAACCAATACAAAACCCGAGTATCAAAGATAGATACCTCAATGAGTATCACACACAAACCCGATAACGTATACGTTCGATTAATGGCTAGTCGAGAACGTAATAATATACCACAATCAACAATTGACTACTTGAATGATTCGAATAAGAAACCTCACAAGAAACAAGCTTGCTTTCATTATCCGAGGACCATAGCTTCTGTCCAAGATAAAAAACCCACGACCAGAAACTATAATACCTCTTTGTTGCTGCTGTGCATGTCGACCAGGAAACAGAAAACAAAGTATCACCAATTTCTCTAAACACTTGTATCAAACAAGCTTAGATTTAATCTAAATCAAAAACTCTTAATCGACCTTATGAATAAATCAACCAAGAGAGAGTAGGAAACAAAACTGGATTCTTTTTTAGGGATGTTAGGGATAGTTTTTCATGCGTGAGTTTTAGCTTGGGTGTGTTTATTTATATACTAAACAAACCGACTCCCAGTTGGATTCAAAACCTTGTTCTACAAGTAACAACTCAAGCAAGCCCATGCACTCTTTCTGCCCCCTTTATGCCCGATCAGTTAAGCATCCAAGGCCCAAGGCTTAGCTCAATTCGTCCCATGTTAAAGTCCAAGACAACCCATGGTTTGAATTCATGATCGGGTCAAATAACGGGTATGTATATTCAAGTATTATAAACGTTCTACACGTATACTCGTGTTTATCGCGTGTGCCCCCATCAGCTCAAACACCTTTAATCGTTTTGTCGTGCTTTCAACTTCCACAAACCAACAGCTCCCACTTGGGAGTTGGTGTGTCGAATGACACACAAAACTAACGACGGAAATGCCTAGGAAACGCTCTCACTCGCTTTTTGACTAAAAGTGTCTCAGAGAATAGTTTCGTAAAAGTTTCTCAGTAGCATGGTCATTCATTTCTTGCTTTAATCATCCTTTGTTATAGATACCGTTAAACCATGGATTATGGATCTTTAATCATTCCATATAATTTAACCATTTAGAATCTCGTTATAGATTTTAATTCAGATATGCTAAATGTAATCAAGAATCATCTTGCATTACCTTTTGGGTCTGGCCAGACAGTTATCTGATTAAATCTGGAGAGGCGCCATGGTATCTTTCTGCACATATCAAGTGAAGTAACAAATCCTTTATTGACTACAAGTGTTGTGGATGCTGCTTCACATCACTCCGAAATATAGCCTTTATAACTACCTTATTCAGATAGCGTTTTGCGTATACTTACAAAAAATGATATCCACACATTACAGAACTTGCTTGCATCTCAAGTCTAAGGACGATTTTAACAAACCATTTTCAATATTTTACTTATGACAAGGATCTAAAAGTAAATATTTGAAAGTTGGGGAATCCAATATGCATCTCTAGTGAATATATATGAGTTTGGCGGGAACAATCCAAATTCTCGTTAGAATATAACCAACACTCATATTTGCCTTACATAACAATATTCCCATATTGTTAACAGACAATTGACATATTTATAATAATAAAATTATTCAATGATTAAACATGAAAATATAGGATAACAATTATTACATGAATGAATAACAAATACCAAGTATCTTTATTCATTATAAAGTAAAAATTTTCTATCAATCTCAATTATCCAAATACTAAAACATATATGTACGAAACTTATTTAGTAAGTTGAACCCTAATGTTTCCAACATTCTCAACCTTTTTTTAAAAGAAAAACTAAATAGTCATCTGAGTAAACTTTCCGAATACTTGTTTCAAATTTCACATATAGTGAGTGATTTGAGATATAAGATGAATGTCTTATCTCATATGCTCATACTATTGCAAGAGTTATAGTATGGAGATGTCGTCTTACCTTGCATGAGATATTAGAAATCAATGACATACTGACAGTCATCTTTACAGTTTCCAAAAGTGTAAAATATTCTCATTCATTAATGTGTAATGCAACAATGCTCTATGTTGAACATAACTAGTTAGCAGATTTATCATAAATGATAAAATCCTACTACAACTAGTATAAATAATCCTCCGGCATCATTTGTACTTATACAACACTATGCCTTATAATTCGTAAACATCTATATTAAAAATAATCTAAACACTCTCAATTAGATATTGTTGTTGTCAGCTCATCTTGTTTTTGTACAAAAGCAACAACTAGTCTTATACACAATATAATATATACATGATAAATCCTTAGTTAAAACAACATAAGGTTTCCATCCATGTAATAAATTATTCCAAGTGAAATATACCATTTAAGACTTGCTTGAATGATATATTGCATTTGTGTTAGACTTAATATTTTCCGCATTTGTTTATTCCAGATAAACAATTATTCCAAGGTTGTTTGTATTATTCTCTAAATTCAAGGTGAAGTCTCATTCCAAGCTTAAGGATCAATATCTTGCTTAAATAGAATGATATCTTCAATGTTAAGATTTAGAAAATCCGTTAGTTAAAGAGTCGGTCTCCTCAAATATATGTATTCGTTAGAAAGCTCGTAGTCATAGTCAAGTTATGTTAATATGTAGTTCGTTAAGTAACACCGTGGAGGACGGACGGGTCTTTACCCACTGTATGCCTGATCCACAGCCCGTAGGAGGTGTGTCTTGTAAGAAACTATAAATACCCTCTACCTCCCAAGGTAGAGGGCTGGAGCTTCATAATATCATTTTTCTTTGTCTCACCAAGTTCCCAACTCTCTTTACTTTCTCACTCTATAACTCAATTCATACGCCTCATTTGAATATGATTTGATGTGTTTAGGAAATCCAATATGCTACAAATGGTATCAAGAGCCATGGCTTGATCACTCATCTTTCATGTCCTTGGATTTCTAGTGGTTTTCATAAGGTTTTTGGGTTTGAATGAGTTTAGAGTAGTTTACATCATTTGGATCATTTCTTGTGTTAAAGTTTGGATTTTGATTGTACTTTTGTGTCTAGAATCATTATAAGTGCTTAGGTTTTGATTTGGAAGGCTTGAATCATCGTGGTTGAGTTGTTTTGGATTGAAAAGTGGTGGTTTTTGAATATTGGATTGGATGCGAGTTGAGTCTCGGAGTACATTTCTTGTAAGCGAGTTGTCCTAATTTGTGAAGCGAGTTGTCCCCTATGCGAGTTGAGTCTCTTGCTTATTGAAGCGAGTTGTCTTATGCGAGTAGTGCCTGAAGCGAGTTGTCAATTTATGCGAGTTGTGTTGTATGCGACTTGATTGTTAAGCGAGTTGTCTGGTTATGCGAGTTGTGTTTTATGCGACTTGACTATTAAGCGAGTTGTCTGTTTATGTGAGTTGTGTTTTATGCGACTTGACTATTAAGCGAGTTGTCTGTTTATGCGAGTTGTATTTCATGCGACTTGTCTATTAAGCGAGTTGTCATCAAAGCGAGTTGACTTGGGTACGGCTTGTCAAGTATACAACTAGTCTATTGAGACTTGCCATTTCGTCGTGTTACATTTTACGGTTTTTCTTTTGATTTAGTAAAATCCCGTGAAAGAATCTATTTCCCGGTTTAATCAAAGAATAGTAAAATCTCGTAGAATCTGCAATCATGTCTACAATCACTTCTTCTGTTGCGGACGACGTTCAAGCTGCAGGATCTGATACTCATCCTCCCATGTTGGATAGAACCGACTATGACTCTTGGGCTCAAAGAATCAGACTGTATTGCTTAGGAAAATAAAATTGGGTTAACATACTTAAGTCAATTGATGAAGGACCTTATCAAGTTGAGACTACCAGAGACATTCTTGAAACTGCTGCTGATGGCTCAGTGATATTAGGATTGGATAGACCAAATACATATGATGAACTTACTGATAAGGAGAAGAAGAGATATGATGCTGACATCATGGCTTCAAACATCATACTTCAGGGTTTACCTAAGGACATTTACAAGCTGATCAATCACAACACTGAAGCCAAGGCAGTATGGGACAATGTTAAGATGCTTCTCTCTGGTTCTTAATTGACTAAAGAAGACAGGGAGTCTCAGCTGTATGATGACTTTGAGAACTTTAAAATGAATCCAGGGGAAAGTGTCACTGAATATCATGTAAGATTCCACAAACTTGTGAATGATATGAGGAATATCAAAATGACAATTCGAAATATTCAGCTCAATTCAAAGTTTGTGAATAACATGAATCCCGAATGGCACAAATTTGTCACTGCGGTCAAGCTTAAAAAAGGTTTGAGGAACACCAACTATGAACAAATGTATGCATATTTGCTCCAGAATGAGAAACATGTTGTGTTTGAACGAATGATTTTGGAAAAGTTCAAGACCAATTCAGGAGATGCAAGCTCATCAAATGATTCAACTGCATTCTCCACAAATGTAGGAATTACCAACAACGCATCACAAGTCATACCAACTAGAAATGGCAATCACAAACTCATTCCAGATCCAGGGTATAAGCCTCCAGACTCAGACACATTCATGGAACATCTTGTTAATCAATTGGCTTTAATGGTCAAGCAGAACTTGAACTTCACCCCACACACCAACAATCATCTCAGAACTGCATCCAATCTTCACAATCATGCTACGGTTAAAGATGGAAAGGTAGTGGTACAATATGTGCAAGGAAAACAGAATGCATACCTTCCACATAATGAGCAAGGGAATGTTGGTGTTGGATATGGGAATGTTGGTGCTGGATATGGGAATGCTGGTGCTGGATATGGGAATGTTGGCGGTGGTGGTAGATATATGGGTAATCAGAATCGTGGAAGGAACATGGCTCAGGGTCAAGTAAAGCCCATTAAATGTTACAACTGTGGTGGAGAAGGACACATCGCAAGGAATTGCACTCTTCTAAAACGTCCACAAAATGCAGAGTACTTCATGGACAAGATGTTGCTGGTGCAAGCTCAAGACAGTGGAGCTATGTTGAATGAGGAAGAATTGCTATTTCTTGCTGAAAGAAATGCCAGAACTTATGATGCTGATGTGGATGAACAGCCAGTGCAGGGTATGGGTCAGAACAATCCCAATGCATTTCAAGTTGCAGACTGTGACGCATTTGATTCAGATGTTGATGATGAACCAACTGCCCAGACCATCTTCATGGCTAATATCTCACCAATGGTAACTCCAAGAGCTTCTTCACCAAAATAGGCCACTCCTTCCAGGGAATCTATCATTTCAGAGGTATTAAAACTATACGATGAGGTTGATGTGCAAAAGACGTATGACAAAGTACAATCAACTGAAATTATTGAATCAGATATTGAAAATATAGGTAATAGCAATGTTGTCCCATATGATCAATATGTGAAACAAAATGAAAATGAAATTGTACCAAGTAATGCATCTTCTGCAGTCAATGATGACTATGTTTTTGATGAATTCACTGCATGTGCCCCTGATGATTCTATTACTTCTGAACTAAATGCCTATAAAGAACAAGTTGCTATATATAAACAACGTGCTAAGTTTGAATTGACTACCCGTGGGCAGGCAAATGCGTACAATTATCAGAAAAAGCAATTTTATGGAAGAAATGTTAAAACAAGAGTTGGATTCCTTACATGAAAAGCTTGACAAAATTGTTAAACAGAAACAAGAACTTCAAGAAAATGTGAAAGTACTTAAACAAGAATTCAATGCTAAGGAATCAAAACTTTTAAATGAATTTTCCAACGTAAAAACTTTGAAGAACAAACTTGAAAATAAATTGTACGTACAAGGGAACACCATTCAGACTGCTCACATGATCACTAAGCATAGAGTTCTAAGTGATAAGCATAGCGTTGCACTTGTAGATGAACCAAATCCTAAGGCGTGTAGTAAAGCTAAAGCAGCTCAAAAGGTAATCTATGATGGAAATGAGATTCTTAAGCCGAGACAGAAACCCACTTGTGCTGAGTGCACTGAGGAAGATAAAAAAATTAGAAGAAGTCTCTAGGAAAAAATTGGATGATAAACTTAAGAATCCCTTGTGCATAAGAGAAAATATCACCTTTAAAACACCAAATTATTCTAAGGAAAACTGGATTGCCTTTAATAATTTTGGACCTCAGACCCAGCTGACCCCTGAACAAATATTCTAGAAAAAGGATCTGGACAAGCAAAAAGCTGAAGATTTTATCGAAAAGAATTCCCCTTGTAGGAAATTGCCTCCAGCCACTGTGTATCCCCCAAATACACCAATGCATTTAGTGCCCAGAAAACTTCCCACTAATAGCAAGACCTTAATCAGCCTTTATGTAGTTTACCGACTATTTGTTGATTTTGAGAAAACGTGTAAGAAGAGAATCACACCCACTGGGATAACTGAAGGGGAAAGGGGTTTTGAACAAACTAAAGAAGGCTATTTAACTGAGGTCATGCCTTTCTTTAAACAAATTAAAGGAAAATTTGAGAGTCTTCAAAAGGGAATGGACATAGAGATTAAAGAAATTAAAAAGATGTTTAATGATATGGAATTTGAGGTCAGTATGTATGAACGTGAGCTTTAGAGTAATGAAATAGAGATAAAGAATCTGCACATCATTAATGATAATCTGATCTCTCAATGTGTTGCTCAAGATGTGTTCTACAATGTTACAAATTATTCTATTATTGTGTCTCAATTTCATGAATTAACTGTTGCATTAAAAGTTTCTCATGATCATGTCATTGAGCTTAAAACCACAAATTTAAAATTGCATGATAAAGTAGAACAGGATGATCATGATAATTTGGTAAAACATTATTCTAAACTGGAAGTGAAACATTTTAATTTGCAACTAAAATATCAACATCTCAGAGAAAATGCTAAAACCTCAAATATCAAGACATCCTCGGATGTTCCTGAGTTTGATGCAGTTTTTGAAATAAACAAACGTGACGAACAGATTCGAGCTCACTATAACACGATCAGAGGGATGAAAACCCAAATTTCACAATTAAAGGGTGAAAAGAACAATGTGAATGGCTCCTAAATGCCTCCTCCTTTAGATTCTCAGTATTCTCAAAACTTTCATCTTCAAAACATCCTTAATGTATTACAACAAGAAAATGAGAGTTTTCTAGAAGAAAATGAAAAGGTTAAACGACACTATAAAGAGTTATATGATTCAATGAAAGTCACTCGTGACAAGAACAATGAAAAAATAACTTCTTTGTAAACAGAAATTGAGAATCTCAAGAGTCAGGTAAAAGGGAAAATGCCACTTGTCTGTAATGAGAATGTTGCATCAAAGGCATCTGCGGATTCTAAGTATGGTGTGACTGTAAAATATATTCCTCCTCACCTTAGACATAATGAACTTGGGTTTCAAGAATATTTTTCGTACCTTAAGGATAGTCTAGAATGTCTCCGTGAGATTGTCGAAGGGGATATCATAAATAAACCACTTAATAGTGAAGTTAGGTATGCATGCTTATATGCCAAACGATCTCAGGAACTTTTAGAATGTTTAAGAGCAACATGCGCTAAATCCTTTTGTAAGAAAGATAAAGTCATTATACCTTGCTCAATGCCTAGTGTTAAGCATGCAACCCATGATATGCCATGTCTTGTGCTGAAAGTCAAGCACGTGAACTTTGATGTGCCTGCAAGTACTTCAGATCCCAACACTTCTAGATCAGGAATGTATAAAGTAGTAAAACCAACTAATGTTCCCATCATTCCCTCTACAGCAGTAATCAATGACACTAAGGGAAGCGGGTCAAAGCCTCCAGGCAATACAAAGCAAGATAGGACCTCGTAAGCTAAGAGTGATCAATGGAAGAAAGTAGAAGACCACCTTAGGAACAATAAGCTTGTGTTGAATAAGACAAATCGTGTTGATTCTAGTATTAGCTATAAGCGTACTATAATTAATTCGAATTCTGCTACTCCTTGCAATACATCTAATGAATGTTTGATTTCTGGTATTAATTATGAATGTGTTGTGAATGATGTGAATGATTCTGTTAAATCTCCGATAAAAATTGTTAACACTAGAAAATAGGTTAAGAAGGTCAGAAGACCAAGGTGGAAGAGGGCTAGAAAACATTGGAAACCAACAGGAAGAAAATTTAGCAATGTAGGTTATCATTGGATACCTACTGGCCGTAAATTCAATGTTAATGAGTTGTGCCCTAAATTATATAGATCAATGCCCGTTAGGAAATGGATGCCTACTGGTAGAACTATACCTTTAAGAAATGAACATACTTTGAATATATCTACTGTTACTACTAGCCCTGCATCTACCTCTAATGATTTCACTGACTCTGTTTCTGATGTGGATGTTCCAATCTCGTTTTCTAACCAAGTGGAACCCATTCTCACATGGGGATCCAAACTATCCAGTCATCCATATTTGTCTATGTTCAAATGCAGGTCGTTCAAATCGTTCGGTGGTACCTGGACTCAGGCTGTTCCAAGAATATGACTGGAGATCGCTCGCGGCTCATGAACTTCGTGAGTTAATTTATCGGGACTGTTAGATTCGGGAACGACCATTTTGGGGCAATTATGGGTTATGGAGATTATGTAGTTGGTAATAGTGTAATTTCCCGGGTATACTATGTTGAAGGTCTTGGTCATAATCTGTTTTTTGTCGGTCAATTCTGTGATTCTGATATAGAAGTGGCCTTTAGAAAACATACTTGTTTCGTTAGAGAACTTGATGGTGTGGAACTTTTAAGAGGAAAACGTGGAATAAACCTGTACACCATCTCTATCGAAGATATGATGAAGTCCTCAACAATCTGCTTGTTATCTAAAGCCTCTAAAACAAAGTCATGGCTATGGCATCGCCGTCTCAACCACTTGAACTTCGGAACCATGAATGATTTGTCTAGAAAGGATCTCGTAAGAGGATTACCCAGATTGAAGTATGAAAAAGATGATCTTTGTTCAGCATGCCAATTGGGAAAAAGCAAGAAATATGCCCATAAACCCAAACCTGCAAACTCAGTTATGGAAGTTCTTCATACCCTTCACATGGATTTATGTAGACCCATGAGAGTGCAAACTATAAAAGGGAAGAAATATGTGTCAGTCGTGGTCGATGATAATTCTCGGTTTACTTGGGTTAAGTTTTTAAGGTCAAAGGATGAAACTCCAGATGTCATCATTAAACTTATTAAAAAACTACAGGTTCGACTTAATAAAACTGTCATAATCATCCGAACTGACAATGGAACTGAGTTTGTTAACAAAGAACTGAGTCAGTTCTATGAAAGCATTGGAATCAGTCATCAAAGAAGTGTTCCACGTACTCCTCAACAGAACGGTGTTGTTGAAAGACGAAATCAAATTCTTGTCGAAGCTGCAAGAACTATGCTGATCTTCTCAAAGGTTCCAATGTTTCTCTGGGCTAAAGCCATTGCTACTGCTTGCTACACCCAAAACCGTTCCCTTATTCACACCTCTCATGGAAAGACTCCTTACAAACTTGTCCACAACCGAAAACCTGATATGTCTTTCTTTCGTGTGTTCGGTGCCTTATGTTATCCAACGAATGATGGTCAAGACTTAGGAAAGTTAAGAGCTAAGGCGGACATTGGAGTATTTGTTGGTTATGCACCAAACCGGAAGGGTTACCGAATCTACAATAAAAGAACCCGAGATATCATGGAAACAATTCATGTCACGTTCGATGAGCTGTCTGAGAAAATGGCTCCAGGACAATTAAGTTCTATTAGTTCCTCTCTTGTACAGAATCCATCACCTGCAGTTCCATATGTACCTCCTTCTGAAGAAGATTTGAAGAAATTGTTTGATCCGATGTTTGATGAATACTATGAACCTATTACTAATGATCAGTCTAATCCATCAACAGTGGCAGTCCCTAACCCAGTCAACGTAGATAATCCTTCAATTTCTGTGTCACTGAGTTAAGAAGCGCCTACTGCAGATCACTTATCATAATCATCGAGTGTACATCATGGAAATTTTTCTAGCAACTATGATGGAGATAACCCCTTTGCTACACCCGAAGATGCTCCATTTGAGAACATATTTGCTCCTGAACCAACTTCAGAACCATCTTCATCAGGAGATCCAAACTCTGCTACTTCAGTCCCTCAACAACAACCACACGAGCACCTTAGAAAATGGACATATGACCATCCATTGGACAACATCATTGGGAACCCTTCTCGTCTAGTATCCACTCGTAAACAACTTGCAACTGATGCCTTGTGGTGCTTTTTCAACTCCGTACTATCTAAGGTCAAACCAAAAGACGTCAAAACAGCCATGACTGAAGACAGCTGGTTCAATGCCATGCAAGAAGAAATTCATAACTTCGATCGACTAGATGTATGGGAATTAGTACCTGCTCCTGACTGTGCTATGATCATTGCTCTCAAATGGATCTTCAAAGTAAAACTTGATGAATATGGTGATGTGCTAAAGAACAAGGCTCGACTGGTTGCGAAAGGATACCGTCAAGAGGAGGGTATTGACTTTGAAAAATCATTTTCTCCAGTTGCACGTATAGAGGCTATCAGAATCTTCTTGGCTAACGCTGCTAGTAAGAACATGGTAGTCTATCAGATGGATGTAAAGATTGCTTTTCTTAACGGAGATCTAAAAGAGGTAGTATACGTCAGCCATCCTGAAGGTTTTGTGAATCCGGAGCATCCTACTCACGTCTATCGCTTGAAGAAGGCCCTTTACGGTTTGAAGCAAGCTCCAAGGGCATGGTACGACACGCTATCGAAGTTTCTTGTATCTAATGGATTCAGCAAAGGAGCAGTTGATCCGACATTGTTCACTAGAAAGTCAACCAAACACTTAATTCATGTTCAAATCTATGTTGATGATATTATTTTTGCCTCGACTGACCCCAATAAATGTGACCGTTTCTAAGGAGATGGGCTCCAAATTTCAAATGTCAATGATGGGACAAATGTCATTTTTCTTGGGATTACAAATTTCACAAAGTCCCGGAGGCATTTTTATCAATCAATCTAAATATGCTAATGAGATCTTAAAGAAATTTGGATTTGATTCTTGTGACCCTGTTGACACTCCCATGGTGGAGCGTACTAAACTGGATGAGGACCACTCAGGGATCATGGTTGACCAAACTAAATATCGTAGTATGATTGGATCCCTGATGTACCTCACCGCCAGTAGACTAGACATTATGTTCGCTGTATGCATGTGTGCTAGATACCAGGCTAAGCCTACCAAAAAGCACCTTGAAGCGGTTAAACGGGTCTTTCGGTATCTCCAAGGAACCATCAACATGGGACTTTGGTACCCAAAGGACACCGGTATGTCACTAATAGCCTATGCAGATGCTGACCATGCAGGGTGTCAAGATACTCGTCGAAGCACGTCAGGAGGTGCTCAGTTTTTGGGTGATAAGCTTGTGAGCTGGTCTTCAAAGAAACAAATGAGTACCTCTATATCCTCTACAGAAGCATAATACATAGCCATGTCATCTTGTTGTGCTCAAATCCTATGGATGAGATCCCAATTATCTGACTATGGCTTTGAATTCAACAAAACCCCTCTGTACAAGAGTGCCATTGCTCTCTCATGCAACAACGTTCAACATTCAAGAGCAAAGCATATCGACATTCGACATCATTTCATCAGGGAGCAAGTGGAGAACGGTGTGGTGGAACTATATTTTGTGAAGACTGAATATCAGTTAGCAAACATCTTCACCAAAGCTCTTCCTAGAGAACGTTTTGAGTTTATCCTTCCACGACTTGGTCTAAAGAGTTTACAACCGGAAACACTCAAACGTCTTCAAGAGGAAGACGAGGAGTAAAAGCTTTTATTCATCCATCTCTTGTACATATTTATTCAAAAAATCAAAATACAAAATTATAAAACCCACAAAAAGAAAATAGAAAAATATAAAATTTCAAAAATCCATAAAAATCCTAAAATCTTTGAAAAATCACAAAAATATTATTTTCTCATCTTTTTCTATTCTTCGATAACATCTACGGTCTTTGAATTGTCACTCTAAGAATGACACGGGTCTTTAGATGAAGTTCGATTATACATAATCCTTTAAAAAATTTATATATATGGAGAAAAATGATGGTTTATTATCATTTCAGGCAGTAACCATTTTTAAAAGAAAGAACAGAGCCATGCTTAAATTAACTTTTGAATCTTCATGCTCTGATTCTAAACACTAATGCGTCTCACAAATATTTTTCCTTCTATAAATTTTTCTGAAAAATATTTGTCATCTACTGAAAACAAAAGTGCTTTGAAAATAACTTGGACTCTATTTTTGAAAATCATCTGGACTTATCAATTGTCAAAATCTCTATCTCTCAATCAAAAACTTACGCCATTGATTGAGGGGGAGAATGATTTCAATCAAATCAAGAAGGTTATTTTTCAAACAATTGGCACGTAATCAAACAAGGTCAACTTTTGGAAAATCAAAAAGAACAATGTTTTACATTGTTTTTTATACAATTGGATCCAGACCTAGGTTGTGCTTTCATAAGATACTTATGCATGTTTGATCAATGGAGTTTAAAGTCTCAAAATTTGATCCTCATCAGTTATAATGTTTTTCAAATGCAAGTCACTATTCTTCTCAAAAGTTTTCAAAATTAATTTAAATCAATAGAGATCACAAATCTCAAAGGATTTGAAAATTGTGATCGGGGGAGAATTTGTGATTTAAATTGGATATAAACTGATAATTCGATAAATGGTTTAGAAATATCATAACAAGCTCTCCTCCCTGCATGTGCCAAACGATTTTAAATTTTCCATGCACATGTTAAGGGGGAGCATTTATCTTAAACCAAAAGGAATTTAAACGTGACTGATTTGTCTCAAAGTGCATGTTCCCTCTAATATGTGCAAAATTCTTTCGAATCTCAATGCACATATCAAGGGGGAGCAACTTTTTGAAAACCACATCCTTTCCCAAAATATCTTTAACGAAGTATTTAAAATACTAATTTTGATCGGGAAAGAGATGTCGATATTTTTAGAAAATGTTGATCAAAGAAGTGAATTCTTAATTCTTAATCTAAGATTTCAAGTCCTCTTGCCTCCATGTGCTAAAGCAATTTCAAATCCATGATGCACATGTTGAGGGGGGGTTTTTCTGAAATATCAAAAACAATTCAGGTACAAAATGCTTTGATCTTGTATCACAAGTACCTGGATTGATTTTTTAAATGGTTTTCAATTGGTTTCAATGGCAGATGAACAATACCAAAAGACCAACCAATTTATTTTATGCATGGTTTTATAAGGATGGTTAGGTTAGGTATTCGTTCCCACGATCCCGCCAGAGCCGGAGGGATCTACCCAGGGACAATTCACTAGATAGTGTAGAAGTCCTTAGGCATGATGAAAAAAAAGGAGAAAAGTGAGAAATGGGAAGAGTGCGAACTGAGATAGAGCTAGAACTGGAACAAACCCAACAAGGTTCTAGCTATGAAATTTCGGTAAGCACTGAAGGGGTTGAAGAATGAAAAAGAAATGAATGAGAAAAGGGTGAAAAGAAATACCCATCCATTATCTCAACCTTAGGGCAGAAACCGGGTTCAATTCATATGCTACTGGTGGTTACCAAGGTAACACCTGTATTGAAGACAAGACGTCATGGACCTAGTGACGCACTGCACTACAATTTCCCAAGCTACTCAAGTTCCTCTTAAAAGGACTTGTTTCATTCTCATGGGGAACCTACATTATCTATCGACTTTCTCTTAGAGATTGTTGATATTGAAGAAGGAGACTCTCTCCCTAGTCTCCGGCACAGGAACCAAATGTGCACTATTGAGTCTAGAGCCACGAGATCACCAATAAATCTCATTAAGGACACAATCAATGAAGACTCACTGTTTCACACAATGTGAAAAGTGAGAATATATCTTAAGAGTCCTACGCATTATCCTTGTGGTATTGCCAGAACATCTGAGTGATATGCTCACATATTCACAATGAAGATGGAAAACCTTCTAGAGCTAACATCAAACAAGCTCTTGGTAGGTGGCATGTGAGATCTATCCTATAGATCAAACATGTGACAACTGGATAGAAACGATGGAGCGATTCAATATTGAATCAATCTTGGTCCAGGAAATGGATTGACAGATACCCTTGAAAAATCGGTCGTTGTGCTTAAAATTCTTTTCTCTAGCACATCGACTGTGTATTAATATTTCAAAATAAAAGGTATTTATGATTGATAATTGATTTTCCTTAAAACCCTCGTTGTATTGCAAAACACTTTATATTAAGCAATACACGATTGTTTTTCAAATCACTATTCATCAATCAGTGAATCTCAATTCGCTGGTTCACTCACTCCGTGTTGTCTTCTTTGAGATGTTCTGGTTTGAGAACAGCTAGAGCAGCTGCGAAACCCTGTCAAGGAGATTCTTAGGAATTATACCTGATCCCAGGCAGTAATTGTACTGATCAACGGGGAACCGTGGGCCGTGTACCTCAATTCAACGAAAGTGATCAAAGACGCTTTCCTGCACTTTATTGCTAACTGTCGTATGTAGGTACACCCAACGTTTGCAGCTGATCAGAATTGAGAAGTCAATTCATAGCCGCATGCTCACACATCACATTCATATCTAAAGAATTCATGATAAGTGCATAACTTCATCAACGATTCTGATATTTTCACTCCATGCTTCTGGTACGCTGCTACAAATATCATGATTCAACAAAAGCTTCCGCAACTCTGATGAGAAGAAATCATGATCCAGAATGTGAGCATGTCGGTCCAAAAGTCACAATGTCACATGATGGTAACACTACAAAGGATGAGTCAGAGAATTAGAGAATTATGCTCAACACTTATCATCACGTGGCAGATGATCTCACATCGGCTCAACACTTATCATCAATGTTAATTGAGGTGACTTAGGGGGAGATTGTGGATCGTTAGTTAAAGACTTAAATATATGTATTCTCCACTTGAGTAAACAAAACATGCGGACGGTCTTTACCCACGGAACATGAAGAAACTATAAATAATCAAAGGCTACGTCTCACCAAGTTCCAACTCTCTTTAATTTCTCATCTAAACTCAACTACATTTGAATATGATTTGATGAGCAAAGAACATGTAAATTTTATGGAAAAACACAATAATCAAGAATCCAAGAATCATATTATAATTAAATTCAATAACAATCAAAATGTAATATCTGTTTGTATTCAATGCTCACACATCACATTAATTGAGGTGACCTCCCTGATATTTTTATGCTTCTGGGGGAGATTGTTAGGATTTAGAAAATCCGTTAGTTAAAGAGTCGGCTCAACACTTATCATCACCTTAAATATATGTATTCGTTAGAAAGCTCGTAGTATTCGTAGTCTTAGGGGGAGATGGTTAGGATTTAGAAAAAGTTATGTTAATATATAGTTCTTTAAGTAACACCGTGGAGGACGGACGGGTCTTTACCCACTGTATGCCTGATCCATAGCCCGTAGGAGGCGTGTCTTGTAAGAAACTATAAATACCCTCTACCTCCCAAGGTAGAGGGTTGGAGCTTCATAATATCATTTTTCTTTGTCTCACCAAGTTCCCAACTCTCTTTAATTTCTCACTCTATAACTCAATTCATATGCCTCATTTGAATATGATTTGATGTATTTATGAAATCCAATATGCTACATTCAACATGTAAATTTTATGGAAAAACACAATACTCCCACTCAACGTCAGATGTACTCAAGAGTTATCTTAATTTAACCAGAATCATATTATAATTAAATTCAAGATATCAGCTCTTAGATGCATGATTCAATCCAAACTTGGATTGCATAAATATTGTATACTATATAAAGATTATATAGATTCATAACCCTTTTGATTACACACCATCCTCGCAAAAGGTAATCATAAAGAAAAGTTACAAAATCTAATTGTCATATTCAACATACAAATCACATGTATGACAATTAAATATCTTTATATAATTAATGCATGTATTATTTATAAGAAAATTTAATCACAGTCAATTGCTTAAGTATGATTAAAAACTTCTTATTAAATGTTAAGCATTAATATGTATACAATTTTGTCCTTGTGAGTCTTTCTTCAAAAGAAACTCATCCCAACCTCATAGGTTAACTTTTAGGCGAAATAACAATCAAGCTCAAAACTCGATTTGCCTCTTAAGGACTGCATCCTTTCATTCATAGTTCTAAAACATTTATCAGATTCAAGATGTGACAATATATTTTAGTAGTTAGCTGATTTACAATAATCGTCTAACTTATATCCCTCAGCATTGATATAAAATATCACTCAAGTGATGAGGCATCCTTTCGGATTTATGAATGAGAGTAATCATTATACTTCGGTCAACATTTTCATGTTTAACCTTATTATGACATTAATAAGTGGATTTTAGAAGGTTAAGTATTTTGTTCTCAAAAACTTTGAGATATGTATATACTCCCAGTTACGTTTGTAAGTAGAGACAATTCTCTAAATACTAAGTAGTTAAGCAACAATAAATTGTTCTTCATTGGGAACCACAAAATACATTTTAAGTTCTCATCTCTAGATTTGTTAATAAAATGCTTCATAAGATTTTAACAAATTCAGAACTTAAATCAAGACATAATGGAATTCCTTCCAGCAACTCAAATTAGGGTTTATAGAAAAACTCTAATTTAGTATCACTCTTTAACCAAAAGTTCTAGCAACAGTTTTGTGTTTCGTCAAGCTAGTAAGAACACCAAAACTACAATCTTCAAGCTAGGAAGTGTAGAAAAATCAAAAATCCAAAAGGGTTTATGATTCAATTGGTTTGAGTGGTAAAACCTCAAATCCCCAATGAAATAGGGTTTTCAGTTATGGATTGTCTTGAATACCTTCTAGGTTTGAACTATATTGAGTGTATCCACGACACACGCAATTTATAACCTTGATATATTTTGGAGGTAGAGCAATTAAAGCTAACCAAACTATCTGAATAAGGTTTGATCCAACACATTAGACATACCATAATGAAGTGGTATCCTATGAGTTTTTAGAATTGTGAAACTATATCAGAATTCCATAAATAACTTAATTCTCTTTGGACCAAATACTTGTCAATTGGGTCAAGCCAAATTGCATATAAAGTATTTACGAACCAAGTGCGTGCAATAATATATATTCATTGAACAATACAAGAACCTTATGTTCATGTGTTCACAAGAAGACAGAACTGTTCAAGTATTATATGTTCATATGTTTACAAGAAAACAGAACATGTCAATAATACATTATAAGTCTTTGAATAATTCAAAGGCCTTATGTTTATTTGTTAACTAGAAGACATAATAATTTTACTATATATACTTTATGTTATAAGTCATTGATTAATTCAAGGACTTTATAATTATGTCTTAACATGTAAGTATAATTATACTAAGAAAACAATCATGAACGCAAACTATTGAGTTCTATAATAATTTCAAGTTAATTTTATACTTCAGAATTATGATCATTATCATATAACCATAA
This sequence comes from Chrysanthemum makinoi, assembly GCA_910596185.1. Classification (NCBI taxonomy): domain Eukaryota; kingdom Viridiplantae; phylum Streptophyta; class Magnoliopsida; order Asterales; family Asteraceae; genus Chrysanthemum; species Chrysanthemum makinoi. The sequence goes on from OU343222.1 coordinate 78,393,625, forward strand.
TTATGTTGACTAAAACATGTAGTCTAATGTTGAAGTATCTATACACAATATCATGACATTTGAATGTAGTGGGGCAACAAACACCTAGCGTGTTCAAGTCCTAGTAGAATCATTATTAGAATGTAGTAGGGCAATAAAAATCTCATGTGTTTAAGTCATAGTAGAATTCTTATTTACATGTAGTAGGGCATTAAACATCTAATGTGTTTAAGTCCTACTAGAATTATTAGTTTCTATTACCTTGTGGTCAAGAGATACCAATAATATTGTTGTTCCTTGCACACACTTTGAGATTTCTCCCACTTGTAAAAGGTACAACATCATATTATGAAGACAAACAACACGTGATTGATTGTTCAAACGATATAATAATGTCACAGATATCAAAAGTAGTTTTAGAATCATAACCTTTAATAAGGAATTGTAGATTATTATTCTATAGATAACCCTTCAGGAAGCGACAGCAGGAAGGCAACGTGTTATCTTATAAAATAAAATACAATTTCCTTTAAGCAATGGTTGTTCATATTCGGAAAGTAATGGATTATTTCAAAGCTAGTTTGAAATGATATGGGTGACTAACAGGAAATAAATGCTGTAGCTCCCACTGAAATTGACAACATTACATGAATGTTATTCCAGTCATAAAATGCAATTGCTCCTACTGGATTTGTCAACATTGTAAGTGTTACATTTCCAATAGAAAACATATAGCAGTTTTATATACGTTCCTATTCTCTTCAAATACCTACGAGTAGCATGTACTTAGGTATTGAACCGAGTATATGAAGTTCTACTTATGTAGACAATGGACTAGCCATTCTTTCATTCAATTAACTTGAATCTTTAGCATGCAATTCCTCCTTTATCGTCTACATAGCCCCAAGGGTAATTAGCACTTTAGAAATAATAAGAGTCCAAGAAGATTACCTAGCAAATATGCTAGTAATTCCTTTACTCTTTGCGGTTTAAACTCATACATCGTGACAAGTGCAGGATGTTATTTATTTTGGTAGCTCTAAACACAATGTTTCAAGTTACACAAAATATTCTATCTTTCAATTAACTCTAGACCACAAAAGGGTAATGAAAGATCATAAATGAGTTCATCAATTTGTAATCCTATCTTAGTTTGTCAACTAAAGAGAAAAGATAGGTATAAGTCTCACTCGTGTTACTAGGAAAAGAGACTAATTTTGTCTTTCAAAGAAAAACAACTTTGTTTACGAATTATGTTGCAATAACACAATTAATCAGAACATAAAAAGTTCAATTCTAGTATTTTCGATAATTACTTTCTTAGAAGAATTAACTACCCAATTAATTACTAATTAAGACTAAGATCCATGTTGCACTCCCACTTAATTACCATAGGTCTGACCAGTGCATAAAAAAATGGGACAAGAGGTAAGCGACGAGCGTTAATTGCATAATGCAACTCTTAGACTTTATGAGACTGTTTAAGGCATTAGTATCAAGTAATCACTACTACTTATAATGCACAAACGACTCTCTCTCCTATTTAATTTTCAGACTTTCAGACTTGCAAGTAATAAAGCATGATGTACAACACATTAAAGCACGAAATTTCAGACTTACAACCACATATGCATTATATACAACACATTGATACACATATTAAATAAAGAAACCACATTAATACTATTAAAATGATCAATTAATACACTATTTAATTCACCCCTACAACAAAATAAACAACAATTTAATCACAATGTACAATTTAATCAAGCTACCAACCATGAACACTTGAAAACTTTTATTTGTATAAAATAAACCATGAACACTTTTCCGCTACTGTTCCGGCAAAAGTTGCGCTGCAAAACAAAAAAAAATATGTTCGATTTACAAATAAAATTATATCTATAAAAAAAATTAGATCTAGAAAAAAAAATACGTAAAAAAAATTATATTAAAAAAAAACCTTGAAAAATTACGGATTTATAAAAAAAAATATATATCTACAAAAAAAATAGATCTACTAAAAAAATTCGGATGTATAAAAAAAATTAAAGAAATTGCGGATCTTTAAAACAAATATGGATCTTTAAAGAAAAATGAAAGAAAATTACGGGTCTTATAAAAAATTTTATGAAGCCTAAAAAATCAGATCTACAAAAAAAAATCAATAGATCTACAAATAAAATCATTAGATCTATAAAAAAAATTAGACCATGGAGTATCATAACGCTTGAGTCCGCCAAATCCAATGTGGAAGTTAAAGTGGCGCCGCCACCCTCGTGCCACCATACCCCAACCACCTTTCGCCACTTCCTAAGCCACTTGAGTGGCGGACGCCACTTTCTCTTTTCTATTTTTTTATTGCTAAAATGTGTGCGATCAGCTTTGTGTTTGCTTTGATTCGTGGGTTACATAAGATTAAAAACAGAGATAGTGTTTAAATGGCTGCGAGAGTCTCAGTGGGCATGTGGTTTTTGTTGCAATGAAGGAGATGTTGATGTGTATAGTATTTGATAAAGAAAGAGGCGTGCTTTTTAGGTGGAGGTGATTAGGTTTACAAGTGAGATAATATAAGGTTTGGACTTATTTACATCCTTTATTTAGGGTAGGAGTTGCTTGGGCCAATTATTTACCATTCGAAAATTCTTAATTAAATGAGTTGGGCTGGACTTTATTGATTAAAAGTGAAAGATGATTTTGTTTGAAAAACTGACAAAGAAAATAAAATTGTTGTTAGGTGGGCCTAAATGGCATGTTATGAGTGAAGGGTGTTTTAATGTATGAGTGTTAAAAGTGAAGATGATGAGATGGTGCTGATGTGGCACTGAAAAGAGTTAATTGGCATTCCATGATACCCCATACAATTAGATATATAAGAAAAATACCTCATCTTTATTATTATAATTTTTTTTTAAAATACGCATCTTAAAAAAAAGATCTACAAATAACAAATCAGATGTTAAAAAAAACACACCAAAAAACATGAGGAGGGTGGTGGAGGGTGTCGTTGGTGGCGGCAGTAAGGTGGTGGCGGCAGTACTGAGGTAGCGGTATTAGGGTGGCGGCGACTGGAGTAGTGTTTGGTTTTTGTGGAGAGTTTAACCACAATGTACTATCTAATTAAGCTTCTAAGACATAAATCTGAAATCCAGCAGTCCAAAACAAAATAACATTTATTCGCCAAAAAATTTAGTCACAGGGTACCCGCCGCCGCATCGCGCGGGTACCCTGCTAGTAATGTTAAAAGCATGTTTAGTTCTCATATTATGCCTCGGGTTCAAGGTCTGACCAAGCCAACTCGAAATAAGTCGACCAAGTATGAACGTGCAAAAATAACCATAGGTCTGACCAAAGCGAAATAATTACCATGGGTTAGAAAGGCCCTTAGGTAGGACCAGAGAAGTCAATCCAAATGCACGTGTTCATAGTTGGATGGCATAGACTTAAAATTAACAAATAGGTATGCACATATAAATGTGGTAAAAGTCGTGTAAAAATAAGCATGCAAACAACTTTGTAACACTAATTTTAAAAACTTTTGGTAATGAAACTGTAGTGATCATAATGGTTCACAGTAGCTCCAATCGAACGCACAGAGAGGCAGAGGACCAGGTAAGCGCTGAAGCATAACCTAGACATCTTTTCGGGGCGACTGTGCGCACCTCTTTGAACCCCCTTTTGAGTTTGTTCTAGTGGGTGAGCCGTACATCCCAAGTGTCCATAGCGTCTTAGTTTTTAAATTCTTGAAAACGTGTTTCATATATTAGGTCACTTTATTTTACAAAAACGATTTTCCACGAATCAAATAGCAGGTCACAATGAGCATGATATTTAGGCGTGTAAATAAAGACCAATATTCATGTTATGGTTACGATATGTATTATTCCATATTGCATACAATTAGGTGTCAAAGCAAGTAATAATAATGCACATAATGGAATCACAAACATATAAACATAAACATCAATATATAACCACAATTTGTTCCGAGTTCTCTCTCTCTCTCCGTCTTCCCCAAAAGGAGAACCATAAGACCGTCACTAGGTGTAATACCTAGATCGCCCCATACATCACTTAAAAGCAATTGAGTGGGTCTTGTGGCCGGAAAACACATAAAAACATAGCAATCTCAATTAACAAGTAATTACGCAATTTTATGTAACCAATATGTAATTCTAATTATCATAATAATTCTAATTAACAATTAATTAATTCTAATTAACTTTTAATTCTAATTAACAAGTAATTCTAATTAACAAATTAATTTTAATTATCAATATAATTTTAATTTGTGTGTGACTAGTTATTATTTATTAAATTGACAAGTATTGCATATAGTTGTCAAAACAAAATAAAACGAATAACTAAATTAGGTTTCATGCAGCCTTTAAAACATGTGTTAATACAAATAAGCCGTAAAAACGTTTATTTATATTTTACGGTCTTCTAATATTTTGTCGATAACAAACGTAAAATCTTTTGAACGAAACAAATAAAATACGTAAATAGTTTGAGCCAATAGTTTTCTAACACACTTACGTTTTTACATAAAACACTAAAACAAGTATAAGTGATTTTATGATTTAGTAATATATATGTACAACAACTAGTGTTTACATATTGGGCAAAATATATGCATAACTAATATGTATTATAAATGGGTAAAAACTACAACCCATGGAACATATCCATAACCCATGGTATTGACCCATACCCATTTGACTAGGTGCATTGCACTTATTAGATACATTGTATCTAATAAAAGACCCATGGATCAACCCATAATCCATGACCCATAACCAAAATACCCATGGGCAAAGAGGAGCGTCCCACGGATCCCTAGTTTTACACTAGACGGATCCCTTGAGAGAGGGATCCGTGGGATCCGGGGAACAGTAAGCATTTCTCCTCTATAAATAGTGAGCCATTTCTTCCTTTTGGCTTGCCACTCTCACACATACTTTCCTCAAGTATTGTAACTCTCTAACCACTGATCCTAAGGGATCTTTCTATGTAGTTTATCTTTTGTTTTTGTGTGATTCTCTAGGTTCCTCTTAAAGGCGAGATCACCACTTCTTGAAGTCGAGCAAGCTCAAGTCCATGAGTTGCCATGCTTCGTCATCATCAAGACTACTGAGGTTCTCTTGTTGATAGTTCTTTCTTTCTCCATAGAATAGTTATGTCGAAGGCATTAGTGAAGGATGCCGAAAGAGTCAAGACGAAAGCATTAGTGAAAGATGCTTAACGTCCGTGTCAAGAGCATTAGTAAAAAATGCTAAAGGTGTCAAGACGAAGGCATTAGTGAAAGGTGCCAAGCGTTGTGTCAAGGGCATTGGTGAAGGATGCCTAGAAAATAAATCAAAAGGCATTAGTGAAGAATGCCTAGGTCGTATAATCGATGAGGTGCATCGTTATACATATAGTGATTGTTTATTTTCGAGGATGTTGATATCCTTGATGGTGTTGTAACAAGGAGTAGGTCTCCTTTGGGATTAGGTGTTGTGTAGTGTTGGGTAGTAGTTCCTCCATTGTAATAGAACTCGGTACTTAGCCTAGTACCGAATAAAGGGTAGGCGACGTTGTGGTAGGTGTGGTTCACCGGTTGGTTAGCCTAGTGAATAAAGGGTAGACGACGTTGTGAACTTGGTGTGAAAGAACCGGTGGTTAGCCTAGTACCAAAAAGAGTAGGCTACGTTAGAAGGCTTCTCCGCCATAAGGAGTTGGTGTCGTGTAGTGATTACGAACTCTCGAGTAGGTGACTCGCGGAGTGGAGTAGGGCAAGGAAGGTGTCCTTGTAGCCGAACCACTATAAATACTCGTGTCGTGGTTATGTGCTTCTTACTCCTTATCTTTCATTACACTTTTATATATCTATCTATCAACGTCCAACATACACATCTAAGTAGATTGACATAAGTCAATCTAAATTTTTAAAAAGGAAGTTTTAAATTGGTAAAACTATTCAAACCCCCTTCTAGTTTTCCACAACATGTTTATTAATAAGAAACGTGTAACCCATAATCGCAAAAACGAGATGGCTCGTGATGCCACTGTTTGGATTTTAGAACAAAGTTAACCATTAACCTCTACGAGTACGCAGCGGATAAGGATCTAGTATTTGGAATTAGGTTAAACACGTAATTAAAAAATAATTAATTAATATAACAATTAATTAATAAAAAGATAAAAGAAAACCTAACTTTGCTTGGCAATTGAACTTTAGTAACGAACAAGAAACCAATACAAAAACCGAGTATCAAAGATAGATACCTCAATGAGTATCACACACAAACCCGATAACGTATACGTTCGATTAATGGCTAGTCGAAAACGTAATAATATACCACAATCAACAATTGACTACTTGAATGATTCAAATAAGAAACCTCACAAGAAACAAGCTTGCTTTCATTATCTGAGGACCAAACAGTTGGAAAACTGTTTTAACCAATACCCGATATCGGACAAATATGTCCAATATATCATAGCTTTTGTCCAAGATAAAAAAGCCACGACCAGAAACTATAATACCTCTTTGTTGCTGCTGTGCATGTCGACCAGGAAACAGAAAACAAAGTATCACCAATTTCTCTAAACACTTGTATCAAACAAGCTTAGATTTAATCTAAATCAAAAACTCTTAATCGACCTTATGAATAAATCGACCAAGAGAGAGTAGGAAACAAAACTGGATTCTTTTTTAGGGATGTTAGGGATAGTTTTTCATGCGTGAGTTTTAGCTTGGGTGTGTTTATTTATATACTAAACAAACCGACTCCCAGTTGGAGTCAAAACCTTGTTCGACAAGTAACAACCCAAGCAAGCCCATGCCCCCTTTCTGCCCCCCCCCCCCCCCCTTTATGGCCGATCAGTTAAGCATCCAAGGCCCAAGGCTTAGATCAATTCGTCCCATGTTAAAGTCCAAGACAACCCATGGTTTGAATCCATGATCGGGTCAAATAACGGGTATGTATATTCAAGTATTATAAACGTTCTACACGTGTACTCGTATTTATCGCGTGTGCCCTCATCGGCTCACACACCTTTAATCGTTTTGTCGTGTTTTCAACTTACACAAACCAACATTTTATGTAGTTCGATTTTCGAGTATAATCATGGCTACATAAACCGAAATGTTTCTTAAGATTACTAACCCTTCCGTTATCTTTTTATAACTAGCACATAATAAAACTACGATTTTAACTATAATTTTAGCACTTACAAGTCAACATAGATTATGCATGCAAGAATAGACACGGCATGATGTGAATAGTTACTTGATATATTGTGACTCAAAGGGCACGAAGTTGACGGATGCTCTCAGTCATTTTCATTAACAAGATGTAATGACGAAATTTTTTGGTAAAAACAATCTAATTTATGATTGTTCATGTGCTGTAACGTGAGAGTATTCTATTTAGAAAAATAAACGAGCTTGGTTAGGGAAGATAAGAAATGATATGGAAAGAAAATAATAGGAAAGAAGGAGTTAAGATTTTAGTTTTTGTATTCCGAGTTAGAAAAAAAAGAAAAAAGTATATTATTATTTTTTTCTGGAGAGAAAGAGAAAAGAAACTTATTTTTTTTTACAAATATACCCTTTATGGGTATACAAATTTTCAGTTGTTTTGGGTTTTTTACTTTTTTATCACTCAGTTGACATTTTTTTCCTTGCTGATTTTCTCCATTGAAGTTTCGACAGCAACACCCCATCCTTTATCTTTGGCAAAAAGTTGTGACAGCTTGTCGTAGTTAGAAACGTTTTTGGTCTACCACTTTATATCTTCTGAATTTACACTATCTGATATGACTGTATCAAAGTGATTGTTATTAGAATAAGTAAAAATATACTCCATAAAATTGACACATAATTCTATTGGTTATTCTCAAACTTCTTTTTTGCTCTAACGAATAGAGATGTAGACCATAAACCCATCAAACACAATGTCAATAACTTACTATATTGATACATATGACAATGGAAAATATTACTAAACCAAAAGACAATGATATATGTGCTTGTGGACACTTGTGGTTATTGTAATTGCGTTAAAGCTGCTGCAACATGTATTTGAGAATACAAAAGGATTATTTGTGATTGTAGCAAACATTAGATTGAGGGTATATTGGGTACAAGAAGAAAGCTAGACACATTTGTGATTTCTATCTTTGAAAATATTCTTCATTTATGAAGAAAATTAGGAGAGAAATTTTAGAGTAATTTTCTTTCGGGTGTGTTTGGGGAAGTGCTTTTATGGCTTAAAATGTTTCGGCTTATAAAATAAGCTGCTTTCATGCGCTTATGAATCATAAGCCCCTTAAGGGGCTTAAAACTTTAGCCCCATAAAAGGGGCTAAAAACTTTTACCGGGCATGAACCATAAATTACATATTTACCCACAAAAATATCTAACATATACTATAAAACTCATTTAATTATATCATTTTTAGTAATTTTGCATAATAGCCTAACCCATTTCCAAACAAGTTTTACAAAAATACAAATTTTAACTTCTAGCTTATAATAAAAGCCAAATTTCAAATTTCAAGCCCAGCCCCACCCCCCAAAGCCCAAAGCTCCAGCCCCAAACATACCCGACCGTCTTCTCTTCTTTTTTCCTTTAAAAAATCTTAGAAGCATGTTTTTCTTTTTCTCTTCTTTCCAAACCTCTCCCTTGCTCTTCAAAAACAATCTCAGAAACAAAGCTTAAAAGAAGGTAATGATGATGGTAGCGACGATAGTTTGAAGATTATACCAAATTTGACATGTTTAGATAGAAAGGGTACAAGTTAGCTTACTAGTATTTCGTCACTAGATAAACCGTAAATGAACAAGATGTTACTCTAATAAACAAGTACGTATAATTGTAATGTAAATACGAGTATTGTGTTAATGGGCATCTAGATTCTAGAATGTCATTTGAGATTTTATTATTACCGCAATACATTAATAAAACACGTTTCACGGACAAGTGCACAACTATTCCTACTTGCTTCTCAAAATTGATTTTTGAGTCCTAACAATTGTATTAAAATCAACTAAGCAACGATAAAAAAAAATTCATTACAACTTTAAATACAAAAATCAACTTCGCACACGTACAATTTATCCAGAAACCGATAAATAAATAATTTTTTTGTATGCTTTGATATCATTATTGGTGATGATAATATAAAAGGCTGCACACTTTGCGTTGTCATTGGGCACTCTTTGTGGTTTAATGTGAGGCCACAAACATGCATGATTCCACAATGATTTAAACCCCACAACTAGCTTAAAGTATTTTATCTGAAGTGTCTGGTATACTGAATAAGAATATAAGATTTGAGGATACAAACCTTGCCATCTCTTTTTGGGATGATGTATTTGGATTAGAAGAAATTGTATAATTATGTACTATATTCGCATTGACACGAGGATTCTTATAGCCCTTTACTTAATCATGATTGAATAACTTCATCATGATTGAATAGTCCCCTAAGTCAAGACCAAACGAATGTCAATCTCTCCCTATGATTCTGGTGTTCGAGAAAGAACACTACCTAACTACAATATCTCACTACTAAACTCTAATATCGAACATCTAAATCAAAAGATCCCAAAGTCGGCTAAAAGAGTTAATACACTTATCATGTAAACTCGTTTTGTCAAACAACTTCATACAAACATAAAAGACTAGCTAAAGATATAACTCGAACATTTTGGTCATCAAATAACCATACTCAAGTTTGTCGTGGATGCTTTTGTCACATGATAAAATAATTTAGTTACGGCTAATTGTTTATAATCGAGTGTTATATAATGTCGAGCGTTGCAGCGACCTTCTTTTTGAACAACAATGATTACATAACCAGGCTCTAACAAGGAGCTATAGCCAAAACACCAAGAATTACAAAGAGTTTAACGATAACATAGGGCTTTGTAAGAAACCTATCCAAATTACATCTCAGTTTTTTAATCCTATTAGACATCCAAAAGAAAGCTTGAGAAAAAATGAAATCGACGATCAGGGCCATCTTAGGCTTGTCGACGCCAAAAACCATCTCCTTCTGGAACATCCAAATGCTCCAACCGTGGTAATCACAATGTTGTACAATCCCTTCTTTTGAATTTCGAAATCTTGAGATTATCCACCCAACCAAGTAAGTCCTTCATCGACAGCAAGTGTGGAATGTCCTAATCACACCACCGACCAATTTGTCTCCATATCTCCAAAACAACCTGGCAGTTCAAGAAAACGTGATTACCAGTCTCCGTAACATCATCACATATACCACACAAAGTAGAAAGAACATCAAATCTTTTTTTCTCCAAGTTGTCGCAAGTCGGGAGCTTATCAAGAAGTATTTCCAAATAAAGGCATTGATCTTTATCGGAACATCTTTACTCCATCTCGTGGGAGTATTATCAATAACCAAAGTGCCCATATCAATAATGCTCCTTGTCGACGCAACAGTGAACACCCCGTTCCATTCCCCCACCACACCCACCTATCTTTTTGTGGCGATAAAGAACAAGACTCGAGCAAAGTAAGAAGCTGATTCCACAGTTTGAATCACCCAGCCCGCGGGCGATGTATTCGAAACCAAGCTGAGTCCAAAGAAAAAAAAATCGGTCCTTCATCATGGCATTCGTCTCCGTGTCCAACCTTAAGTGGACATTCACCAGTTCAGAAGTATTCCCAGAATTTCCTATTCAAAACCGTCTCCAATTCGTATTTTGACAAGTGCATCTAATCTCACGTTTTTGGAGTCAAACTCCTTGCTAGCTTTAAAGAAATTGACCCAAATCGATTTAGAGTTTTCCGTGTATCTCGACGCTAACAAGCCATCATCATGACCAAAAATACTTGTAATGATTTTAACCCAGAAAGCATCCGGAGCCGTACAGAATCGCCACTTCCGTTTATAAAGTAATGCCCTATTAAAACCGTAAAAGCTTCCAATTCCCAAACCCCTATCTTTTTTTCTAACCATAGATTTCTTCCACTTAATGCTCATGAATTTGCTTCTAATAGCTTCAAGTGTATTGATAAAAGTGATCGGGGTTCTAAAATGCTCATGAAGTAAATCGCAATGCTACCAAGAATCGATTTTAACTGAGTGAGACGACCCCGACATAACGAGTTTTCACCTTTTAGTTTGACATGCATGATTTGAATTTATCAATCACATCTTTTCAAGCTACGACTCTGGTCATATTGCCTCAAATCGGGACATCAAGATACTCAAAAGGAAGAGTTGTCCCACACCAAATAACTTGAGCCATTTTTTGTACTTTAGTCATCGAAAAACCCACACCCATAAGCTTGCATTTCATGAGATTCATTTTAAAACATGAGGCAAGGAAAAACATCACAAAAGTAAAATAATTTTATGTATGTTAGTATTGCTCCATTCCGAAAGAAAGATTGCATCATCCACATAGAAAAGATGAAACACTGCAATACTCTCCATCCCCACGTGAATCCCCTGCAAAAGACCAACTCAATTTCTTTTGAGGCTCTCATTAAGGTGAAACACGGACCAAGGGGGAGCCTTTTCAATGGCTTTCCGCTTTGCTACATACCTTCTTTTTTCTTCGACAAAAAAGGGCGAAAGGTCAAAACTCAACTCTAAAATTTCTTTGCTTTACTTAACGATTTGAGTTTATATTTTGTCATAAAAAAAAAAAAAGATTGTTAATATAAATAAACGCATATAAACATTATTTCAATTTAACGATTTCTCAACGTTTTGTTAATGATAAATATAAAAATCGTATAATTAAAAATTCAAGTATACAAGTTTTAGACACAAGTTATCCTTTGTCAATGATTATTTAAGACATGTATATGAGTTTCTAAAACTTGGATAATGATTAAAGAAAGTTATTTTATAAACTTTAACTAGGATTTATTTACTTTCATTTAAATAAAATGTTTATTAAAGGGATATTTACCAGAATAGATCAGTCGCTCTACGGCTTATCACTTTTTAGACAAGAAATAATTTTAATTTGAAAATAGACCGGGCGACCGGACAATTTGTAAAACCCCCACCCATAAAGCTGAAAAGTATCCCAAGTACATGCTAAGTGTCGGCTTATGGTTGGGGGTTGTACAAGTTGCCCGATCGCCCAGTCTATTTTCGAATTAAAATTATTTCTGCTCTAAAAAGTGATAAGCCTTAAGAAGACTTGTATATTTTGGCAAATTTTCCTTTATTAAATTTCTTTTCCAACTAGCAAGAATCTTCCTCATAAGTAAACGATTCAAACTTGATATTGTTTGGAAAAATAGATTAACCATTCTTGTAATAATCAAGACCAAAGTGGAAAGCATCAAAAGTGCTTTTGCATAAAAAATCATCATTAACCATTTTTATCAGAGTGTTTAACATTTTGGGCAAACATCAAACACCCTTTATCTTATGCATTCCTCATGCATCATTCAAAACGGGTTGAAAACTTGCATGTGCATATATAGATTCTGAGGATCTGGCGTATCCTCAAAGGATCCGTCGTGGTTTGTGACAACTTCCCACTTCCCTTTTTAAACAAGCCTTTTGCATTCATTTTGCTCACCCCTGCAAACATATTTCTAGCATTCCGTTACACCCTCATATACATTTTTCTTTGATCATTATCTTGTTTTATATTCATCCACGTGATTCATTCAAGTGATCCATTTTTTTTAGCAAGGAAGAACACAAGAAGCTTCAAAGTCTTTTGTGTTTAGTTGTAGTATTGTATTTGCAACTTTTTGTTATATATTCCACTACTATATTTGAAAGTTATAAACACCGCCAGACACCAAACATAAGGAAAGAGTTAGGTTATTGTTTTAGGCCTCAAAACACATATAGAGAAAAGTTGTCTCTACCTAGATTAGGACTCGATATTTAGCCTTGTATCGGTAAAAGTATAAGCGATGTTGTACAGTTTTTTTGGGGAGCTTGTTGACATAGTGAAGTAACTCTCAAGTCGAAAACTCGAGGAGTAGAGTAGGGCGAGGAGAAGCTTCGTTATTGAACCACTATAAATCCTTGTGTTTGGTTAATTTGATATTTCTTTTTTATTAATTGTCTCGCCTTTTATCATTCATATTATCATTGCTTGGTCACATTAAGTTTTGGAAACTAAAATTTTGAAAAGCCAAAACTATTCAACTCTCTTGTAAACAACATGTATGATAAAACAAATTTGTACTCTCTTGGTTTGCTTTTCATGGTTCAAATGAGGATTTGCCAGCTCTTTACGAGAACTTGAATGGCAAATTACTAACGGAGAAATCAGAAATAGTTTACGGGTACTCAGAAATCAAACGCCTTACAACAGAGTTACGTATGTGTACAAACACAATACATAGAAATAGTCGTTAGCTAGGAAAGTAGGAGCCCTCAGAATCTCAGATGTTTCAACAGGTCCATACGCTCAAGTCAATGTTTCACATTTGACCATCGTTCAACCCAATGGAATAGAATAATAGATTTGACTCAACTCTAAGATTCGTGGATAGAGCAGAGATGGGAGACTATTGGTCCCCTTCATGGCTTCATGGCAAATACAATAACACGTTCGGTTGTAACAGAGTGAAAATACTAACATCCCTTCAACGAAGTTGACATACTACCTCCATGAATAGACTTTCAGAATTTGCATGTAAATTAAGTGACAAATTGACAATTGTACAGATTTTGTTTTTCATTGAAAATCTCTAGAATGATATGTATCTAGATAATATCGAATATTCCTAGTTAAATTATAAGACGACATTATTTGTGCATCCTAAGATGAAGTAATCACACATTCAAGGTACCAATGGATGGCATGAGTACATTTACCTTAAATAATAGTCCTAACTACGTTGAAGCCCGCAACTACCCAAATCAATAATGATGAAGCATATCTTTACAAAATAAAATGCATGTACCAGGTACTAGGGGTGGCAATTTCCGACACGACCCGAAACCCGACCTGAGACCGACACGAAAATTAGCAGGTTAGGGTTGAGGCTAAATAGGTTTCAGGTCATTTTTGGGTCGACCTGATTGACCCGTTTATTAAACGGGTCAGGTTCGGGTTGAGAGTAATTTAATTGGGTCGACCCGACAACCCGTTTAACTTTTTTTTAAATATTAAAAAGTAAATACACATGTCTTAATGCTAGTTCAAAATAGACGTGTAGTTAAAAAAAACAAAAAAGAGTTGTTTGGAAAGTTGAAATATGTACATCGAAAAAGGCGATTCTTGATAACTGAAAAGCTAATTCATCATTGTTGTTGATATTATCAATTTTCACGTCAGTAGTTGTCATCTAGTTGTAGCTTTTAACTTCTAATCCTAATATAATACTGTAAGTAATACATTCTTTATTTTTTCCACTCGATTCAACGATCACCATATTCTATATAGCTACTTCACTAATTTAGGTATGGATATTGCCTCATCTAATCATACTTTTAAATATGTTATCTATTTTATTACGCCATGGATGGGAATGTAAATTATATCAAAACATGATAATATTTGGAGCATGTTTTGAACTTTTGATATCCCTATACTTTTACATATACGTTTAAAAAGGTTGACCTGTTTAACCCGTTTGACCTGACTAACCCGTTAACCTGTTTGACCTGTTTAATTAAACGGGTTATATGGGTCGGTTCAGGTTAAAAGTAATCAGGTTAGGGTTGAGATTAGTGACCCGTTTATATAAACAGGTCGGGTTTGGGTTGATGGTTTTTGACCCGCGAACCCGCTAACCTGAACCCACGAACCCGAACCCGAACCCGACCTGAATTGCCACCCCTACCAGGTACCAACCAACACAAGCTTGCAAATTGTCTAACTGTCTAACTTAAATTTTAAAATTACTCCGTACTATATTTCGATACTTAAAAACCTGTTGATGTTAAGGCAAGAACTTTCCTTACAATGATTTTTGTTTTATTCTTCAGCAATTATTGATCAATAGGTGTCATGTTATTGTTTTTTTTTTAACGGCAACTTTATTAGAAACAAAACAAAAACACTAGCAAGACGCTAGATTACAAAGAAATCAAAAAGGGGTGTTGCAACCAACTATCCCACTTGAATTTAAAACTACCCCTAGCATTACACCAACAAAAAGAGCGAAGAGCAATATCATCAAAAATGGAGTCTTTGCGAGGCTTCTTACTCGCAAAAAGATATTGATTCCGATATCATGTTATTGTACTTACGTTGTTTCTTATTGCACCATTTTTACTGATTTGAACAAACGTGCAAGTGTTAATCATTTACTACAATTCTTTCTTATATAACAATTACTTTATAGCATGCACCATACATTTTAGCGAGTTAGGTGCATTTGGCGTCTATAATTGTTTTAACCATTTTGTTAATACAAATAAGCCGTAAAAACATTTATTTATATTTTACGATCTTCTAATGTTTTGTCGATAACAAACGTAAAATCATACGTAGTATTAACGAAATAAATAAAATACGTAAATGGTTTGAACTAATAGTTTTCTAACACATTCACATTTTCACATAAAACACTAAAACAAGTATAAGTGATTTTATGATCTAGATATATATATGTACAACAACTAGTGTTTACATATTGGGTTAACAAGTATAAGTGATTTTATGATTTAGATATATATGTACAACAACTAGTGTTTACATATTGTGTCAACATATACTTAAGCTAAGTATACTAAAATGGGTAAAAACAAGTATATACTAAAATGGGTAAAACAAGTATATACTAAATAGATTAAAACTAGCAAATGGTTTTGACCCATAACCCATGGTTTTATATATACCACTTAACCAAGTTCAATGTATCCTTAAGGTACATTGTATCTAGAAAGAAAACCATGGATCAACCCATAACCCATGATCCATGACCCATAACCAAAAATACCCATGGGTAAAGAGGAGCGTTCCACGGATCCCTAGCTTTAGCCGGATCCCAAGTGGAAGGGATCCGTGGGATCCGGGGAACAAGAGGATTTTTCCTCTATAAATAGTGAGCCATTTCTTCATTATTCCTCACTCCTTTCAAGCCTCTTTCTAACAAACTTTCTCCCCTGAGTTAGATCTCACTAACCTTAGATCCAAGAGATCTATGTTTGTAGTTTTTTTTTGTGTGATCTTTTAGGTTCCTCTTAAAGGCAAGATCACCACATTTGAATTCAAGCAAGCTCAAGTCCATGAGTTGCCATGCTTCCTCATCATCAAGGCTACTGAAGTCCTCTTGTTGATGATCTCTTTCTTTCTTCAAAGAAGTGTAGTGTTGAAGACATTAGTGAAAGATGTCTCAAGTGTCAAGACGAAGATATTAGTGAAGGGTATCTATCGTCTATAGGATAAGCACTTGTGGTAGGTGCTTAGAAGTCAAGACAAAGAAGCATTAGTGAAAGGTGCTTAGAAGTCAAGACAAGGAAGCACTAGTGAAAGGTGCTTAGAAGTGAAGACACAAGACATTAGTGAAAGGTGTCTTGTAGATCTAGTCAAAGGCATTAGTGAAAGGTGCCTTAGATGTACATTCGATATGGTGTGTTTCAATGTACAAGATAGACTAGTATAGGATCCAAGGATATTGATATCCTTGATGATGTTGTAAAGGAGTAGATCTCCTTTGGGATTAGTCGTTGGTGTAGTGTGGTAGTAGTTCCTCCATTGCAATGGAACTAGGTGCTTAGCCTAGTACCTAATAAAGGGTAGGCGACATTGTGAAGGTGTAGTTCACCTAAGGTGTGAAAGAACTAGGTACTTAGCCTAGTACCTTATAAAGGGTAGGCGACGTTGTGAAGGTGTGGTTCACCTTGAGTGAAAGAACCCTGGTTAGCCTAGCACCGGAAAAAGGGTAGGCGACGTTGTGAAGGCTTCTCGCCATAAGGAGATTGGTGTAGTGATTACGAACTCTCGAGTAGGTGACTCGGGAGTGGAGTAGGGCAAGGAAGGTGACCTTGTAGCCGAACCACTATAAATACTCGCGTTGTGGTTTTGTGCTTCTTACTCTTTTCTTTCATTACATATCTTTTATATGCTTGTTTATCAACATCCACACACACAACCAAATAGATTGACATAAGTCAATCTAAATAGTTTAAAAGGAAGTTTTAATTGGTAAAACTATTCAACCCCCTTCTAGTTTTCCACAATTGGCATCTGAGCTTCGTTACCAAGTTTCTTGAAGTATATTGTACTTTAAAAACTTGATACGATCCGTAGTTAATTGAAAACTACAAAGAAGGTTTTTCATTAAAACAAACACCATGTTTTTCAAAAACGATATGTTTAGATGTTGATTTGATAACAACATTTTTTTTTATCTTTTCTTTTAATTGCACTAATCTTCTTTGTGATGTTGATTAGTCAAAGCTCATACCCACCAAGCTTTAGGAGTCGCTTGGTAACAAGAATACCTTCCTTAAGAAGGTATCTTAAACGCAAAGGAGTGAGAATCGTCTAAGTGACACTTGTCATTTGTAAAGACATTCCTAAGTGCATTCGAGGTATGACTTTCTACTTATATCTAAATGATATTAGTTTAGTATATAAGTGTTATTTGTTAGGCATTTATTTGAGTAGATTTTTGTGTTTACACATGATTTACATGTAGCTTCGTTAGGAAGCCTTTTTCTCACATACGTGTTATATTTCTCGTCTATAGTCATGGTATATAGAGCTTATGTTTTATTTCTTTTAATCCTTTAATAAAACAAAAACACGAATTTCAAAAATTCCTCCTTCCCTATAAAACCCCACCGTCGGCCATTCTACCAAATCCTCACTTTTTCAAAATCTTCCAATTTCAAAAATCTTCCCTCATTCAAAAATTTCATCTTCCTCCTCACTCCATCTCAACCGAAACCAAGAAAGATCCGTCTTCAACATGGTTTACATCGCACTCGTGCTCATCGCCATAACACTCACCGCACTTGTGTTCCCTATGTTGAAGTTCACATACGGAGACATTTACTTTGTGTTGTTAATCTATATTGGGATCATATACCCAATCCTTTGTATCATCCTTAGTATTGAAATGCAATATTATTAATAATCTAGTTTATCTAGGTTGTTGTTATCATAATATGTTTGTCACTTATTTTTGATCTATATGTTTTATATTCTTTTGTGATACATTAGAAGTCATGTATGCATGCTAAAAGAAAATGTAGGTTAAAACATATATCTTGGTATAAAATTATGAGATTCAAAAATCTATGAGTTTTCATATAATCTTGTTCTTTAATTACAGATCTACGGATCCCGGAAGTTATACTAGCCGGATCCCTTTTGAAAAGGAACCGTAGGATCCGTCCTCTACTGGAAAACAGTTTTTTCATGCAAATCAAAAACCTCTTTTCGTCTAAGAGTAATACTCCACTTGTATGTCAAAACCATAAGTGAGTTAAGTGTATTTCCTGTTAAAAACCATTGTTAATAAAAATCTAGTAAAAACATTAGATTAACATACGTTGACCACAAACATTTCCTTTTATTAACTCGTCTTTTCTCTAGATTCAACTATGACGCATGAATATGAGTTTGATTTTTCACTCACTAGCATCTACACTCCGAACATCTCTTTCGAACCCAACACACCTGGCAATCATGTCCGTGGGTTCAATAATCTCGAAAACCGTCACTTCCATGAAGGACGTATTGTAGACACCTCTCTACAATTCGAAGAAGGTATCAATACCTCCTTCCGAACCATAGGAATAGAATGTCTTCTTGAAATCAACGAGAATATATGTCCAAGGTTCATAATGGAATTCTTCCGTCAAGTGGAACTCGTTCGTAACGAGGATCGCTCTCTATCTCTTTGGTTTTATATCAAAAACCAAAAATTTACTTTAAGCCTTGGGCATTTTGCTCACATCCTCCGAATTCCAAACCATGGACAATGTGCCTTCACCGAAGATTGGTCTCTTGATTCTCTCTTCAACTTTCGTGAAGAAAATAGTCCATATTCCTCACACATACCCTTCCCTGAAGATTTACATCGCATTATTTGCAAACCTCGACCATATTACTCCGATCCAAACATTATCTTCACACGGGACACCTGAGAAGAGTACAAGCCTCTTGCACTCATCTTGCGTGAGAATGTTTGGAGTCTTAGGGGAAATCGAGAAATTCTTCCCGCTTGTTGTGCTCACATGTTGTACTGTTTGCTAACACAACAACCATACAATCTCGCCTACTTCTTCGCAAGGCGAATTGCAAACCTTCAAGGCTCCAAGAATAAACTCATTCCATATGGAATGTTCTTGACGCGCCTCTATCACAATGTCATGCACTTTCATCCTCAATTTCAAAGTCCGTTGTACGTACTTGTGAACAAGATGATGGAACCGCTAAACATATCCCTCATGAAGACTTTCTTCATTCTTGGATCCACCAACACTCATCAATCACTTAATGATCCTCCTAGCGAGAACACTCAAGGAAACTAATAATATTTCAAAATAGGATCAAATCTATTGTACTCGTGCTTTATCAATGTAATCCAATCTACTTCATGAAATAAAACATTTGATATCTAAGTATTTAGAACTCTCTTTAGACTATCCTTGAGATATAATGCATTGTCAAGATCATTGCATACCTTTAGTAAAGGTCCTGCTGAGCAGATGGGCGGTTCCCAAAAGTTACACTCAGGATCCCTACTTAGGGAACCGTGGGATCCGTCGAACAGAAAATGCAATTACAAGCATTGTATTTCAAAGACATTCTTAGAACACCTTACACTAAGCTAAACATAGTGTCTTAAGGAAAATTAAGTCCTTATCAAGATAGGTTAATCTTTCCCATTCATACATAACTCACCGAGGTTACACTCTAAAAACTCTTGTAGATCTACCGTTTCGTTTTAATCCATTACTCTTCCGCTCTTAAACTCACACCTTATTCTCTACTTGATCCCTCACATCTAGTCTTAGAAATCTTTCAATTATGGCAAAATTGATCATAAATCATCCTCACCTCCAAATTGATCAAATTTGATCAAAATCTAGTTTTCTCATCCTAAAGCTTCTAGGATATTTTCCAAAACACTATCCTAAGACACAACCTGATCTCTAGGATCATCTAGCTTCAATTGACATTCTAAATCTTTAGTGTCATCATTATTCATCCATTGGTACTCTTGAAAGTTCCAAATCCTTCCACAAAAGACAATCATTAGCTACATCATTCATTACCTTCAAGTACTCAAGCATCCCTTCATTCAAAAACACTTAGAAGAATGAAACACTCAAGATGATATAGGTCTTAGATCTTAGAAACATCATTTCCAATCTTTCATAGCTGCTGAGAGACGGATCCCTAGGATTAGCCTAGACGGATCCCTCTGAGGAGGGAACCGTGGGATCCGTATGACAGTATAAGTCAAATCTTGCTAAAACAATCATTTCAACTCATCTTCCTAACTCAATCACTCCATCTCATCTTAAATGAGTTCCTAGAACAGCACAACCTCTGTAGTTGACTCTTGTGCATGCTAATCATCACATTCCAATGAATCTTAGTGGCTTAAGGCTTAAATGCACTTGCCAAATCTCTTGGTTTATAAACCACCTTGTTACGACCTCCATAGTCATCACTCTCATCCTAACTTTCAGCTTTTGCAACCTCTTGAAATCATCTCATCATGAGGAAAACCCCAAGTAACAACCTATCCACCAAAGAACCACCCATCAAAAGGGCTAGTGTTGTACACGAAATATCTTCAACCGAATCATCTCCGGTCAAACCAACAAATGATAGAAACCTTCATCATCCAATCAAACCAATTCCTAAAAGGATAGTACCCACAAAACTACCTATACCAAACACAACCATACCTCCTAGGCCAAACAATATCATCTCCACTAAACCATCACCTTTGGTTCCTAGAACTATTTCATTCACATCCCCACAATCATCACCACACCTCTACAATTTAGAGGATTTACCTCCTAGGCCGTCTCATCCGCTTTCGCCGACAACATTCTCCTCATTAGGAGGAATAATGATTCAAAATCAAGGTGTTGAGTCAACAATTGCTCAGGCTTCCTTTTCGCCGTTTCCATCATATAATCCCATTTGGATTATGAGAAATCATCAAAGTCAACCACCCGACCATATGGAAGTTGACACTTCTCTACCACCACTATCATCCTTCGTCGAGCCATTCTCAAATGCGCCTCCACCAATCCCTCCATCGTTTGAAGCTCCACAAGCCGCTTCACTTGATCCGTTGCATCAAGCCATTTCATTTCATCCACCACCACTACCTAGCCATGACAAAGATTGCTATCATTGTCAACATGTTGAAAGTTTGATACATGAAGTACGAGAAGACCAACGTTTCATGTTCTATCATCTCCTCGAACGTTTCGACGAGATCAAACCTAAACAAAACTTGAGCTAGAATATTTTAGTGGTGTCCTAGCATTAAGCGTTAGTTGGTTTAGAAATTCCTAATCATGTGTTTTCTTATTTTCTTAGTTTTTAGAGTCATGTATGTCATAACTCTAGCTTTATTAAATGGAATTACATGCTACTTGTTATTTTGTTGAGCATATGTTTACCTTGTATTCATATCTCATTTATGTGATAACATTACTTGTTATATCACCTTTGCTGAAATTTATCAGCTAATACGGATCCCTCAGAATTGCCTAGACGGATCCCTACTAGGAGGGAACCGCGGGATCCGTGAGACAGAAAGCATTCTTTCTACTAACTTGGACCACATTTGCAGGAAATTGTGAATTATGCTTGTTTTCTAACCTTTGTTTTGTAGTTGTTCAATTTACACTTGAAGACTTTGACATCCCAAAGCTAGGGGGAGCTTTACGTCCAAGCAATACATTGCAAATTATTTGCAATACTAGGTTTACATTTCGTGTCTTCCCATTGCATAATTGCAATCATCTAGGGGGAGCACACACGTCACATAGACACAATCTTTTGCAAAAGTTAGTTGCAAATGAACTAGATTAGAATTACTTTCTTGACGCCCTTAGCTAGGGATGGACTCGTCAAGGGGGAGTAAAGACGAGATCCTTCCCGTTACTTGCTCTCTATCTCCTTTTATTTTCACATGTTTTTCTTAAAAACGATGTGTTGCTTTTCTTCAAACACTTTTTGTTTCGACAAAAAGGGGGAGAAGAAAGTAAAAACTACAAATTCAAACGTTTACGAATTTTAGCTTTTCCTTAAAATAATTTTATGTTTTGTCATCAACAAAAAGGGGGAGATTGTTAATACAAATAAGCCGTAAAAACGTTTATTTATATTTTACGATCTTCTAATGTTTTGTCGATAACAAACGTAAAATCATATTAACGAAATAAATAAAATACGTAAATGGTTTGAACTAATAGTTTTCTAACATATTCACATTTTCACATAAAACACTAAAACAAGTATAAGTGATTTTATGATCTAGATATATATATGTACAACAACTAGTGTTTACATATTGGGTTAACAAGTATAAGTGATTTTATGATTTAGATATATATGTACAACAACTAGTGTTTACATATTGTGTCAACATATACTTAAGCTAAGTATACTAAAATGGGTAAAAACAAGTATATACTAAAATGGGTAAAAACAAGTATATACTAAATAGATAAAAACTAGCAAATGGTTTTGACCCATAACCCATGGTTTTATATATACCACTTAACCAAGTTCAATGTATCCTTAAGGTACATTGTATCTAGAAAGAAAACCATGGATCAACCCATAACCCATGATCCATGACCCATAACCAAAAATACCCATGGGTAAAGAGGAGCGTTCCACGGATCCCTAGCTTTGTGCTAGCCGGATCCCAAGTGGAAGGGATCCGTGGGATCCGGGAACAGTAGGATTTTTCCTCTATAAATAGTGAGCCATTTCTTCATTATTCCTCACTCCTTTCAAGCCTCTTTCTAACAAACTTTCTCCCCTGAGTTAGATCTCACTAACCTTAGATCCAAGAGATCTATGTTTGTAGTTTTGTTTTTGTGTGATCTTTTAGGTTCCTCTTAAAGGCAAGATCACCACCTTTGAAGTCGAGCAAGCTCAAGTCCATGAGTTGCCATGCTTCCTCATCATCAAGGCTCGAAGTCCTCTTGTTGATGATCTCTTTCTTTCTTCAAAGAAGTGTAGTGTTGAAGACATTAGTGAAAGATGTCTCAAGTGTCAAGACGAAGATATTAGTGAAGGGTATCTATCGTCTATAGGATAAGCACTTGTGGTAGGTGCTTAGAAGTCAAGACAAAGAAGCATTAGTGAAAGGTGCTTAGAAGTCAAGACAAGGAAGCACTAGTGAAAGGTGCTTAGAAGTGAAGACACAAGACATTAGTGAAAGGTGTCTTGTAGATCTAGTCAAAGGCATTAGTGAAAGGTGCCTTAGATGTACATTCGATATGGTGTGTTTCAATGTACAAGATAGACTAGTATTAGATCCAAGGATATTGATATCCTTGATGATGTTGTAAAGGAGTAGATCTCCTTTGGGATTAGTCGTTGGTGTAGTGTGGTAGTAGTTCCTCCATTGCAATGGAACTAGGTGCTTAGCCTAGTACCTAATAAAGGGTAGGCGACATTGTGAAGGTGTAGTTCACCTAAGGTGTGAAAGAACTAGGTACTTAGCCTAGTACCTTATAAAGGGTAGGCGACGTTGTGTAGGAGTGGTTCACCTTGGAGTGAAAGAACCCGGTGGTTAGCCTAGCACCGGAAAAAGGGTAGGCGACGTTGTGAAGGCTTCTCCGCCATAAGGAGCTTGGTGTAGTGATTACGAACTCTCGAGTAGGTGACTCGGGGAGTGGAGTAGGGCAAGGAAGGTGACCTTGTAGCCGAACCACTATAAATACTCGCGTTGTGGTTTTGTGCTTCTTACTCTTTTCTTTCATTACATATCTTTTATATGCTTGTTTATCAACATCCAACACACACAACCAAATAGATTGACATAAGTCAATCTAAATAGTTTAAAAGGAAGTTTTAATTGGTAAAACTATTCAACCCCCATTCTAATTTTTCACACATTTAATACAATTCTTTCTTATATAACAATTATTTTATAGCACGCACCATACATCTTAGCGAGTTAGGCACGACGTCTATAACTGTTTTAAACGTCGACATGTCAGCTTTTACCTTATAAAATCCTTAAAAAAAAAAAAATAATAAATAAAAAAAAATAAAAAAACCTCCATTATCAATAACATTCTTTAAAAAATAAATAAAATAAAATCCCCTTTTACACTAAGAAAAAATAAAAAATAAAAGTAAAGTAACGCTCATTGATCCGGCAACGAAATGCCCCTATAGTGAGTCTGATAGCATAGATATGGCGGGTGATGGGTACTATAGGCACTATTATGGCACCTATAATAAGTGGACGGCAGCTTGCACTACTTGCTTTTATAATATAATTTACACCCGTTTGTCTTTAGTTTTTATTCTGATTTTGTTTTCTTGCTTTTTTAGTTGCGCATAACATTTTATGATTATAGTTTTATTTTTTATTTATAATCTACGTAAAGGAGTCTTACGTACGATATAATCCATTAATTTTTTTTCTTCATCAATGTCCCTTTTTATTGATTAGTGTGTTGAATTTAGTAACCATAAAATTTGTTCCTAAACTTAAATTTTTTAGCTAACATGATCTTTTAAGGTTGTTAACAACTAATTATTGAAATTTATATCTAAACATTACATAATTTTTACACAAAGTTATTCAAAATTACTAACAATTTACTAAAATATCTCAAACACAATAGCCTTTAGATTGTTAACTGCAAATTTTCCGAAATTCATGTTTAAACATTACACAATGTTCACATAGAATTATTCAAAATTACAATTACTAACAATTTGTTAGAATATCTCAAATACAATAAACTCTTCCTTTATATGGTAGCGAAAAAAGCGGAGCTTGTCTTTGATTATGTCGTAATGCCAACATCTGATTGTTTTCTTAACTATTAAGCTCGAGCTTGTCTTTAAAAAGAATCACTAAAAGATTTTATTATTTCACATATTTTTATAATTCAATATTCAAACTTAAGTTAAGTGAAAATATTTACAAAACTATCTTTCTATATTCAAATTTATATACTTTCAAAAAGAAAAACTCGCTTTTTAATTTTATTATTTTTTCGATTAATGTCGTAATGCCAACTAATTGAATATCTTTAGATTTTGAATATCATATAGATATTACACTAATATCACATGATATTACATATCATATTGATATTACATTAACATATGATATTCATAGTGTTTTATCACTGATTTTTAACAATTTTGTTAAAAAAAAGGAAAACTAAAAAAACGTACACGAAATTTTTTTTCGAAGATATGTAGCTATCTAAAAGATAATTAAAGCACGAAGACATATTTTTTTAACGATGTAAGATATTAATATTTAAAAATGATGAAAAGCCTTTTATTGTTGGGATCAAATAAAACTATTAGAGATCCCTAGATGTATAATCTTTTCTAACGATCTTTTATCTTATTCTTGAGGTTTTGAATATGAAGAGGAAATAAGTGAAAAATTATAGGGATAATAAATTAATGATTGAATTGGTGAAGTTGAAGTTGAAGTAAAACAGTAATCCCTTATATCGCTGAGTAAAAATAAAAAAGACATAAAAGAAAACGATCATTTTGCATCAAGATTAACATGGTAATAACAAAAATAAATCATCTATATATAGTGTAGCGTAGAGGTGCACAAAAACCGGTTTTTACCGGTTTTCGGTTTTTGGAAAACCGGCTTTTAAAAAACCGGTTTTTTCAAAAATCGGGCCGGGTTTTAGGTTTTTGATCGGTTTTTTCGGTTTTAAAAGTTCTGATCGGTTTTTTTGGTTTTAAATGTTCGAATCGCTTTTTTACCGTTTGGTTTTTTTCTTGTAAATGTTCGGATCCATTTTTTATCGATATTTTACCGCTCGGTTTTTGAGAATTTAAAACATTTAATACTAATACATTTTGAATACAATCATAACTTTTATTTAAACAATACAATTATACAACTAAAACTATAAAATACTAATACATTTCGAATACAATCATAACTTTTATTTAAACAATACAATTATAGAACTAAAACTAAATAAATACTAATACATTTCGAAGCTTTGGCATTTCATCATCACCAAAACATATTAGTATAATGCTACCTACAATATTTAACAAATAAATGTTATACCTTATCTAAATTAATTGTTTCTCCTCTCTTTTGTTTTACCTCACCCACACACGCCTCTCATTATCTTATAAAGTCAACTTTCATTAGAGTTGATCATAAACACGCTTTAGATCTTTTGCTTCTTGTCCTAAAACCTCAAGAAAACAACAAATCTCTGATCATGGTTAGTGCACCGGTCTCCTCCTCCAACAACAACAATACGGCCATGGATGCTAGATATGCTCCACCTCAACCTGCATATGCCACGCCTGGTGCTGCACTTTCAACTGTCCAAACATACAATCCTTCAAAGACCACCACCAACCGCCCCACCTTACAACGCCATGCAACAACAAGAAGCCAACCCTTACCGCTTTGCGGTCATCCGAAAAACCGGTTTTAATCGGTTTTTAAAACCGGTTTAATCCGGTTTAAAACGCTAAAACCGATCATCTGAAAAAACTAAAAACCGGTGAAACCGGTTCGGTTTTAAAAAACCGGTTTCGGTTTAGTAAAAACCGGTTCCGGTTTTTTTCGGCGGTTTTTTTAAAAACCGGTTCTTGTATGCATCTCTAGTGTAGTGTACTTGAACGTTTCATGTGCTGGCCTAAGTTTGTTTCTTTTAGTTCGGCCCACAACTTTTCATGGTCTGTTGGGCTTTCTTAACCCATATTAACCATATCAAAGTCTACCGATCCAAGTTTATTTCGGCCCGGCCAAGTTTAATAAAAGAAAAAGAGTAAATTGCAAAAATTGTCCTTGTGGTATAGCCAAATTGCATGTTTTGTCCTTGTGGTTCATTATGTGCAAAGATAGTCCGGATTTGGCACTGTTATGTGCACTTTTGGTCCTTCATATTAACCGGCCGTTTATAATTTACTAACGGCCATTTTATCCTTTACTAACAGCCGTTTATAATTTAACGTTTCGTCCCCGCTTTTTTATGTTTTGTCCGCTTTTACGTTAGTTTCTGTTTTTACGCTATTATTCCGATGTTTTTTATATCTTCATCCGCTTTTTACGTTTCGTTCATTTTTATTTTTATCCGCTTTATACGCCGTTTTTAAAATCGTTTGCATCCGCGACGTTTTATCCATTCTTTTATATTTTCGTCCATTTTTTTACGTTTTCGTTCATTCTTATATGTTTTCGTCCGTTTTTTTACGTTTTCTTCTGTTTCTTAACGTTTTCGTCATAAAAAAATTTCGACATAAAATTTCAAAAAAAACTCGACATAAAAAATTTTCGTCATAAAATTTTTTTTCCAATTTTTTTTTTTCAAAATATTTTGAAAAAGTAGAAAAAAATTTTGAAAACTTTTATGTCGAAAATTTTTGGAAAAGAATATTATATGTTGAAGAATTTTTAAATTTTTTTTTTCCAATTCTATTTTTCAAAAATTTTTGAAAAAGAATTGAAAAGAAAAAGTTATGTCGTAATATTTTTCAATTCTTTGTTCCAATTCTTTTTTTCGAAATTATTTTTCAAAAAATTTTGAAAAAGAATTGGAAAAAATAATGAAAAAAAAGTTGTAAAATTTTATGTCGAAAAATTTTGAAAAAAAAAATTATGTCAAAAAAATTTTCAAAATTTTAATTTCAATTGGAAAATTTTGACATAAATTCAATTGAAAAAAATTCGACTTCAATTTTGTTTTTCCAAAATATTTCGACATAAAAATTTCTAAATTTTCCCACATAAAATTTTTCAACTTTTTTTTTTCAATTTTTTTTTCCAATTTTTTTTTCCAATTCTTTTTGAGAAATTTTTGAAAAAGAATTTCGGAAACAGGAAATTAGAAAAAAAAAATTATGACAAAATATTTTCATGTCGATAAATTTTTTAATTTTTTTTCACGAAAATTTTATGTCGAAATTTTTTATGACGAAAACGTTAAAAAAACAGGAAAAAAAGGTAAAAAAGCGAAGAAGACGTATAAGAATGGACGAAAACGTAAAAAACGGAAGAAACCGTAAAGAAACGGACGAAAACGTAAAAAACGAACGTAAACGAATTAAAAAACGGATGAAAAAACGTTAAATTATAGACGGTCGTTAGTAAAGGATGGGCGCTGCAACGGTAAAGGATGAACGCTGTAATGATCGTTAGCCAAAATGGCTAACGTGTAACTATTAACGGAACTCACCTAACGGCGGTTAACGTGAAGGACCAAAAGTGCACGTAACAGTGCCAAATCTGGACTATCTTTGCATTTAACGAACCACAAGGACGAAACGTGCAATTTGGCCATACCACAAGGACGATTTTTGCAATTTACTCAAAGAAAAATTTACAAAATAGCCTCCAAACTATGGAATAGATTACGAAAACTACCCTGAACTTTCTACTATTTATGACTTTTTTATATAGCAAACTTTATTTATTAAATATCTAGAGATATTTTAATAAAAAAATATACCAATGAAAATGCTTCTAGATCACGAACAAAACGAGCTTTATATTGATATGCTTTTGACATGTACACGATTTTATAAAATAATCTAAAAGTTTAATATATATTTAAAAAAAAAAAAACTTTTAGTACCTATCTGGTAACTTTAAAAACTACCATAAAGTTTATTTAAAAATAGATCTAAAAAATTACAATAACTATCATGTACTTTTAGCTATTTACGGTTTCTTTAAATAACAAACTTTAGTTATAACAAATCTAATGAATATCAATTGATATATGTTGGGACATAAAGTCAAAGTACTGCTGAAAAGTCAAAGTACTGCTTAATGAAGAAAGTCAAAGTATCTTTACTCATCAACGTACTGCAAGGATAAAGGACTGCTATGCAAATCGTTAAGGATTATTATGTAATTCTAGAATGTTCTTAGTTTAGTATTACTTGTCGTACAAGGATTAGAAGTTGTAAACCGACTAGGGTTATCCTTATGCCTATAAAAGGACCCCTATATTGGCATTAGATATACATGATTTAGATTTTACAAAGTACGATTTTAGAGAGAATTTAGACTTGTTAGGGTTGTTAGAATCTGTGTATCAAGCAGATTTAGAGTATTAATAAAATCGTTGAAGTTAAAGTTATTCTTCTTAGCTTTATTGAAGTAGTTTCCGCATACTTAGTAAAGTTATATCAGTGTTTCATTGTTAGTGACTTAGGATTTATCCGAGGTTGCTAAGCCCTTACTAGCTACATAGTTAGTTTGGTTAGAGTATATCGATCCGACAAGTGGTATCAGAGACAAGTTCAAAATCTCACAGTATTGCTTTTGTGTCTTCTGAAAAGAAAGGCAGTACTTCCACTAAAAGTACTGCTTATCCTACTCAAAGTACTGTTGCCTATCCTACCCCCACCTCATCACCAACAAACACCATCCATTCTGATGAAGTTGTATGCTCATTCTTTGGTCAGCAAGCCACTTTACCCGTCACTTATGAAGAAGATTTGTCACAAATTGAAGAAGATGCTCTTGAAGAAATTGATATAAGGTGGCAAGTTGCTATGATCACTGCTAGGATCAAGAAGTTCATGAAGAAAATAGGAAGAGGCATTGACTTCAAACCCAAATAGGGTATAACGTTTGACAAGTCCAAGATTGAATGCTTTAATTGTCAAAGAACTGGACACTTTGCAAGAGAATGCAAGTTTGTTAAATATCAGGCAAACAGAATGATTGAGAAACCCAAGCTTGAACTAAAGGAAATTCCTATTACTGAACCAAATCCAAAAGCTTTGGTTGCTCAAGAAAATCTATTAGAGGTTGACTGGAGTGCTGAATTTGATGATGAACCAGTAACCTACTCTATGGTCGCAGTGGAAGAATTTGATTGGAGCACAACTTTTGATGAGGAACCAGGATTTGCTGCTTTGGAGTCTAGAGATGGTCTTGGAAGCTTTAATTGGAGCATGGAAAGTGAAGAAGAACCTGTTCTGCTCGCTATGGTAGCTACTTCACCAAGTTCACCCCTATCTCTGAGGTATGTTCTAAGTGTCATGATTTTTATCAAAAGTGCTTAAAGATTATGTAACTGAAAGAGATAATTGTAGAAGCGCTAGGTCTGAGGTAGCTGGTTATCAAATTACTTTAGAGTCTATGGAAGCCAAAATTATAACACATGAAAATAATGAAATGGCTTGGGCAGAAAAGTATGAAAATAATTAAAATTAATTGAATGGAAGTTAGGATGTAAGATTTCTGAGATTGAAAAGCTGACTAAGGAAAAGGATGAATTGTTAGAAAAATTTGCTGCTTGGGGCAAATCTGGTCTTTCACATGTTAGTTTTGTTGAAAAACAGAAAAGAGCACACATTAAAACTGGCTAGGTTTTGGTATGGACTTTAGTAGCATAGAAGAAAACCCACCTAGTGATCAGGAACAACTTGATTCTGAGGATATAACAACTAGTGATGATGAACTCATTAACTATGTAGATAACACATCTAGTAATGAGGAATCTATTAGTCAAACACCTCCTGAATTTAAGAAACACAAGGGTTATCATGCAGTCCCTCATCCCACTGGTAGTTTTCAACCACTTAGGACAGATGTTTCTCGTTTTGGAGTAGACAACTTGGAGTTTAGGAAAAAGCTTACTGGTCAATATAATTCAGGTCCATCTAGTTCTGAAACCCCAAAAGAAACAGCTGAGAAACCTAAGGATGATAATGTTAAGAGTCAAGCAGTACCTTCAACCCAAAGTTCTGCTAAACATTCAACAGTACCTTCAAGAAACATTTTTCAAAATACTGCTAAACCTTTTTGGGATAATTTTGGTCAAAACATTTTTCATAATTCTCCAAAAAGTCAGGTTAGGTTTGGTCATAAAACTACAAGAAGAAATTTTGGGAGTATGAGTCAAAAATTGTGTTTTGTTTGTTATAGTCCTGATCATTTGATTAAGCACTGTGACTTTCACTCAGAATATCTAAGCAAATTCCCAAAGACCAGATCTAGTAACCATAAGCCAAGGGAGAATAAACCAGTTTGGAATCACTCACAAAGGGTTAACCACAACAACTTCTCAAAAGCCCATAGGTATCCTCACCAAAGAAGACCTTTTTCAAAATCACCAGTACCTTCAAGTACTTTTCAAGATACTGATAAGCCAAACGTTTCTCAAGCAGTACCTTCTCAAAGTACTGCTAGATTTTCACCCAATCAAGGTACTGCTAGCACTTTTTGGAATGGAAGCCCTAGGAGATCTAACTACTATCAATCTAGAAGGCGTTACACCTCAAAAAGAGTATCTAGATCAAAGACATCTCCCCAAAAAGTTAAAACCAGCTGGGTTAAGAAAGAAAGTACTGATGGGGAACAAACAGTACTTTCAGGAAGTAAAAGTGAAACAGAGATTTTTGTTGAAAATAATAAAGAGAATTTTGATGAAAAAGGGAGTTTTGTTAAAAAACCAACACAAGTTTTGGAACAACCAAAGATAATTGATCATGTGCTTAAAGACAGTGGAAATTACATACTTAAAGAATTTAAGTATGTAACTCCACAAGGGAACACAAGTCAGTAATGGCTTGGGTTCCTAAAATTAACTAACTCTTTTATCTTTGTGCAGTGGCAACCCGTAAGAGGAGCTTAAAGATCATTTAATTATGGATAGCGGTTGCTCGAAGCATGACAGAGACAAAGAGATTCTATCAGATTTTAGATCTTATTTTGGAGGAAGAGTTGCATTTGGGAATGATCCTAGTGGAGGAAGAATTACTGGCAAAGGAACCATCGCGGTGAAGCATAGACTTTGAGAATGTTCGTTATGTAAAGGAGCTCAAGTTCAATCTTTTGTCTCTCGATCTGACAAGAAGCACTCGTGTTATTCACTAACACATAATGTCTCATTCTTTCCCTCAATTCAAGCTTGTTGATGATAACTTGGTAATACTGAGAGTACCAAGAACCAATGATGTGTACAGTCTGGATATGAAGAGTCTTCCCTCTTCTGAAAGAGCAACATGTTTAGTAGCAAAGGCAACACTTAAAGAAGCACATCTATGGCATAGAAGATTAGGTCATGTGAATTTCAAGAATATCAACAAGTTGGTTAAAGGAAATTTAGTTAGAGGATTACCTTCCAAAACATACAAGAATGATCACTCATGTTTGGCGTGCAAGAAGGGTAAACAACACAAAGCATCATGCAAGAAGATTGAGGAAAAAACTGTTAGAGACCCTTTAGAGTTGCTACATATGGATTTGTTTGGACCTGTTTCTGTTGCAAGTCTAAACAAGAAGAAGTACTGCTTAGTTGTAACAGATGATTGCAGTAGATTTAGTTGGGTCTTTTTCTTGGGATTTAAAGATGAAACCTTTGACGCTTTTCATGATCTTATAATAGCCCTTGAAAACCAGTTGAGACTCAAAGTAAGAGGTATTAGATGTGACAATGGGACTGAATTCAAGAACAAGTTTCTAGATGAGTTTTGTGCCAAGAAAGGAATCAAGAGGGAGTTTAGTATTGCTAGAACTCCACAAAGAGAATGGTGTTGCGAAAGAAAGAACATAACTTTGATAGAAGCAGCCAGAACAATGCTTGCAGATTCACAATTACCTATTCAATTTTGGGCTGAAGCTGTAAGTACTGCTTGCTATGTGTTGAATAGAGTATCAGTCACTAAACCTCAGATGAAGACACCTTATGAGTTGCTTATGGGAAACAAACCTAACATACGTTTTATGAAACCTTTTGGATGTCCTCTGACTATTCTCAATACTGTAGATGCTTTGGGAAAATTTGATGGGAAGTCAGATGAAGGATACTTATTGGGATACTGTACCAATAGCAAAGGATTTAAAGTATACAACAAGGTCACCAAAAAGGTTCAAGATTGTCTTCATGTTAAATTTTCAGAAGATCAAGAAAATCAAAAAGGTAAAGGTCCTGATTGGATGTTTGATCTTGATGTTTTGACCCCTTCTATGAATTATGTTCCTGTTAGAGAGGAAAATCAAGTTGATCACAAAGAAGAGGATTTACAGTACATTGTTCATGGAGTTAATATTAGACCTGATGCTGTTCCTGATGAAGAACCCGTAATTGTTGAAAAGGAGAAAAGTACTGATGAACCAAAATCCACTTTGTCTGCTGAAGATCAAGCTATTCAAGATGAACTCAATAGGATGTTTTTTCAAGATACAATAGCACAATATTATGCGGATGAACAAAGAAGAGCTTATGAAGAAACAAAGAAAAAGGGTAAGTCTACAGAATACCCTTACGTACTTGATCAGAGATTTGGATCAAAGTACTGCTGCACCAATTGACAATACTTCTGATGATTTGAATGATCCTAACATGCCTGGACTAGAAGATACTGGTGATGAATTTGAAGATGAAGGTATTTTCTCAAATTCCAATGAAGGTGCTGATTTCACTAATTTGGATGATAATTTTGAAGTTCCACGAACTCTACATTAAGAGTTCATAAAGATCATCCTCACGATCAAATCATTGGACCTTCTACTACTGGAGTGCTCACAAGAACCAAGGCTAAAGGATTCTCCAAGCCACATAATGCTTTACTTAGCTTTGTGTATAAACAAACAGGTCTGAATCATAAGGGACCAAACGTGTTTATTCACTTGTTTTATATCTCAAGAAGAACCCAAGAATGTAGCTCAAGCATTAACTAAAGAAAGTTGGGTTGAAGCAATGCAAGAAGAACTACTTCAATTCAAACTTCAAGAAGTTTGGGTACTATGTGATCTACCCGATGGAAAGAAAGTCATTGGTACAAGATGGGTTTTCAGAGTTAAGAGAGATGAAAGAGGGAATGCCATCAAGAACAAAGCAAGATTAGTTGCACAAGGATACAGACAAGAAGAAGGAGTGGATTATGATGAAGTATTTGCTCCTGTAGCAAGGATTGAAGCTATTAGAATATTCCTTGCTTTTGCATCATATATGGGCTTTCTTGTTTATCAAATGGATGTCAAAAGTGCCTTTCTTTATGGAAAGGTTACAGAGGAGGTCTATGTCAAACAACCTCCTGGTTTTGAGGATCCTGCCCATCCAAAGAAAGTCTATAAAATTGTTAAGGCTCTGTATGGCCTTCATCAAGCACCTAGAGCTTGGTATGAAAGACTCTCCACTTTCTTATTGCAACATGGTTACAGGAGAAGAGCAATTGATCAGACTTTTTTATCAAGAGAGACAAGAAGGATATCATGCTTGTTCAAGTCTATGTAGATGATATCATCTTTGGAGCTACAAAACAGTCTATGGTAAAAGAATTTGAGAAGCTCATGCAACAAGAATTTCAAATGAGTTCCATGGGTGAATTAACTTTCTTTTTGGGGCTTCAAGTTAAACAATCTAAAGCTGGGATTTTCATTAGTCAAGACAAGTATGTCTCTGACATTCTTAAGAAGTTTAATTTGGATGCTATGAAGCCTGTCACCACACCCATAAAAGCTATCAACTCATTAGGAAAGGATGAAGATGGACAAGCCGTGGAAGTGAAGCTTTACAGATCAATGATTGGTTGTCTTATGTACTTAACTGCATCTAGACTTGATATCATGTTTGCTGTCTGTTTGTGTGTAAGATATCAAGTCTCACCCAAGGTCTCTCATCTGAATGCAGTCAAGAGGATTTTCAGTTATTTGAAACAACAACCTAAGTTAGGGTTGTGGTATCCAAAGGATTCACCTTTTCACTTGGAAGCTTTTCAGATAGTGATTATGCAGGTGATAACTATGATAGAAGATCAACCACCGGAGGATGCCAATATCTTGGAAGAAGATTAGTCTCATGGCAATGTAAGAAACAAACCATTGCGCAACATCATCTCTCAAGCGAGAATATGTTGTCTGCCGCAGTGCTGTTGTGGACAAGTATTATGGATGCAAAATCAGCTCTTGGATTATGGATTCAACTTCAAGAATACTCCTATCAACATTGATAATGAGAGTACCATCTGCATTGTGAAGAATCACTCGCTTTACCATTCCAAGACCAAGCATATTCAGATTAGGCATCACTTTATTCGAGATTGTTATGAGCATAGACTCATCAATGTTGTCAAGGTTCAGACAGATGACAATGTAGCTAGTCTACTCACAAAGGGATTTGATGTTTCAAGATTCAAATATTTGGTGGTGAGTATTGGTATGATTAATTATTAAGCTACAATTAAGGGGAGGACTTGTTAGTTAGTTATATAGTCCTATGCATTGTTTAAGGGGATGATAAACAATGTCTTTTTGATGTTTTTGCCATTGTGAAGAAGAGGATGGAAAAGTATTGCTTATTGCTTATCGAGAAATCTTCTTTGTGAAAGTCTTGCTTTGGAAAATCTTTGCGTGGAAAGCTTGCTAGTCTTATCAACGGTTCTCCACAAGGATGTAGCTACATGAAGTCTTGAAACACAAAGTGCTTGCATCTCCACACACTACTACTCATGATGATTGGAACACGAGTAAACCCACCATCCTCTCCCAATGATTATACTTCCCACAGATGGGAATCAAACATCACGGGAGATGAGGAGATATATGCTTGGTTATGGATAACTATGTTTTGACAAGAGAATTAGTGAGATTGAAGAAAGCTACTGAAGCTCAAGCTAAACAACTTATGACGTTGAACATGTTGAGTTTTCAGGGTTTGCTAATCATGCTACTTGGATGAACAATACAATGAAAACAATATGAGTATGCACAAACCCGTGTGTCGGGGACTCGGTATGAAACGAGAGGTGGGATTTGTTTCTGTAAAAACACAGTTTTATATTATTATCCACACACTAAAGAGTTTACAATCGGTATCTATATATAGTATACTAATCGGTACATGTGAACCGATGTGACTTATCAAGGTTCATGCATCAAACGACATACCTTCCTACTTTACAAAAATAAACTAACTTTTATAGTTATTAAGTTTCTAATCTATACTATTGGTCCTTCTACTTTTAAGGCTTATGTTTTCTTGATTACTTTACTTCCAACATTCACTCCCCTAATCAAGAAATCATAATCTTCACTCTGTTCTTGTTCATCTTCGATTTACAGTCTCGTTCCTTCTTTACATCATTCTTTTTTGAAGTTCTAATCGCCTTTACTTGTTCTTTCTTTCATGTGTTGCCTTTTTATCGTTCCATGGATCATCGTCTTTGTTCTTAACTTCTTCATTGTGATCCATCCTAACACCAAACCTGTCCATTACTTGTTCTTATGTTCCATCCCTAACTGCTCTATTCAGTGTAGACCATGTCCACACCACCCAAGCCTTGTGGGTCTCTACTTTTCTGCAGTCTAGCGCTTCTTCCCACTTCTTCTTTTGGCTTCTCTTGCTTCGGCGTCTTGGTAACCATTATCAAACCTATGAACCATGTCTTATTCCCCATATCGTAAGACATCTCTCTTACGGAATGTATTATCTTGCAACATCCTTCTTTCTTTTACGCTTACTTGATAGCGTGTCCATGATCATCTTCATATTCTGTTTTCGGGACTTCATCTTCTTCAACGCGACATCTTCCTTGGACTGCAAATGATCTCGCAAACATTCTTTCACAGGTTTCTTAGTTTTTCTTCACAGGTTGCAAATGTAGAATCGTTGTTGCACATGTTTATCACAGGTTTATTCAACAACAAGATTGACAAGATATAACAAGAATTGATTCTATATTTACTAACAACATAAACTATTTACATTGTACTTTGACACACACTAAAATGTTTACGTATTTCTACATATATATAGGGTTCATACGAACCATTGTGACCATGAAAGGGTATAACTTTTCGTAATTAACCAACTATAACTACCATAACCGCTATTCGGTTATTAACTACCAAACTAACATGTTCATTGCCAGCTACATTTTGTTACATATACACCACAAGACTTATGCAATGTGCAAGCATTTCCTCCTAATTGTTTAAGTCTTGTTCTTCAAATCTTCATTCGCATTCTCCACTTTCCATTGTCTTCGTCAAGATCAATGTCCAGGATGTTCTAGTTCTTTCTTCCTTTCTTTGTCTTTGCGTTGAGTATCACCCAAATCCCCAACTATTATTTATTTGTTGCCTGTTTTATTTTCTAAACCAAAACCTTGGTTTCCTTTGTGTCGAATTTGTTTTACGTCCCGACAAACCAAGCGTTATCCTGCTTCGGTATTACTAACTTCTCCACGTTGCCTTTTTCTTGTGTGTTGTCCTTGATCTCGGTCTCTTTGAAATCACTAAGTTTCCTACACACAATCTTTGTTACCATGGTATTCTTTTTTAAAACAACAAACCCTTAAACGACTCCAAACATCTCTTCAGTATTGCCCTTCAATCTAACAACATCATCTTGATCTCGCATCTCTTCCTTGGAATTCTTCCTTTGCATCCTCGTCGGCATCAGACACGTTGCATCAACACGTGGTCCATGAATGTCTGCGGCACCTCTGCCATACCACCGCCATGCGGTTTTCCTTACTCTTTTGCCTCCTTGTAGTATATCTTCACCAATGCTATGTACTCCATAGCATTCTTTAAGCGCATCCTTGTCTTCACATTTGTCGGGCCTTGTAAAGTTTGTTTCTTCGACAACCGTACTTCATTCTTTAGAATTGTTGCTCAACAATCCTTGTTGTCCTCTTCCCTTCTAATTCTTTTGATCTTCTTGATCGAAAGTTGAATCAAACTTAAAATCTTGCAATCTTCTTTTTTTTATGCCATTTCGAGGTTTGAACCTTTGGCTCTGATACCAATGTAGAATCGTTGTTGCACATGTTTATCACAGGTTTATTCAACAACAAGATTGACAAGATATAACAAGAATTGATTCTATATTTACTAACAACATAAACTATTTACATTGTACTGACACACGCTAAAATGTTTACGTGTACTACATATATATAGGGTTCATATGTCGAACCATTGTGACCACTTCATGAAAGGGTATAACTACGTAATTAACCAACTATAACTACCATAACGCTATTGATTTATTAACTACCAAACTAACATGTTCACCCCGCCAGCTACATTTTGTTACATATACACCACAAGACTTATGCAATTATTGTGCAACAGAACACCAAGTTTAAAAGATTGAAGAAATTTGTATGGCCTTTAGTTCAACATCACAGGTTGTGGGTGAAGTCACAGAAAAAGAAACGAAGAAAATTTCAAAGGATTTCTAAGGGCAAGAAAATTCAAAAGCAGTCTTCATTCCAATTGGGGAGGAATTTGGAACAACAGAATTTGAATGAAGATGCTCGCTATGAAGATATTCTTTGATACTTTTGATGAGTCCTAAAAGGAAATTAAAAGTCTTGAGCCTCAAGGTCTTTGGAATACAAAAATCTGGAATAGTAAAAATGCGATGCTCAAGGTGTTGTTGATCAAAGATACCTGGCGCTCTTCAAGGAACATATAGACAAGAGCTTATTACACCAAGGATTCTAAATTTTGAAGAAGAAGATGGTCCTTAACAGATCACAAGAAGAGAAGAGAGATACACCTAAAGAGTAGAGCACACTTGCAAGTGACAGTGAACTTATTCTTTGAAATATTGCAAAATTTATCAAGACTGAGGGTGTTGAGTATTCGAGGAGTTCTTTGAAGAACAACCTCAAGTTTCTCAACCCTTTAGATCCAAAGGACAAAGGAAAAGGACAAGCGGTAGAAACAAAGAAGAAGAAGAAGGTACGACTTTGGCGTAGCTAAGAGCTATTGAAGTGGCCAAAATGAAGAAGGCGCTAAGAAGTTTCAAAATTTGAATATGATCTTTGAGGTTGCTATACGGTGAAAGAACACGAACACATTATACCTAGAGACCACAGTATTGCTAAGGAAAGAAATTCCATGATGGCTTATCTAAAGGGTCAAGGGTATCTCTTGGATTCACGAAGTTGAAGTATTTAGAGATGAAAAATTTATATGATGATCTTTGTTAGAAGCTTATCAAAAGCAAGTTGATAGTATTATATCTTTTAAAGATGATGATAAGCAGAAGGAGGATGCTAGACAAAGAAGCTTAAAGAGAAAGAGAACAACTAAAGATGAACAACCATCAAAGAAGATAGAATCGAGATCGGGGCTGATTGATGGTGAGAAATTACTTAAGATTGTAGATTTTGAGCATCCTAAGTCTAAAGATGTTCTTGAGAAAGAAAAAGTCAAAGATATCTACATTTGAAGTGGTAGAGATCAAAGGAAGGAAATTCTCGATGTTCCATAGAAGATGAGAGTTTGAGTGTTTAATTTGCTATGGGACATATTGCACATCATCCTTGAGAGGAATATGTAGTATTTATACCAAGCTGGTGAAAGAATATTTTTGAACACATTCCATCAAATGGAATTGGTTTAGTTTTGCTTGGAGACCTCACAACTATAAGGGAAGCTGGAAACAAGCAGCGGTGAAATCTGGAACAATCAAGAAGTTTGGGAGATTACTAGTTTGGAGATTCTTTGAAGAATCACGGAGTGCATGTTTTGAGCTGGAAGATGGGACCATGATTCATATATTAGCTTGAAAGAAGATATCCGCTTACATCGGATCTTACGAGAAGATATGCTAGATCATGGAATGGAGGTTGAAGAGGATAATGGCTGCTCTTATAGTCATCGAATTGTTTATCGGATGGACAACTATGGTGATGATGATACATAAATCTTTGGTATGATTCACATAATTGTATAAATGTTTTGAAAAATCGGTACTTTATTCAAATGCTGGCGATCAAATAGTACTTTTAACTAAAGTAACGGCACAAAACGGTAAATGATTTTAAAATAAGCAAACTTTTGTTAAGTGCAAAATATTTTGAAACAAAAGTTATGACGATCAATGGTTTTGAGATGGTTATAACAAAAGGTTATCAATCCACCATGTCTAACAAAAGGATTGGCTAATCCATGAGCAAACGGCTCTGGTAAAATATCTCAAATCCGTTTATAGTTGACAACTTGCTAATAAGTTGTATGGTAATCAACTCACCATATCTGTAATAGTAAAGAGTTGGCTAGCCCACAAGAAAAATGGCTTGTGGTAAAGGTTGTGGAAAAACCATTTATATGGTAATTAGTTCACCATCGTTGCAAGAACTAACTAGTCCAAAGTGCGGCTTTTGGTAAAGACAAAACAAATCCGTTGATAGGTGATGATTTGCTAAAAATCATATGGTTATCAATGTACCATGGTTTTACACACTTAAACATTGGCTACTCCAGAGTTAATGACTTTGGTAAAGAGACATCAAAATCCATTAAATTTTCAATGATTCACCTCTCACGGTTTACACACAGGAAGTGATGAGAATTTGA
Source organism: Chrysanthemum makinoi (assembly GCA_910596185.1). Taxonomy (NCBI): domain Eukaryota; kingdom Viridiplantae; phylum Streptophyta; class Magnoliopsida; order Asterales; family Asteraceae; genus Chrysanthemum; species Chrysanthemum makinoi. Next base: position 78,434,030 of record OU343222.1, read on the forward strand.
AACTTTATGATCGATGTACAATTTGCCATATGTTCTTGAGTATTTGAAAAGATGAAGATTGTGATTATTCGCGAAAATGATTGCTTATAAAGACTACTTTGATGATGATAAATACAAGCACAGAGAGTACAAAATAAATCTAAAGACAAAGACACAATTTTTCCTTGAAGACAAAGATGTTAAAGATACAAATACAAAAGGAACTTGAAATCAAGCAAGTAGAATTCAAGTTAGGGGAGGATTGTTGGGACATAAAGTCAAAGTACTGCTTAATGAAGAAAGTCAATCTTGCTCAATCAAAGTATCTTGCAAGGATAAAAGGCGCTATGCAAATCGTTAAGGATTATTATGTAATTCTAGAATGTTCTTAGTTTAGTATTACTTGTCGCACAAGGATTAGAAGTTGTAAACCGACTAGGGATATCCTTATGCCTATAAAAGGACCCCTAGATTGTCATTAGAATCATTGATTTAGATTTTACAAGTACGATTTTAGAATATTAGAGTTGTTAGGGTTGTTAGTGAATACAATTGTATCAAGCGATTTAGAGTATTAATAAAATAGTTGAAGTTAAAGTTATTCTTCTTAGCTTTATTGAAGTAGTTTCCATACTTAGTAAAGTTATATCAGTGTTTCATTGTTAGTGACTTAGGATTTATCCGAGGTTGCTAAGCCCTTACAAGCTACATAGTTAGTTTGGTTAGAGTATATCGATCCAACAATATCCTTATGAAAAATATACCGTGGAAAAGGTATTCAAATTGTGAATAAAATGAGCCAAATTTTACAATATTTTTTACTTACGTATGATTTTATACAAATTGTTAAACTTAATATATGGTTTTTGATTAAAAAAAATAATAAAAAAAAAATAAAAAAAAATAAAAAATTCACACTTAAACTATAGTCAAATGGTTGCGCCTTTTCGCGTCAACGCTAAAAAAATTAACAGTTATGCCGAGAAAACACAAAATCTAAAATCTTAAAACAAGATTATAAAATCAGAATTTTGTTCCCTAAAAAAACAAATACTTCGACAACAATTAAGCCCCACCGTAACGCACGAGTGACTATCTACTCTTTTTTAATAAATTAAGCACAATATATCGTGTGGATTGGTAATAGGCGCATTCTTGATAACGGTTTGGACCATACATTGCTCACTGCATGTGTCTGTTTCCTAACCGTAACTAAGTTTTACTTGGCCTGTCAAGGAAGCGCAACCTAATAAAAATGCGATAAATTGCAGCGTTTTAAGGTAGTCATCGTCAACCACTTTCGCCGTGTGTTTTCAAATTATATATATATGTAAAAACAAGATCCGAACTCAACTAGAGTCTATAATAACAATGATTGATCGAGATGCCTGTGAAATAATAAGAACACAATCAAAGTTACCAACAAGGTTTTTCAAATAAAACTAATGATCCTCTATGGATCTTTACACCCTCTCTAAAGAGGTATTTCTTCAATGTTTTTATCAAAAAGTGTCTTTCAATACAATAGACCTAAGTTCCTTTTATAGATAAGGAACACTATTCCCTTTCTTGGGAAAAGAACAAGCATGCAACTAAAGTCTAAAGCATCAACTAAATAATAAATGTAAAAGTAAAATGCGCATGCCCATACTATCATAAGGCGATCCACTAAAACTAACCTCAGGCGATACAATAAAAGATGGGCTAGCATTAAATATCTGCGCCTCCCTATCCTACGTGTGGATTCACTCTATTAGCATAAGCAGCGAGAATCCACTTATGCTTGTGAGAAACCTTCAGCGGCTTCACTACTTGATGAATTCCGCGGCCGATTACTTCATTTGTTTCACTACTTGATAGATTCCACGGCTTGATTACTTCAAGCTGTTTCACTACTTGATAGAATAACCCAGCATAGTTCCTACTTTGTATGTTTATTTTACTTGTGAAACTCTTCTTGGCCAGAATCCATTGTTTCTCGATCGTGAGAATCAACATTTCACGAATTCCAACAATATATATATATATATATATATATATATATATATATATATATATATACACACACATATATATATATAATGAAAAGGAATCCATGCTTGATTGGTTTTAAGTAGGGATGGTGCGGATAATATCACAGTTTTTTGTTTTTTGTGTTTTTTTTTTGAAAATTCAAAAAAATCTGAAAAAAATCAAAAATAGAAAGAGGACAAGAAATAAATAAGAATCGCTGAAAAAAAATCATTTTTATGGTTAAAAGATATTATGATATTATGGTTTTTTTAATATCACTGTAACTATCGTACATTTTTTTTGACTTTTCTTAATATCACCGTAAGTTTCTTTAAATATCACAATAAAAAAATAATGAAATTAAGTTTTTTACTAATATCAAAGTAACGTTTTCAACAAAATTGTTAATATCTCAGCTTCATTTTACATGTAAAACAACTTTTTTAATTTTTTTTAATATCATAGTAACTATCATGTGTTTTTAATATCATAGTTCATTTTTATATGTAAAAAAACTTAATATCATGGTAGGTCTCATAATATCGTTAATATCATAGTAGGTCTCATAATCAAAAAACAAAAAAGTGCTCAGAAAAATATGAAAAAAATAAAAAATAAAAGAAGATAGCAATAGTAAGGATCGCTCAAAAGGTAAAAAAAATTAAAAATGGTTTACATGGTGGTTGGTATGCATTGAAGTTAACATAAATCTTGACTTTTTAAAAAGTCAAGATGATCATCTGGAATGGAAGGTCCAATACGTTTTATGCGTCCGCATTATATATATATATATATATATATATATATATATATATATATATATATATATATATATATATATATATATATATATATAGGCTCCGGTTCCATTGAGAAGGTTTTCATTTTGAGAAGATTGAAATCTTCGTTTTGAACAAAGCGATTCATGTTTTTATTTTGATTCATTAGTAAACATCATTTTATGGTGAATCGAATCTATAAATCACAAATTTGATTCACGAATCTTTGTTAAAATCGAGTTATGATGATGATTCATTAAATTTGTGCTGAGATGATTGATATTCTACATATATCATAAAATCTAGAGATTTTTAACATTGATTCAAATTTTTTTTACACATTTTAAATTTTAATCACATTAAAATGAGTTTTACACTTGAAAAACATGAATCAAAGTTAAAAATCTATTGTTTTTGAAAACCTTCTCAATGAATCCGGTATATATATATATATATATATATATATATATATATATATATATATACATACTAGTGTCAAAACCGTCCGATGGGCCGGGTATGACTTAATGGTTTTATTTTTATGATTTTATTTATCATATATATACCAGAAAGTAATTAAAAGTTAAATAAAAGGTTAAAGATGTTTATTTGATGTTTTGTATAATATATTAAACTACTTAAAGAAGGTTAGTAATTTGATTTATTTTGTGTGTTTTTTTATTTATTTGTTACTTGTTTTATGTTTAATAAAGAAAAGGTAAAATATTCTTATATTTATGTTTGTTGATATAGTGTGAACTTATATTTTTTTCATATGAACCTAATTTGCTCGGATGCCCTTAGGGGCGTCCATTATTAATGAGAACACTAATAATTATATTACCAATGAAGATTTGTATTTATGATATTGTTTATTTTGCTTTTAAGCGACATAATACATAAGCGTATATAATTTTGTAAGTTTTATTAGAGGTGTCCATATCATGAAAATAGCAAATGGTAAAAAACATTCCTCGAATGCATTAAGTATAGAAAGAAATATTTTATGTTAGCATAATAAATAATATGTTTAATATGAATAAGAAATATTTTTTTTTCGTTGTGGTATTGGGAAATTGCATGTTTGGTTACTCTTATTCGGTCATTCTAGTGATTATTACTTGTTTTAGTATATATCGGTGGAAATTGATACATTTTGTTTTTTATTGGGATTACGATATGTGCGGTTTGGTTCTTCATATTTTGAAAGTGCAATGATAGTCTTATTTGTGAAGTTTAGATTCTATTTTTTGTTTTTGGTTGTTGTTGAATGACTAAGTATCCTTGCTTGTTTTAAATTGTGACATTGGATATTTTGCAATTTTATTTTACCTAGGGGTTAGAATTATGCAATTAGGAAATTAATTTAGGGTGTATTAGTGGATTTTTTAATTCTGAAGGACCATACATGATATTTGATAATAGTATAGGGTAATTATTGAAATTTTATTAAATTTAATTTTTTTTACCTTTATTATTTGTTTTTAACCCACTATAATTGTTTTTCATTTCTTTTTTTTCCCTGTATGCGCATACTTTGCTGCTAGTGTGTGTTTTAATCAAATATCTAGGTAAATTAGTTATGAAATCTAATTGTTGCTCATTTGTTTCGTTTTAATATACGTAAATGTTTTTTATTTGTGGTGTGTATTTCTGATTGTATGTTTTTGGTTATTTAGGTTAAGCGAGTGTTTGGTGTTCATAATTTATGATCGATAGTCGTTTGTAGTTGTTGATAGTTTGTTGAAGCAAGGTGTTTGGTGATTTTCTTGTATAAATTGTAAGTGATTGCAGTATTGTTTTATTTATTGATTAATTTTTTTTTTGTAATTAGGGTTTAATTATTTTTTATTTTGGGGGTTTTTTGTTTACCCATTTTTATTTGTATTTTTGAATGTTTTTTTATAGATGTTTTTGTCAATTTGTGTTATTTTGTTTTGTTTTGTTTTAGTCATGTAGTGATCATTTGCGTTGGGTTAAACTTAAACGTAGCATCATGAGGTTTATAAGATATCAAACGACATTGATTAATATGTGTAACCATGTTTGTTTGCAGCGTCATTTTGGATTGTATGAAGTATCAGGTGTGCAATGTGTAGGTGTTAAGTTATTTATGATTTGTTTTGTAGTAGGTCTATTGGGACAGATTTTGCAATTAAGTCATATCTGGTACTTTATGATTTTGTTTTGTTATATCGGTAGTATTAATGTTTGGATTCGGTTTGTTGTTTTGTGTCATTCAAAGTGGTTGTGGTATTTGTAATTTTGGTACATGTGTTATGATTAGGGTGTTTGGTCATCATAGTCTTTGTTTTAGTGTAGTAAAATCTTGTTTTAAGGGTGGTTGGCATTGCATCAGTGGGTGATGCTGGTGTTTGCCTTCTTTAGATGTAACTCACTTTGTTGTGCAAGGTATACAACAATATAACAACCATTGGTATCCATTGCACGTCATTACACAAAAATAATAACAATTTGACTATACTTTAGAGCTTGGTCAAGCATATGCGTGTAGCATTTCTACATCATTCTGGATCACATAGTTGAAAGATATGTTCATTGAAACATAGAGATCACATTTGAATTATGTTTTGAGGCATAGAGCACTTTGCCAATTTAACCTGTGTTTTATAAACTTATTTAGAGATAATTTGAAAATCTGACCAAAGTGATAATTTCAAAATCAAACATTGTAGTGCGTGTAGTAACATGAACATATAAAAGTTACCATTAACTGAAGCAATAAGTTGTTCATCAATAACTCACATGAAGGTAAAACTAAGTAGTAGGTTAGGGTATATTTTAGCTTAATGTTTTAGCTTATTAGCTTATTGTAGTTCTGATTTTACTGTAAAAAGTTTTGTAATAATCCTTTTTAATTAATTTATGTTTTAATTTTAATTCAAGTTTCAATTTACTTTAAGGTTCTTTCATGTTCTCTTTTGGATAAAAAGCTCTTCTTCCTGTTTCATAAGGTGATGTAAGCTTAACCATAGCTTAATGTAAGTTTGTGTTATTAATTTCTGTCTTAATTTCACAATTTGACCAAAAATCAACAAAAGTCAAAAACAGTCATAATAAAAAGTCATAGTTAAATTTCCGTTTCAGTATGTTATAATCTGTTTTTAAGTCATTTCAAGTTATGTTTGGTTAAAAATAATCTGAGTTTTGTTAAAGTAGGTTAAAAATCAGTTTTAAGAGTTTGAAAGAGAATGTTTTATTTAGAGATATTTTTATAGTTCATGGCAATTAGGAGAGTTGAATTTGAGTGTAATATGTTTAGTTACTAATTTTAAAGCTATTTTAGTCAAAGTTTTAAGTCTTTGAAGTTTAATTTTTGTTTTCAAGTTTTGCCAAAACAGTTTTTAGTATCCTGATTGTGTACTCAATTCAGTCAGTTGTTATTTTATTTGTAAGTTTTAAATTTACTCTAAGTTTGTGTAATGTAGTTTTTATGGTAGTTAGAATTCCCTAGTTTAATTGTTATAAGCTGATTTGCCATTAGGAGTAGTATTAGTTGCTTATTTCTTTCCCTAGTTTAAGTATTAGTGTTAAAATTACTTGCATCTCGGTTCTATTTTTTCCATATCATTAGTATTCTCCTTAATATTAGCTTGATATGGTGTTTTTAGTGATTGATTTGTTGTTCCTTAAATAGCCCCTAGTATTAGTATAATTTGTTATCCCTTAGAAGTCATTAAATGCTTATTTGGTTAGCTTATTAAGCTGCATAGTTCTGTCATTTTGATTATGTTGTTGTACCATTAAATGTCCCAAAGTACTCATTTCTAAACTGCTTATTTCCTATTTATGTTAAGGTGAATTTTGTTTCCTTTCGTAGTTTGTAGCATAGATAATCTTGTTTTTGACTGGCCAGTTGCAATTCAGACAAATTAGTTACAACACGATCATTGAATAGATGGTAGAATTAGTTAAAGCTTTCATTTCCATTAATGGTGGTGATAAGATAAACGTACTCAATAATTCCTTACCAACAATTGCAAGAAACTTCCACATGAGGAAATACATCACAAAGAAGGGGAAAAGAAGCATTAAAGAGCCGAACTGATATATCGGATAAAGTACAACTATTGGGGCTGCACAAGAAGCACACACTTAATTAAATGCAATTTGAACTATTTTCAAGTATACCGACTATCTCCAAATGAATTTTTGTCATCTGCTCACAAGCAAATAACCTATCTCGTCTATATGCTCACAAGCATGGTTCCAAGCTGCAATATATGCATGGCAGTATACCCACCAGTTAAGGAATTAATACATCTGTCATACGATCATTGCGGACCCACAAAAGGTGTGCTTATAGATACAAATTTGAGATGTGAGTGATCACAGATGAAATTTTGCACATAGACCATGTGCGATTAAAAAGTATATAGGTGATCAAATTGAGTATAATGTGTCTTTTAATGACAAACTCTTGACTGGTTTTGGAAGTTAACTGAAACATACCCACCATGAGCTTCTAATCTTATTGTCATCATCATATCCAAAAAATGAAAACACGCAGTTGCAACTACAAACTCAGACCAAATGTAAGAAATTCATAGCAATCCACAATAGTTCATGTCAATAATCTTGTTCGAGCATCAACACGTACCTCTTTGTTCTCTCCCCTTTAAAGCATAAGATTTTTATGTCTATTATTAAAAAAAATGCACAAGTAAATATCAATTTCAGTTAAGGGAGATTTATGTTTACCTTTTTTGCAACTTTAAGTACATATGGTTGAAGTTCTTCATCGATAAGCACCAATACCAAGATTGAGCTTCAAGTAACTTGTGTTAGCCACAATAAGATATAAAATCAATTTCTGCGCTGACAACATGTAAGACGAGCTCATTTGGCACACATGCATTAGCTTTCTTGGATCACCAATGTGTGATAAATTTAACTTTTCACGTCTATAGGTTATCCGCGAGATAATACTAAGAGTATCGGACATACATTGCCGAAGTTTTTTTTAATAACCAAACAAAATGAGTAATCCCAAACACACTGGAATTAAAGGTGAATGTCTTTGCTAAAGTTTGAGATTTAAAATACTTTAAAGTTGGGTGCAAAAAATACTCAATTTGACCCATTGTCCGACAGCGTATTGTCACTATAAGTAAGTAAGAGCGCTCACCAGGCAAGACTGCAGCAAAACCAACAGACTTCTTGATTACCTCCTCAATTGAGATATATAAATACATTTAGGGGGTGTTTGCATTAGCTTACTTTATGGGCTTATCGACTTATTTAGATTTAAGAAAGCCAATAAGCTCAATATTTTTAGGCATATTAGCTTATCCACTTAAACTTATGGCGTATTTAAGCCATAAACTCAAATGGGTGAGCCAAAAAATAGGCTTATTGGCATTCCCAATTAGTAAGCTGATCAACCCATAAAATAAGGTTAATCTAAACGCCACTAATAGAATTAATGTAGCTGGAAGCAAAATCATTTAAAAGTTTATGGCAATGACTCATTCGAGGTTTTTAAGAGCTTTAAAAATGTGGTAAAGGTATTTCGCCTAGAAAAATGGAATCTATGTTGCGCAAGAAGAAGAGCTCAAACCTGATATGGCTTTAGCTCGAATTCATCCCATTAATGTGATGAACTACTTCCTTCTAATATCCCTGTCCTAGCATAGATCAATTCCCCAAGATCCTGATATAAATTAATCATGATACTACATAAGCAATGGTGGCAAATAATGCATAAATTAATAGATTGTGAATGTTAGCAGCGTTTACATGTATGTGTATATAATTACTAACACATTCATTTCAGATGCGATAATGTACAATTAAAGGAAATAGAGGTGCATACATCACCAACATAGTGACATGATGATTAAGGTTTTCCTATCTTTATGCACGGGTTTGAGTTTGTATCTTCCTTTTGGACTCATGTTATGCAGAATTCAGTCTTTGGTTCTGGTTTATGTTGATTAGCATTACTTTAAACTATATGTAGGAAGAAACATAATCATCAGATTATACCTCGAAAAGTATAGAATAAGGTATTCCATAAATTTATCAGCATTACCCTTGAATAATAATTTCCTCCTTTCAATTTCAAGATTTGCCAATCCCGAGCCTCTTATAGAATTATTACCTACTTCTATTGGTAGATTTTCCACAAACTCAGAGGCCCTTGTTATGCGAGAATCAAACTGCACATGAAGTTTGTAAAGCATAAACTTCAAAGACTAATTAGAAAAACATGTATGAGATATGTAAAAAATGATAAAGATGCATACCATTACCACATCATCAGCCAAGTGCCTATGTTGGCAGTCCATTGATGTCGACACCTGGGTTGAAGGGCTATTAAACGTAGAAAACTACAACCATCTTCTAGCAAACAGCCGAGATAATGGCGAGGACTCCCAATCATGAGGGTTGTAAAGAAAAAAAAGTATCAGTTATGGTGACTCCCTTGTATGGCCAAAGTAAGAAAACATTAACTACAAGACTGAATAGAGAAACTAATTACACCCACCTACTCTGTTACGCCAATAAGCAATATATAATAAAGTTAATTAAATAGAGATAGTACAGTATTAGTAGTTTGTCGCCTTAAATCATTATAAGCGAACATAAGTTCCAAAAGAATCTCTAAAGCAACACCATATTTGGTTTCTTTTTACCATAGCGATATCTGATCCATTCCAAAGTCCACGAATACCGGACAAATGACCTTAAAATGTTAGGAACCTAATAATATCTTGGATATGAATATACAGTTAGAGAGTAGAATTGAAATGTTACCAAGCCAACCACTTGTGCTCAAGCTCCATATCTCTTCTTACGCAGAGTTTATTCTTTAAAGTTAGAAACAAAGTTAAAATGTCAGTAACTTTGAATGCAGAAACACTCACCAGGGAAAACTCCGGTAAATCCATCAGCTTTCTCAATCAACTCTTCAATAGGAAGTGATGCAATTGCTTCATCCTTGCTTCCACCGAGTAAAGATGAAGATGGGTACATGTTTGTTCCCATACCAAGACGTCTACCAGTTTCCTTAGCAATAGCAAGTTGATCACCTATATAATAAATAAGTATAAAGTTAATTTAAAACACAAGGACTAAAAGAATAAACTCTGCGTAAGTATATAGCTATTGTTACCAGTAATCATCTTGACATTAACACCAAGATTTAGAGCTCTTCGGATAGTCTCGTACTATCGTGTCTTGGTGGATCAAAAGGACAATAGTCCAACAAACTCCCATGGACCACGGTACTGTCCTTTGACTTTTGTGGCACTTCCTATAAGTTTAGCAAACAAACCATTAATCGGATAAGAAACGATTAAAAGAACATGTTTTCGTGTATAAATTTAAGATTTATACAAACCTGTCTTGGAACACCCAAAGACCTAAGATCACGTTCGACAAATTTATCAATCATGGCGTGAACCTTCTTTTTTAAATCTTCTCTGCAGTTGCAGAGGGTCAAAATCTGTTCAGGTGCACCTTTGCTAGCTCTAAACCAGTTACCATTTTCATCAATATAAGTCAAAGCAGTCCTCTTATCCACGAGTTGAATGGGAGAAAATGGACTTCCCTGATTCCAGCTCTTGCCAACAAAAACATACACGTTAATAACGCATTTTCTTCTTTTCTGAATCAATTTCACACTCCGTATTCTCTGCAAGAATAGAAAAGGAGTATAAGATGTACCTTTTAGGGTCAGAAGGGTTCCAACGATAGCTGCATCAATAGCATCTTGGTTTTCCATCCTAGAAGCTCTTGCAGCATAAAGCAACACTTGCTCCTTATCTAAGCCTTTGCCAAACACTTCGATAATATTTTTATACACTGTAAGTTTGTTAAGCGTCAAAGTTCCGGTTTTGTCACTGCAGAGGACATCCATTCCACCATTTCTTCAATGGCGGTCATTCTCTTGGTAATAGCACCTGCGTGCAAGCCTATGTGATCCAATAGCCATGGTGACCGAAAGAACAATGAGGCAAGGATTGGGATTCCTCCAATAAGCAAGACCAAAAGATTGTCGATACCACTTCGTATGCTGTGTTGGATCAGTACATAATTATGATCTCAACAACCATACCAACGACAATGGAGCAAATACAGAAGTTTCCAATAGCGGTTAGAACCTTCTGAAAATGACCGACATTGTTAGTGTTGTCGACAAGATGTGCAGCCTTTCCGAAGAAGGTGTGGACTCCAATAGCTATAACAAGCTTGATTTCTCCTTGCTTGCAAGTTGAACCAAAGAACACTTCATCATATGGGTGCTGCGTGGAAGTGATTCACCGGTAAGTGCAGATTGGTCAATCTTTAAAGGATCACCTTCAAGAAGACGGGCATCGGCAGTACGATATCACCAAGCTTGATCATGATAATATCACCAGGAACCAAGATGGCAGCTTCTTGTTCACTCCATCGACCATCTCTGAGAACCTGCACGGAAATCACCACACAAAAGCTTAAAAATAAGACTTATTTTACAGGTTCATTGCACGACCTAGAAGCTACAACACCAGCTGGATCTGAGGCGAACATGAAGGGCAAAGGAAGCTTTGATGTTGTCAAGTACTGTGTTTGCATATGAAGCTCCAGCGAAACCCTCTTCACTTGGCTGAAAACCAACTTTATTGTGCCCTTATAAGAGTCAAAAGCATAATCGTAAGTTTCATGCTCCAAAGGTTGTACCATTACATTGGGAAATACGGAAGTTACCTTGAGTTCATGTCTCTTGCCTTGCAGAAGCTTAGCGGCTCCAAGTAGCATTGCTATATGAGAATCGTGACCATAGGCGTGCATTTTTCCGTCAATTATGCTCCTGTGATCCCAATCAACTAACTCCTGATTTTTAAACATGTGATAATAAACATTTGAATGAACAACTATACAGTATCAGTAACGATTAATAGTATCAAAATGTAACATACACTATACTTTGTCTTTTTCCCTTTCAAGTAGATGTCTTACTAACCTTAATTTAATTGCACTTGAAAATGTAATTGAATTGTGTTAATAACCTCTGCATCGATTGGTTGTAATTATTGTACATTAAATCGAAATATAAATATATACAAAGAAAATAATAATTATTTCTTATCTAACAAAATGAGTGTAAAAGTATCTACAATTACCAAAAAGCATTTAGCCAAGTGGCACTAACCAAAACATTGGAGTTTCAAGTCTCTCTTGATAATATTATTAGGTGTTTAACAGCTACCTTGTTACACATCTAGATATATTCTTGAATTTCACATCTAGCCCGTTACAAAAAAAAATAATAAAATAAATAAATAAATAATACAAACCTGAAACGGACTCTTATAAGATCTTTGCTGCTCCCTCACATACTGATATTAGGAATCAGGTTAAGAGGAATTGTAGCTCATAATATTACCATCATTATCACCAAAGCCTCGAACACATGATCAAGAGTATAGTATACTGTGATTGAATAAGAGAAAAAAGATCTTATAACTATCGAAGTATGCTTATTGGCCATCCCATCCTCAACTGGTCTTTCGTCTGTAATGACCAGCCATGTATAATTACATTGCGAAATCCACCACCCACCACTTTTAAGCATTCTCGTAAAGAAAAGTGCGATACATGAGTTGTTTGTTTATTTGTTTTCAGATTTGAAACTTGCTTGATTGCTTTGGCTATTAAGGATGAATTCTTTTCTCATGTGAAAGTCATACCTGCACAACTTGGATAGACTCTAGATGCATTTAGTAAAAAGAAAGTAAGATGCACAACTTGTTGACAAATAAATACGTCATCTACATCCACACGAGTCCATGATATACGACCACAATATATGGAACCTGCACAATTTAAGATATCAAAAGATTGCATAAATAAGAGAAAACTATATTCATAGTTAGTTCATGGGAGTGTTTGAGAGATTTGTTAATGTCTACCCTTTAATACCTTGCCCAATTTGTTCTTGAATTATCAAATCTTCCCACAAGATTTCATAATCCAAGTTGTTTGTCTCACCGTCAACTTTAATGATGGTCATGTCGCCACTTCTTGAGTTACTCGTGCTACTTGTACTACTAACTTGTTTTGTAGAAAACACATTCTTGAAGCCTCAATCTAATTACATCCTAGTTTTGCAGCACACTGATCTCATTTGTGGACCATGATTGGAAAGTTTGGATAACAAAGCTAATGTTCATGCATTAAGCCTCTGATGTTTGATTACATTCTTTATCATAAAAAATAATAACTTGAAAGGTGATTTCACAACACTCCAACTTAATCAAAATGAAGTAGACTGGTCCAGCCTCCTTAATCATATGGGAATCGATTTGCACACATCAAGGATTGATTGAGATACTCCAATCCATGCATTATATATGTATACGTTATTACGGTCCTGCTTTAGTTGCTTATCTACTTTGTACATTTGAGGTGTTCAAATTATCTCCTAACCGGTATACTTGAGCGGAGATGATGTACAACGCTTATCTACCACGATGAATTCTCAAGAGCGTTGAGAGGTCATCTTGACTTAGTATCGGGAGCGTTGAGGTGTCACCGTGACTAAGTATCAGGCGTTGAGGTGTCACCGTGACTAAGTATCGAGGAGCGTTGAGGGGTCCTGTGACTAAGTATAGGCGTTGAGGGTCACCGTGACAAAGTATCGAGGAGCGTTGAGGGGTCTCAAGAATCACGGTACATAAAAATTGTAAATTATAGAATAGGAACCAAGTTATCATCATAGTGCATGATTGTTGAGGCTTTCTATGACATTGTTGGGTTTTATAACGTTAATTTAATGATATAATATTTAAGGTTACGATCTAATTGGTTAGAGTATCATTGACACAATGACTATAATTGTTCATTTATAAGGATTTAATATCCATTTTCATTGTAACTCTTAATTGTGAAATAAACAAAAACTCGATTACAAACGAACACTTTATGACTAAAAGTTATTGGGTCAACTATTGTTTGATTTGTAGTTTTCTAGCTTATCTACTTTCTTGTTACATGTTACTCATAAATCATGCTCAACATAACCCGTATAATGTTCCCGAAACAACATATAGATGTACATCATAATGTTGCAATGATAGGAAATTCAAACTCAAACTACTTACTAAAAGAATTTTTTTAGATCAAACCAAGCGAAAAATCATATTCAAGCTTTTCTTAGCCAAATACTCAAAAGATGTTTCAAGCAGGTTTATATAAGATACGCTACCAACACTCGAAGAACATACCATAATGTGCATTAGTTTTTGAGCTTTTTATTGACTGACCACACCGCCATCCCGTTTTCAGTATCAATTTGACACGTGATCATCAACAGAATGAAGATATAAGAAGATGGCATACAATAATAAGATATGTTGATGGAACAATTAGTTCATCAGGAGCATGTTTAGGAATAGCTGATGGCCTGCAATATATCAAGATTGCATTTAAAATTCTGTCATAAAACTTTAGAGGATCCAAAGCCAAAGAAAAAAATTACAACAGATCCCAATACTCACCCCTCTCATGTCTGACCCGATAGTTCACATTCGAGTAATCGACATATGCTCTGCATTACCGTTAAATAACAACCTGCACATAACTTTAGAAACTGAGTTACATATTATCAACCCATTTGTAGTCGAGTCATGTCTTTGGATTTCAAGCGCTTCATAGAATGTACACCACATGTCGTAAGAACTCGATGTAAGTGCATACCTATATCCATACCTTCCTATAAAAACTCAAAAAACGACGGACATATTTGCACACTCGATGTTTTCAGCGTCTTCAGAAGGAGGACATCCAAAATGTACTACCACATCCAACCCAGGTTTACTTCTATGTTCTGTTTGCTTATATTCTACAATTTCTTCATCACCTCAAACTATCATGGTTGTACTGTTGTAGTTGAAAAGGAGAGGGGACCTATTTTATCCTTAAGGCATAGTGTTACGCAACAAATGAGCCTCTCACAGGTGCCATGTTCTTTTTCTCAGTTCTTGGTTGTTTTTATAATCTAAGTTATCTGGTCTAGCTCTCAAATATGCAACCAAGGAATGGATTTGCATAGAAGTTCTGCTTGTGTTTCGGCTTCACTCCAGCCACTCTACGCCTTAGCACCTTGTTCTATTCACATATGGTTTCTCAACCTGCGTGATGAGAATTCGATCCCAACTCAATGTCCCTTTGTCAGTTCATCCATCCTCTTCACAAAGTATTTTAAGCAAATACTGATTACCTTACATTGTAATATTAAAAGTAGGTTCTGACTTTATAAACATAAGCGGAATTTTGAGGATGTTTTTCTTATAAAATATAAACACGATTATTCAAAATAGAAAAACAATTTTATGCAATAATCAATACACGTAAACAACTTACTTATCTGGATAAATTGTTTTCTGAAACTGATGAGTGTGTAAATACTCATCATTTTTGGTCAAATCTGAACTGCAAAACAATTAAAAATACTCAGAAATGCATCAAAATCGAAAATATTCCAAAATTGCATTTTATATGTTTCGGATGCAAAATGTTTAAATCGGATGAAAACGAACAAAGTTTATAATGGCGATTTAGTCCCGACTTTCAAAATTGGCGAAATAGTCCCTGAGCACTTATTTTAAAAGAAAAGTCACCAAAGGTCCTTTTGAAATCATAAGTTGTAATAATTAGTCCTTTGGTGAAAATTTGCAAAAGTTTTGAGAAATTACAAGTTTAGTCCCGGAGTTTCAGTTGGCGGTTTGGTCCTTATATTTTTGAAGATTGGCAAAACCAACCCTTGGATTACATTTTGAAGTTACGCGTGGTCCCTGGAGTTCGGTTTATGCACATTTGGTCCCTAAGTTGTTAAATGTATGCAAAGTTAATCCTAAACCCAATAACTACCCAGCCCAATCCTCCTTAAACCGGTCCAATCCACAAATCCAACCCGTTTACCCAAACCTTTTACCCGTCAACCCCAAACCGGTTTAATAAACCAAACCACCCCGTTTAAAATAATAAAACCTCACGGGTTTCCTCCCCCTCATCATCACCTATGCGCAACACTTCCCACACTCCATCATCATCACACCCACATTCCTACCTCCAAACACCCCACCAAATGCATTAAATGCTCCTTTCCTGTCCAAGCTATCGGAACCACGGCAAATATCTTTTGGCGCCAAAATTTCATCAAACGGCCAATATCATCCCAACTCATCCAATGGCTCAAAAATAAAAGTGGGATATGCTCGGAGGAGAGGAAGTACTTTTATAAAAGGAGGAAAGAAGGGAGAGTGGAGAGTTAGTTTTAGTTTTCGGTTTTCATGTATGTCGTTTTTAATGCTTAAGTCTTAATTAAGTTCTAAGTTGTAACTTTAATCTTCCTTGTATTGAACTCAAGTTATTGTATCAGTTGTAACTAGTTTCAAGTTCTAATTAAAAGTTTATCCAAGTTTCCTGTTTTTAAGTTTTCTTTTATATATGCAATTTTAAATAATCTAAATCCAGGCTTCAAAAAGTCTTTTTATAGCATAAGTGAGCTTATTAAAGCTGTGTATAGCTTGTAGTGAGCTCACTATTGATTCAATCAAAATTGGTCTCTGGTCAACAAGTCAAATGATGCTAATGGTGGCATGGTTACTGTGTTCTGGCGATTTGGAGATGGATTTGGGGTGAATTGCTTTGATTTGGGTTGAAAATAATAGATTAGTGGTCCTTTGTTCTTTGGCAAGCCATAGTGGCTAAGGACAAAAGTGAGTTTTATATTTCTAACTTTAGCTTAATTTTGGAACTTACTTGATTCACTAGCATAGTCTGTTACATTTAGCTTCTTTGATGTTAGTTAGCTTAGTTTCATACGTGTTTAGCTCATTTTAAATAGAATAGATCATAGTTAGCTTGTTTCTAATTCTTGCATATTAATCTGCTTAAATCTGTGTAGATTTAGTACTTGTGGAATTTGTGTCCTCTTTGATTAAAATTGCTTCAAATCAATCTAAAATGAATGTTAGAATCTGAGAATGATGATGTTTAAGTTTGGATAAGTAATTGGGAGAATTAAATTTCATATCGATCTTGGAAAGGATGTTTGGATCTGTTAGTAAATCTAGAATAGAAGGTTAGTTATTGGTTGAAATCTATTGCTGATCTACTTTAGGTTAAACACAACCATTTAGGTCATTACTTGTACAAAAACTCACTAAAGTCAAAATCCATCTAAATCTGTCCTAATTGCATATCTTTGGAACTTTCAAAGATCAAAGCTTGATCGTGTTAAGATATCATTAGAATAGCTTGCATTAGTCTTATTTTACTATAAAACATCAAAATCAGTTCATAAATTGGTTTCAAATCTCACTTTGGTCAACATTCTCAAAGCTGTCAAAAGTCAAGTTGAAAATGTTTTCACCCAACTTGGTTGATTTTTCATGAATTCAATTCTGGTTCAAATTCAGTGAAATTTTGGATTCAATAAGTTCAATTGGTCAAGAGTTAGAATCGATTTTTGAAATTTTTGTAATTTTACGTAAGCTTCAAAGCAGCTTGTCAAATGAGCTTAAATGCCCTTACCTGACTCGATGATAACTGAGTCGCAGTTTTGTCTTGAGAAACTACCAACAAGCTCATGAGCTTGCCCTGTGCGATTTTTGGTTTATAAGTCCTTGCCGAGGTCTAGTTTAGGATCCCACATCTGGTTTTGAGTTTCAACTTATTTGAGTGGCTTATTTTCAAGCTACAAAGTAGTAGCTAAAACACTTTTAGCCTTTAAGTGCAATTCACACTAGATTCTTGCATCCTGCTTTCCAGAGGTTTAGATTGGTTGATATAGGTTAGTATTAAGTAGTTATAGCATACTCTAGCTTCTGTGATAATTTGGTGCTCATTTGGTACATTTAGCTTATTTTGAGCGCTTATTTATAAGCACTTTTCACTTTACAACTTCATAATCTTGCACACTAGTATATGTTTTCATATTTTTTATAGACTTAGAATAATATTTTAGACTTTTCCTGAATTTTTCATAATTTTCATCCTTGTTTGCTATTTTTCCTTATTTAAAGCAGTTTTTAGGACTTTTAATTAGCCTTTATTTTAATCCAGAAAAACTTCAAAAATAAGTTTTCAATTTTCATAGATTAAGATAAATATAAAAAGCAAAAAAATAATTTTTCCAGATTTTTCTTAGTTAAATTTGTAATTTTTAGCCATTTAATTAGTTTTAACTAGTTTTTAAATCATAGAAATTAGAATATAAATCAGAAAAATACAAAATTAGTTTTGAAAATTCTATTTAGTTATTTTAGATTTTTGAAAAATAGTTTCACAATTTTCATCTTTATTTTCATAATTTTTAGTATTTTAGAATAGTTTTAAAAATTTAAAATTAGTTTTTAATTTATATTTATAAAAGAAAAATCAAAAACATCAAAATTTAAAAATAGTGATAGCGTTTATTTAATATAATTTATCTTTTAATTTTCTTTCATTTTTCCTTTGTCATCTAGTATCAATCATACCCTTTTTTCCCGTTCAAATTCACCCGATCCTATCACGTTTGGTTATTGATGTACAGCTTCGTTGGGACTTAACGACCGGGAAACACTATACTCCTCTAGATCTTCATTGCATTGTTTTACATTTGTTTGAAGTTTATTACGGTTGACCATTCACAAATGGTTAGCTTGTGTGATAAACTTTTGGTTCGAACCGATCAAATTTTGGCCCGCTGCGGGGTTTGCTAATTATCTTACGCTTAGCAGATTAGTGATTTGAATATTCACTCCTTGTTTATACCATCTATATCTATATATATTTTCTTATAAAAATCCAAAAACCCAAAAACATCTTAAAACGTATAAAACACAAAAAAAATATATATATTTTTCTTTTGTTTCTATATATATATATAAGATAAAAATACAAAAAGATTTGTCGTTTTCTTTGTTTAATAATAACAACATAAAAATTACCACATAAACCAAGGCGTGTACTACTAGCGGGTGCGACCATAATAAGTTCCGAACCAAAGATTAAAACTTGCCTTTGTGTCCTTGTGAGTGGTGTACCTTTTCAAAGAAGCCATTCATCTTGTGATTATTGGTTTAAGTTCATTGTCGTTTTGCCTCGATATTGTTTTAATTGGATTTGTTGTTATATCTACTTTTCAAAACCATAAAACCAAAAAGATTCTTCTTTCCCCATTTTTCATAATTCCCTTCCTTAACTCTGAGATCTCTTAGAGTTAACTCTAGTAATATCTTTTCGCTCTTCTAGGTCTGTGAGCCCATTTCGTGAGCTTGTCAGGATTCCAAGAAGGCGTGTCCGTAGACGTTCTGCCCCATCAGTCGGATCTGAGATCCGGACTTCACTTACTACTTCGTTATCATGGCGAAGAACGTCCTATGTGTGAGCTTCTCCGGCACCATCGATGGGTATGGAGATGCTATTGTTATCCCGACCATTGTGGTGAAAATTTTGAACTCAAAACCGGGTTACTAAATCTTGTAACCTCAAGTCAATTCTATGGTTTTGAGAGGGATGATCCTCATGCTCATATTCAATGGTTTAACAAGATTGCATCTACCATCAAATACAAGAATGTCCCTACCGCTATCAAACTTTTCTCTTCCCATTTTCCCTCGAGGGGCAAGCCGGATTTGGCTTGAAAAACAACCCCTATCGATGAAACATGGGAAGACACGGTGAAAATTTGTGAACGAGTTCTATCCACCTTCTAAAACCACGAGTCTTAAAGCGAAATCATCAAGTTCACACAAAAGTTTGATGAATCCTTCAGTGAATCGTGGGATCGTTTTAAGGAGTTGCTCCGCAAATGTCCTCACCATGGTTTCTTCGAGTTGATGCAACTCGATACTTTCTATAATGGAGTGAGTCAATCTGATCAAGATTCTCTCAATTCCTCCGATGGAGGAAATTTCTTGAGCAAAACTGTAAAAGAAGCTTTAACGATAATTGAAAATAAGTCTAAAGTCCGCCTACACGAAGCAAAGCGGTTGTTTCCCAAGTCAGTGTTGGTCCTTCTACTTCATCACCCGTGAGTCAATCTAGCACCGATGCTAAGATTGACAAACTCACGGAGCAATTCAAGCTTTGGTTCTCTCCAACCAAAAGAAAGTTTCTTTTCCACAAACTTCACCTCTGGTTAAGAAAGTGGAAGTATTGTGTTACTTGCGTGGCCCCATGCCTATTACAAGCTGTATGGACCGATGGTAACCCTTTTAGAAACAAAAGCGGCGGGATTTCCAATTCAGGAGGCAACCAATACCGTGCTCCTATGGCCCGAACCACCGTCTAACCACTACCCTGGACCACCGGTTTCAACAAAACCAACACCGTAATCAAAATCAGAATAGAACGAACCAAGGTTTTCAAAACCAAGGTAATTTTAGTCAAAATAACGGTTTCAAAATCAAAGTCAAAACTTCCAACACCAAGGAAACTTTAATAGAAACCAAGGTCAGGGAAATTTCAACCAAGGGTATTTTCATGGCAATAATCAAGGAAAATTTCAAAATCAAGGCCCTAATCCAAACAATAGAGGCCAGAATTTTCCTACACAAAATCAAGCCATTGTTCCAACTGGACCATCATCTGATGAGTTGTTGAAACAATTCATGAAATCCTAAGAGGAAATGAATAGGTTGTTGGTTAGCAGATTTGACATTAAGAGTCTTTAAATGATCGACCCTCGGGCTCAGGTACTTTACCTAGCAACACGATCGCTAATCCAAGGGGCGATGCAAAGGCGATCACAACTAGAAGTGGTGCTTCATATGATGGACCCATATTCCTACTCTTCTTCTTCTCTCTCCCGAAGGTAGTGGAAAGTGAACCTGAGACAACAAAGGACCAAGTGCAACCTACTAGCTCACAAAGTACAGTACATGTCCATCCTCAAGTTGTCCCCCCAAATCAAACAAGGAGTTGTTTTTGAACCTCCGTTTGAAAACCCCAAATCCAAAACTTCTATTCCTTACCCATCACGTTTGAATGAGTAAAAGCTCCGCGAAAAGCCGGTCATCAAATGGAAAAAATTTTCAAATTTTCCAAGAACTACATTTTGACATAAGCTTTGCGGATGCTATCATGTCGATGCCCAAGTTTGCATCAACTCTCAAACACATGTTAAGCAACAAGGAAAAACTGTTTGAAATGGCTAAAACTCCTTTGAGCGAGGCGCTTTCGGCAGTTCTGTTAAAAAGCTTCAGAGAAGCTTGGAGATCTGGAAAATTTCTTCTTCCTTGTGTTTTCGGGGAATGATTGAATGCTTTGCCCTCGCCGATCTTGGTGCAAGCATCAATCTGATGCCTTATTCAGTGTGGAAGAAGCTTTCTCTTCGAGAACTTATTCCTACTGCATGACTCTTGAGCTTGCAGATCGTTCTATATCGCGTCCTCTTGGCATCGCCGAGGATGTATTCGTGAAAGTAGGAAAGTTCCATTTTCCAGTTGACTTTGTGGTTGTTGATTTCGATGCCGATCATCGGGTTCCCCTCATTGTTGGGCGAGGATTCACGAGCGGGCCGTGCTCTCATTGATGTATTTAAGCAAGAAATCACATTACGTGTGGGTAATGAAGCTGTCACCTTTAACCTTGATCAAACTTTGAGGTACTCCTCAATATGATCTTTGAATCGGTTAATCGATCGATGTAATTGATATTGCTTAGAGGAGTACTCTCAAGTTTCTTGGTTATTTTCATAATTGCGAGTGGGGAGCCCACCCATCTTCTCAACCAATATTGCCGATCCTTCCCTCTCTTCTCCGTTTGAGGGAGGTGACTTCCTTTTGGAAGAGATCGATGAGTTTCTTGCTAATGATGAATCAATTCAGGGAATTGATAATGGTGTTTATGATTCGGAAGGAGATATCCTTTATCTTGAGCAATTGTTAAATGAAGATCCATTACCTTCACTCCCTCCGAAAGAGATCACGATTGAGGAAATCAAATCATTACAAACATCTCTGGAAGAATTTCCGAGGTTGAACTTAAGGACCTACCTCCTCATCTCGAGTATGCATTCTTGGAGGGTGATGATAAATTACCCGTCACAATTGCTAAGGACTTACGAGAGGAAAGGCTGCTCTCATAAAGGTCTTGAAGTCACACAAACAAGCAATTGCTTGGAAACTCTCCGACATTAAGGGTATCAACCATGAGTTTTGTACTCACAAAATCTTGATGGAGGATGACTTCAAACCAGCGAGTCCAACATCGAGAGGGTGAATCCTAAGATTCATGAGGTTATCAAACAAGAGGTTCTCAAACTTCTTGATGCTGGTTTAATTTACCCGATCTCTGATAGTCCTTGGGTTAGTCCCATCCGTGTTCCAAAAAGGGTGGCATAACTGTTGTCACAAATGAAGAAAACGAGTTAATTCCAACTCGATTGGTTACGGGATGGCGTGTGTGTATTGACTATCGAAAGTTAAGCGAAGCCACCGTAAAGACCATTTTCCTCTACCCTTCATGGACCAAATGCTTGAGAGACTAGCAGGAGCGAATACTATTGTTTCCTAGATGGTTTCTCGGGATATTTTCAGATCCCATTGATCCGGGATCAAGAAAAGACCACATTCACGCCCATACGGAACTTTTGCCTCTGACGTATGCCTTTTGGCCTATTGGCTCACGGCACGTTCCAACGATGTATGATGGCAATTTTCCACGAGATGATCGGGGAAACAATGGAGGTGTTTATGGATGACTTCTCGGTCATTGGGGACTCATTTCACACGTGTCTCTCCCATTTAGAAAAAATGCTAAAGCGGTGTGAAGACACCAATCTTTGTCTAAATTGGGAGAAGAGCCACTTTATGGTCAAAGAAGGCATAGTCCTTGGCCATAAGATTTCAAAAAACGGGATTGAGGTTGACAAAGCGAAAGTGGATGTTATTGCCAAATTGCCTCATCCTACTACCGTCAAAGGTATTAGGAGTTTTCTAGGTCATGCCGGGTTTTATCGTAGATTCATACAAGATTTTTCTAAAATCGCTCGGTCTATGACCCATCTTCTTGAAAAAGATGCTCCTTTTATCTTCTCACACAGTGCATCGAAGCTTTTGAAACATTAAAGAAAAGAAACTACGGAAGCACCCATTCTAGTTGCCCCCGCGGGATTTACCCTTTGAACTCATAATGCGATGCAAGTGATTTTGCTATCGGTGCAGTCTTGGGGCAACGAAAAACCAAGCATTTCAGCCTATCCACTACGCGAGTAAGACTATGGCTGAAGCTCAAAACCATTACACCACACTACGGAAAAAGAATTATTAGCTATGGTGTATGCGTTTGAGAAGTTTGGGCCATACCTTATCTTGACCAAATGCGTGGTGTATACGGATCACTCGGCTCTCAAATATCTCTTTGCAAAACAAGATGCAAAGGCGAGATTGCTCCGTTGGGTTCTCCTCCTACAAGAATTTGATATCATTATACGTGATAAAAGGAGAGAACACATTGGCGATCATGTCGTCTAGAAAACCCTCACGGATGTGTTGAGAAAAAGGAAATACGAAACATTTCCTCAGAAACACTCAATGTGGTTTCTTTTAGTGAGACTCTTCTACCCCATGGTTTCTTGACTTTGCAAATTACCATGCGGGTAACTTTGTGGTGAAAGGGATGTCGTCCCAACAGAAAAACAAATTCTTTAAAGATGAAAAACATTACTTCTGGACGACCCTACTTATTCAAATTTCTTGCGGATCAAGTCATCAGGCGATGTGTGTATGGTCGGGAAGCCAATGACATTCTCAAGGCTTGCCATTCTGGACCTACTGGGGGACATCATAGTCCCAACTACACTGCCAAGAAGTGTTTGATTCCGGATTTATTGGCCCACGATTTACAAGGATGCCCACGAATTTGTCAAAACACATGGCGCTTGTCAGCGTCACGGAAATATCTCACAAAGAAATGAAATGCCGCAAAGCGCCATTCAAGTGTGTGAGATTTTTGACATCTGGGGCATTGACTTTATGGGACCATTTCCTTCATCTCGCGGAAATAAATACATACTCGTGGCCGTTGACTATTTGTCAAAATGGGTTGAAGCAAAAGCTTTGCCTACCAACGATGCCCGAGTTGTTGTGAAATTCTTAAAATCTCTTTTTGCTAGGTTTTGAACTCCACGAGCTATAATGTGATTGTCGTGGTACGCATTTATGCAATGACCGTTTGATAGAGTCATGCAAAAGTATGGTGTAACTCACCGTCTCTCTACTGCGTACCACCCCAAACAAGTGGGCAAGTGGAAGTTTCAACCTGAGATTAAAAGAATTCTGGAGAGGACGGTAGGCGAAAACCGTGCCTCTTGGTCGGATAAGCTAGATGACGCACTCTGGGCCTTCCGTACCGCTTTCAAAACACCCATCGGTTGTCTCCATACAAGCTGGTGTGCGGAAGGCGTGTCATCGCCGATTGAGCTTGAGCACAAGGCATCTTGGGCTTTGAAACATGCCAACCGATATTCAGGGCAGTGGTGATCACCGGAAAGTTCAAATGAATGAATTAAATGAACTCCGTGATCAAGCACACGAGAACTCTTTGATCTACAAAGAAAAGACAAAGAAGATTCATGACTCCAAAATCAAAACCCGCGTTTTCAACGTCGGTGATCGAGTCCTTCTTTTCAACTCAAGATTGAAGATTTTATCTGGAAAACTAAAATCCGGCTGGTCGGACCATTCACCATCACTAAAGTATTTCCTTATGGAACCATTGAGTTATCTCAACCCGATGGTCCAAATTTTAAAGTGAATGGTCATCGATAAAAGCACTATTTTGGAAGGACATTCCTCCACTGGTTGTCCCGGATCTACAAACTTTCCCCATGAACCAATGAATGCGGGGATCGAGTCAAGCTAGCGACTCGGGAATCAAAAACAATAGCACACTGTATGGGTTTTCACCCATATTTCTGTATGGGTTTTCACCCATATTTCTGACTTCTTTCTACTTTCTACCACCCTAGTGTTGGGGAGTTGCCCTATTTGTTGTATATAAGTTTTCTAAAAAAAAATTATTTCAAATAATGGCGTAATATTTCCCTTTACGTTCTATGTTTCGGCATAACCGCCGGTACTTTGAATATTGAGGGCAATATTCATTTCTAATGTGGGGGGAATTCTCACGAATTTTATCATGTAATTATACCGCCTAATTCCCCCATTTTTGGCCAAAATGTTTTTGGGTAAGTATTTTACTTACTCAACTTATGTTATCGATCGCCATGTCTAATAAACAAAAGGATTGGCTAATCCAGGAGCAAGCGGCTCTTGGTAAAGATATCTCAAATCCGTTGACGGCTTGCAATTTTCCCAAAATTGTATGGTATTCGACTCACCATATCTTTAATTAGTGAAGAGTTGGGCTAGCCATAAGTTTATGGCTTGTGGTAAAGTTAGGCCATAATTGGTGTCGACTCACCAAAGATATTTTATCTAAGGTTGGCTAGTCGAAGCCAAGCGGCTACGGTAAAGACAAATCAAATCCGTTGGAAGCTGGTGATTTGCTCAAAATCATATGGTTATCAGTGTACCATAGTTCTTACTTGAACTAAAACATTTGGCTACTCGAAGTGATGGCTTTTGGTGAGATTCAAATCCATTAAGTTTTTCTCAAAAGATTGCTAGGGACTAGCAATAGTTTAGTGTGGGGAATGATGAGTGTGTAAATACTTCATTTTGGTCAAATCTGAACGCAAAACATTTAAAAACACTCGAGCATCAAAATACTGAAAATATCCCAAGATTGTATTTTATATGAATGCAAAATGTTTAAATCGGATGAAAAACGAGCAAAGTTTGCATAATTGGCGGTTTAGGTTCCCAGACTTTCAAAAATTGGCGAAATAGTCCACGAGCACTTTTTTAAAAAGAAAAGTCACCAAAGGTCCTTTTGAAATCATAAGTTGTCATAATTAGTCCTTTGGTGAAAAATTTCAAAAGTTTTGAGAAATTACAAGTTTAGTCCCCGCTTTGAAAAATGTCAAAAATAGTGGGTTATTTAAAATGAAAATTTATCAAATATTACCCTTGTACTATTCATAAATGGCAAAATTGGTCCTTATAACAAACTTTGGAAAAATTACAGATTTGGTCCCTCGAGTTTGGTGGAATTGCGATTTTGGTCCTTGTTTACTATATCCCAAATCAACCGGACCCTTTTATAATACCCAATCCAATCAATTTAAACCCAGCCCACTCCATTTTGCAGTCCACTGGTTTACCCATCAAACAGATATCAAACCCATGTTTAAAATATAAACCAGCCCACTTCACGGGTTTCCTCTACTTCCTCATCATCACTCGCACACCAAAAACCACAGCGCTCCTCCTCCATCATCATCACACCCATCCTACCCTCCAAACACCCCTAGCCAAATGCATTAAATGCTCCTTGCGCTTGTTACAAGTTATCGAGCCAAGCGAAAAAGAGTTTTCCGCCAAAAATTCATCAAACGGCCAATATCATCCCAAGTGATCCAATGGTTCTGGATAGAGGTGGGAAAAGCTCAGAGGACAAGTGGGAGTACTTCTGCTATAAAAAAGGAGAAAGAGAAGCTAGTCAAGGGAGTAGTTTTTAGTTTTTATTTTCATGTATGTCGTTTTAATGTTTTCATGTCTTAAACAATTTCTAAATTGTAATTTTAAGTTCCCTTGTATTTAACTTAGTGAATCCAGTGTATTGAAACTATTTTCAAGTATTAATTCCAAGTTTGAGCAAAGTTCATGTTTTACATGTTTCTTTATTAAGTGAATTTCAACTGTACAAGAATCCAAGTTTTAATAAGCTTAATTATAACTCAGTTGAGTTTACTAAAAACATAGCTTTTAGTAAGCTTAAGAAACATATTCAAGCAATATTCCATCTTGGTCAACGAAAGTCAAACTGGAGCTCATTTGGAAATGGTTATAATATTGGGTTGATCAGATCTTTGGAATGGGGTGAATTTTAGTAGTTTAGTGTAGTTATGGTTCTGGATTAAGCTTCACATAAGATGGATAACTTGTGAGTACTTATTCTATTTCAATATCTAGTATAGTTTGCAAAATCTATTTGAGTTTGAATCTGTGGGTAGCATTAGTTTTATACTGTTTTAACTATTTTTAGGTCATATTGATTCATTTAGGTGTTAGTCTCACTAGTTCATTAGTTAGAGCGGTTTAAACTTGCATATCGATCCACATAACTAGTGTTTGGCATTAGGTGTTGAAGAGATTTAGGTTAGTTCAGTGGTTAACTCTAGTTGCTTCAGTCTTACTTAGGTATAATAGAGTCACTTTAGTCATTCATTTGCACCCTAGAATAGCCAAAGTCAAAATCATATTGAATCTGTGTTCTAGTTCATTTCTGCTTGAATCAGTTGGTCAAATTGAGTATTTAGGTTTATAAAACATAGAAATAACTTGCATTAGGATAATTTTATCATCAATCATCATTTTAAGTCATTTAATCTAGTTCAGAAGTTCATTAAAGTCAAAATTATCAAAACTGTCTAAAAGTCAAAAGTTGCAAAATTTTTTCACCCACCCTAAGTGGATTTTGAGGATTCATTTCGGATCAAAGCTTTTGAAATTTTGGGATAAACAACTTCAACTGGTCTAGTTTAGTAAAGTGAATTTTGTGGATTTTTTAAGAAATTTTCTCAGTCCTTGAATAAGCCCGATTCACTACTAAATCCTGTACTTGGCACATTCAGATTCTGAGTGTGTGCAGGTACTTAACTACCACAAATAGCTCATAAGAGCTTGGTAAAGGCTTAAACTTGGTTCATTGGCTCCTGGCGGTGGTCTTTAGGTCTCCAGTTTTAGCTTTCCCATTGGCTTATTGAATAACGGTACTTTAGCTTAAAGTAGGCACAAAGCTGTTTGGCTCTTGGTTATTCATTAAGTCAAATCATGGTAATCTTAGTTTTAGATGATTAGGTTAGTTGAAACTAGTTAGTTTTAAGTTGTTTTAGCATACTTTAGCTTCTGCTATCATTTGGTGGTCTTTGGTGTTCATTTGCTTAATTCAAGTGCTTATTTATAAGCACTTTTCTCTACAACTTCATAATCCTTCACATAAGCTACTTGTTTTATATTTTTCATAGATTTAGAATATTATTTTAGACTTTTCCTGAATTTTTCATAATTTTTCATCACTGTTTGCTATTTTTCCTTATTTAAATCAGTTTTTAAGCCTTTTTAATTAGCCTTTATTACAATTAAATCAGAAAAGCTTCAAAAAAATAATTTTTCAATTTTCCTAGGTTAAGATAAATATAAAAAGTCAAAAAAATATTTTTCCAGATTTTTCTTAGTTAAATTTGTAATTTTTAGCAATTTAATTAGTTTTAAATAGTTTTTAATTCATAGAAAATAGAAAAATAATCAGAAAAATACAAATTCAATTTTCAAAAGTTTGTTTAGTTATTTTAGATTTTTGAAAAATAGTTTCACAATTTTCCTCTTTATTTTCATAATTTTTAGTATTTTAATTTAGTTTTAAAAGTATAAAATTAGTTTTTAATTCAAATTTATAACAGAAAAAATCAAGAAAAATCAAAAACATCATTTTAAAAAATAGTGATAGTGTTTATTTAATATAATTTAGCTTTTTAATTTTCTTTCATTTTTCCTTTGTCATCTAGTTTCAATCACAAACCTTTTCAGTTCATTATCACCCGTCACTATACGTTTGATTATTGATCGCAGCAGTCGTTGGGACTTAACGACCTGGGAAAAACTATACTCCTCTAGATCTTCATTGCATTGTTTACATCTGTTTGAAGTTTATTACGGTTGACCATTCACAAGTGGTTAGCTTGTGTGATAAACTTGACGGTTCGGGACCAATCAGACAACTATACGTTGCTGTTTCAA
>OU343222.1:78462768-78645327 GCA_910596185.1 Chrysanthemum makinoi
AATAAAGATCGTGTTGCTATTTATGAACAACGTGCTAAGTTTGAGTTGACCACCCGTGAGCGGGAAATGGATGACCAAATGCGTACAACTATTAGAAAAAGTAGGTTTAGAGAAGAAGTATTAAAACAAGATTAAATTCCTTGCAAGAAAAAGCTTTCTAAAACATCTAAGAAAACAAGAACTTCATGAAAGTGTTAAAATGCTTAAGCAAGAATTCAATGCTAAGGAATCAAAACTTTGAATGATTTTTCTAATCTAAAAACTTTGAAAAACAAGCTTGAAAATAAGTTGTACATACAAGGAACACCATTCAGATCGCTCACATGACTAACATAGAGTCTTAAGCTATAAGCATAGCATTCCCCTTGTTGAGGAACCTAATCCAGAGGTAATTAAAAAGGCTAGAAATGCTCATAAGGTGCTTTATGATGGTAATGAAATCTTAAGCCTAGACAGTAAAACCTAGTTGCTGAGTGCATCGAGGAAGATAAGAAATCGATGAAGTCACTAGGAGAAAAATGAATAAGAAGCTAGATGATCCCGAAAAGAACAAGATAATTATAAACCCCCATGATTACAAGAAGGAAAACTGGATTTCCTTAAACATGTTTAAGCCTCAGACTCTATTGACCCCCGAACAAGTGTTCTGGAAAAAGGATATGGACTTGCAAAAAGCTGAAAATCTTGTTGAAAAGAATCCCCTTGAGGAAATTCCTAAAGCGATCAGTATCCTCCAAATACTCCAATGCATTTAGTTCCTAGAACTATTGCCACTAAGAGCAAGACCTTAATCCGTCAATATGTTATTCTTCAACTATTTACCGATTTTGAGAAAACTTGTAAGAAAAGGATCACACCAATCGGGATAACGAAGGGAAAGGGGTTTTGAGCAAATGAAAGAATGTTATTTAACTGAGGTCATGCCTTTATTTAAACAACTAAAAGATCATTTTGAGAGTCTTAAAGAGGGACAAAACGATATTAAAGAAATGGAAAAGGAATTTGATGCAATGGTAGTTGAAGTTAGTGATTATGAGCGCGCACTAAAATATAATGAGATTGAGAGGAAGAACTTGCATACCTTAAATGAGACTCTTATTACTCAATGTGTTGCTCAAGATATCTTTTTCACCGCTTCAAATTGCTCTATTAATGCTTCCAAATTTCATGAACTATCTGTGGCCCTGAAAGTCTCCCATGATCGTCTCATTGAGCTTGAAAAAACTAATTCTAAACTAAACGAGAAAATTGAACTGGATGATCACGACAATTTGTTTAAACATTTTTCTAAACTAGAAGTTGAGCATTTTAATTTACAACTAAAATATCAACATCTCAAAGAAAATGTCAAAACTTCAAATATCAAGACATCTTCGGATGCTCCAGTTTGATGCGCTTTTTCAAATTAACAAATGTGATGAACAGATTCAAGCTCAGTGCAACACGATCGGAAAGTTGAAAGCCCAAATCTCTCAATTAAAGGGTCAAACGAACAATATGACAGCTCCCAAATGCCTCCTCCTTAGATTCTCGAGATTCTCAAACTTTTCATCTTCAAAACCTAGTAAATGCTTTACAAAAGGGAAACGAAAGTTTTCTAGAAGAAAATGAAAAGGTTAAACGACATTTTAAAGAGTTATATGATTCAATAAAGGTCACCCGTGACCAAAACAACGAAAAAATAACGTCTTTACAAAAGGAAATTGAGAATCTCGAGAAGTCGGAAATGGGAAACGCCACTTGTTTTCAATAAGAATGTTGTCTCAAAGTCACCCTTAGATTGCAAATACACTGTGGACAGCTTAAATATATTCCTCCTCATCTTAGGAATAATGAACATGCTTTTCATGACTAATGTGCTCACCTTAAGGATAGTCTAGAATGTCTCCGTGAGATTGTCGAAGAGGATTTCATTAACAAACCTCTTGATAGTGAAATTAGGTTTGCTTGCCTGTGCCAAACGATCTCAAGAGCTGCTTGAATGTGTAATTGCAACATGTCCAAAACCCTTAGGTGAAAAGGCAAAGCTGTGAAGCCTTGTTCTATGCCTAGTGCCAAACAGGAAATCCGTTCTATGCCTAAAACCAAGCATGTGACCCTTGATATGCCTTGTTCCATATCTAAATTCAAGCAAGCAACCCGTGATGTGCCTCCTAGAATTTCAGATCCCAAGACTTCTGACCGTGAATGAAAGTAGTGAAGCTTGCTGTAATGTTCCCATCGCTACTTCTATGGATGTTAAGATTGACACTTAAAGTTAGCGGTCAAACCTAGAAGCTATGCAAAGAAGGATAGGATTACAAGCTAAAAGTGTTCATGATAAGGAAGTAAAGAACATCTAGGGACAAGAAGTTTGATTTGAACAAAAAGAATCGTGTTTAATTCTAGTATTAGCTCTAAGCTTACTAAAATTAATTCGAGGCCTTATGCTGCCTCTGTAAAACATGCAAAATGTTTAATCTCTGTAATGATAAATGTGATGTGTTATTTCTTTGTCTAAGATTCATAACCCAGCTTAAGAAAGTTTGGAGAGCTTAAATGATTAAGCAACTCGAAACCTACAGGAAGGTTTTACCAATGTAGGATTTCGAAGCCAACAGTCGAATATTCAATTAATGGCAAACCTTGCCCCTTAACTAGATCCACTATGCCTAGAGTATGCCTCGCTAAGGTTTGAAGCCAACCGTAGAACAATCCCATTAAGCACAAAATGTCCCCTACTAAGTCTCTGATGTTTCTACTAGTTTAGCTCCTAGTGACAATGACATTGCACCTAGGGTTTCGGGCGATTCAAAGATTGTTTACAACCAAAAGGACCCCATGAGCACGGGGGATCCAATGTTTCCAATTCTATGTCTTCGCCTCATATCCAAAGCAGTCGCATAAATCGTCCCTTGGTATTTGATTCAGCGCTCTAAACATAAGACCGGCCCTAAACAATGACGCCTGCTCACATCGGGCAGCCTCTTCCTAAAGAAAAGAAAATGCACGCTTCAGGCGCTTATCTTCAAAGAAGAGAAATCTTCTTGGAGTGCTCACATCGGCCAGCCTCGATTTCATCATTATGGTGTCTGCAGATAACACTTCGTGCCCCGTTCTTCAAAGTAAAGAAAAGTGTACGCTTTCCGTATGCTTTTATCTTCAGCAAAGAGAAATTCTCTCATTAATGGCCATACTCATCTACATTCTTCATCAACAAGCTTCATGTTTTTCCACGCCATTCGGTCATCAAGTGATCTACGTTCATTAGTGTATTCTTATTCTTCTTGTTAAATCAAATGGCAACTTCGGATGCACTTTTGAGGGGAGAAGAGTGAATATACTACATGATGATGGATGCTTGAATATGGTTATAATGACTTTAATTTTTGATGATAATGAGTGTATATTCTTTTTGATGTAGATGAAATATACTATGATAACTTGGATTCATTGTTTTGAATTTTGATGACTCTCCTCCAACACCTAATGCTTCACTTACTATGGATAATTGGGAATCAATATTTGGGATTCATTGTCTTTCAAAGATATGTTTGATGAGTACTTTTAACCTCCGATTTAATTTTGATCATCCAAATCAAGCTCTTCACATGTTCGTTTCTATTGACTCAATCGGGTTCACCATCTAAGAAGTACTTCTTGAATTCTCAAGAAACCTTATCTCCAGTATATTTCACAAGGCGCTATAATGACTATCATGATATTGTAAGTTGCATTATTGAATAATGATCCGCTTTTGGTATTCCTTTCCAAATCTTTGATTATTGTTCCTCTTAATGTGCACGCTATAAATCAACCACATGAACATTAAGGAAAATGACTACCTCATTCGCCAAGACATTTGTTGAATCTTCCAAAGGTTCTACATGTATACCTTAGGAAGAATGCATTAATGTCGAAATCATTTGTTCCGTTCATTCATTGGATCGACGACATCCTGAACTTGTAATCCTATTCAATGTAAGGCATTCAATCGTGATTACTTCAAAGTTAATCAATTATCACTTATTTGAGATTGAAGTTAAAATTCACAAAGGCGAGCTTAAGATGCAATGTATTGAATTTTCTTCAAATTTCAAGTTTGGTATATCGTTTCTTTATCGCTGGTCACTTCAAATTGTCTACATATGGGTTGATAAAGATAGTCGAGAGAGTTTCTATCGCAGCGGTCAAATGGCTCTGGACAATCCATTTCGTGACCCGCACTTCAAAACAGTCCCATTGGTTCATCTCTTGTTCCAAACTCTACTCAAGAAACTCCATATGTACCCCATCTGAAGATGATGTAAAGAAATTGTTTGATCCTATGTTTGATGAAATGTATGATTCAAACACTAATGAGGTAATGATTCCCGCAAATGAGGATGCTCATATTCCTGTGAATGAAGTCAATCCTTCAGTCTCAATATCTTAAGTCAAGAAGCACCGCCGATCCTTCGCCTCATCAACAAATCAACATTCTTCAAATGTACATCATGGAAATGTTTCTGGCATCAATGATGAAGTTAATCCCTTTGCTACCCCTGAAGATGCTCCATTTGAAAACATATTTGCTACCCCGAATCATCATCGAACCATCTTCAGAGACATCGACTCGCTACCTCGCCTCAACAATCGCCACATGAACACCTTTAAAATGGACTCGATCATCCATTAGACAACATCATTGGAAATCCCTCTCGTCCTGTATCAACCCGAAACAACTTGCAACCGATGCCTTATGGTGTTTCTTCAACTCCGTACTTCTAAGATCGAACCAAAGATGTTAAAACCGCCATGAATGAAGACAAATGTTCAATGCCATGCAAGATGAAATTCATGAGTTTGATCGACTTGATGTATGGGAGTTAGTATTACCTGTGAGTGTGCTATGATTATAGATCTCAAATGGATCTTCAAAGTAAAACTTGATGAGCATGGTGATGTGTTGAAAAACAAGGCCCGTTTAGTTGCTAAAGGATATCGTCAAGAGGAGGGTATAGACTTTGAAGAATCTTTTGCTCCCGCTTGTTCGAATCGAGGCAATCGAATCTTTCTAAGCCGCTAGTAAGAACATGGTAGTGTATCGATGGATGTAAAGACGGCATTTCAACGGAGATCTTAAAGAAGTCGCTACGCCACCAACCTGAAGGATTTGTGAATCAAGAGCATCCTACTCACGTTTATCGTTCAGAAGGCTCTCTACGGTTTAAAGCAAGCATCAAGGGCATGGTATGATACACTGTCAAAGTTTCTTCTATCATCCGATTCAAGAAAGGAGCTTTTGATCCTACATTGTTCACCAGAAGTCGTGCAAACATTTAACTCATGTTCAAATTTATGTTGATGATATTATTTTTGCTTCGATCAACCCAATGGAATGTGACCGTTTTTCTAATGAAATGAGTTCTAAGTTTCAAATGTCAATGATGGGACAAATGTCTTTTTTCTTGGGATTACAAATTTCACAAAGTCCCGGAGGCATTTTCATAAATCAATCTAAATATGCAAATGAGATTTTAAAGAAATTTGATTTGATTCATGTGAACCTGTTGACACCCCCATGATTGATCGAACCAAACTAGATGAGGACCA
Organism: Chrysanthemum makinoi; assembly: GCA_910596185.1. Taxonomy (NCBI): domain Eukaryota; kingdom Viridiplantae; phylum Streptophyta; class Magnoliopsida; order Asterales; family Asteraceae; genus Chrysanthemum; species Chrysanthemum makinoi. The sequence continues at coordinate 78,468,343 of OU343222.1, forward strand.
CTCAGTGATCATGATTGACCAAACGAAATATCGTAGTATGATTGGATCCCTGATGTACCTCACAGCTAGTAGACCGGACATCTTGTTCGCTGTTTGCATGTGTGCTAGATACCATGCTAAGCCTACTAAAAAGCACCTTGAAGCAGTTAAACGGGTCTTTCGGTATTTCCAAGGAACCATCAATATGGGACTATGGTACCCGAAGGACACCGTATGTCACTAACGCCTATGCGATGCCGATCATGCAGTTGTCAAGATACACGCCGAAGTACATCCGAGGTGCTCGTTTGGGTGATAAGCTTGTGAGATGCTCTTCAAAGAAGCAAATGAGTACTTCTATTTCCTCTACAGAGGTGAATACATAGCCATGTCATCTTGTTGTGCTCAAATCTTATGGATGAGATCTCAATTATCCGACTATGGCTTTGAATTCAACAAAATCCCTCTCAGATCTGTGATAATAAAAGAACTATTGCTCTCTCATGCAACAACGTTCAACACTCAAGAGCAAAGCATATCGACATTCACATCATTTCATCAAACAAGTGGAAAAGGTGTGGTGGAACTATATTTTGTGAGGTCTCAATATCGCTATGACCTTCACCAAAGCTCTTACAAGAGAACGTTTTGAGTTTATTCTTCCACGTCTTGGCTTGAAAAGCCTTCAACCGGATACTCTCAAACGTCTTCAGGAGGAAGACGAGGAGTAAAGGTCTATCTTCATCTATCTCTTGTATATATCTATCTGAAAAATCAAAATACAAAATATAAAACCTTCAAAATCCATAAAAATCAAAAAATTCAAAAATCTTCAAAAATATTGTCTTTGTCATGCTTTTCTGTTCGATAATATCTACGGTTTTGTGCTGTCATTCAAAGAATGACACACGGACTTTAGATGTTGTTCAATTCCAAAAAAAATCAAAAATCAAAAAATCAAAAAATTATGTTTGAGAGAAAGAGAAAAAAATGGTTTATTGTCATTTTCGTGCAATAACCCGTTTTTTAAAAGAAAGAACAGAGCCATGTTTTACCATGTTTTCAAATTCCATGCTCGGATTCTATAAACATTTATCTCAATAAAACTAAATGCTTTGAAAAATAACTCGGTCTCTATTTTTGATAATCATGTGACTTATTGTCTGTAATCTTATCGCTCAATCAACAACCTATGTCATTGATTGAGGGGGAGAATGATTTCAATTAAAAAAAAAAAAAAAAAGTTATTTGGCATTAAATTGTTTTCAAAAGATGTACATGCATGTTTAACCAATGGAGTTTAAATCTCAACATCGATCCTTATCGCTTAAAACGCTTTCATAATCAAGTCACAATACTCCTTAAAAGCTTTCAAAATCAATTTAAATCTACAGAGATCACAAATCTCAAATGTTTTAATAATTGTGATCGGGGAAGAAGTTGTGATTTAAATAGGATTTAAACTGATAATTCGATAAATGGTTTCTTAAGGGATTAGCATGTTTGCCTCCCCGTAAGTGACAAACGATTTCAAATTTTCCATGCACACATTGAGGGGAGCATCTATATTAAACCACAATGATTTGAAACGCGGATCACTTATCTCAATGTGCATGTTCCCTCTAGTATGTGTAAAACTCTTTTCAAACCTCGAGGCACATATTGAGGGGAGCAAAATCATGAAAACCTCATCCTTCCCCAAAATGCTTTATCTACTTGATTTGATCAAGGAAGTGATGTTGATATTTTTTAGAAAATGGTAATCAAAGAAGTTAATTCTTTCTCTTGCCTCCTCCGGTGCAAAACAATTTCAAATACTTGATGCACATGTTGAGGGGGAGCTCTTCTCAAAAATATCAAAAACAATTCAGGTACAAAATGCTTTGATAATATATCACAAGTATCTGATTGATTTTCAAATGGTTTTCAATTGGTTCCTATGGCAGATGAACAATACCAAAAAGACCGACCAACTTTACATTATGTATGGTGATATAAGGATGATAAGGTTAGGTATGTGTTCCCATGATCCTGAACCGAGGGATCTACCTGTGGACTATCCACTAGTTTGTGTAGAGTTCTTAGGTATGATGATAAAAGGAGAAAAATGAGATATGGGAAGAGTGCGGACTAAGACTGAAGCTAGTAATCGAATAAACCCAACAAGGTTCTAGCTATGAAGTCTCGTAAGCAATCAAGGTTGAAGAATTAAAATGAATTGAATGAGAAAAGGGTGAAAACAAATAGCCCTCCATTTATTCAACCTTAGGCGTAAAACCGGTTCAATTCATATGCTACTGATGGTAACATCGGTATTGAAGACAAGACGTCATGGACCCAAAGTGGACGACCGCACTTCAACTTTCCAAACCACTCAAGTTCCTCTTAAAAGGACTTGTTTCATTCTCACGGGAACCGACATTATCTATCGACTTTCTCTTAGAGATTGTTGATATTGAAGAAGGAGACCCTCTCCCAGTCTCCTCAATAGGATCCAAATATTGACAAATTGAGTCTAGAGCCACGAGATCATCAATAAATCTCATTAGGACACTTTCAATGAAGACTCTCTGCTTCACACAATGTGGAAAGAGAGATTATATCTTGAGTCCTACGCATTATCCTTGTGGTATTGCTGGAACACTGAAAGTGATGTGTTTACACATTCACAATGAAGATGGAAATGAGCCAACATCTAACAAGCCTCGTAGGTGGCATGTGAGATCTATTATATGATCAACCATGTGACAACCGAACGAAACAATGGGGCGATTCAATCTTTTGAATCAATCCGTTCAGTTATGGATTGACGGATACCTTTGAAAACCGTCTTTGTGCTTTAAAATTTTTCATTAGCATGTCGACTGTGTACTAAATTTTCAAATCAAAAGGTGTTTTATGATTGATAATTGATTTTCATTAAAACCGTATTGCAAAACAATTTCTATTGAGCAATACTGATTGTTTTTCAAATATCTTTTCATCAATCGTGGACCCAAATTGGCCACCACTCAATTCGTTGTCTTCTTTGAGATGTTCGGTTTGAGAACAGCTAGAGCAAATGCGAAACCCTCGTCAAGGAAATTCTTCGAATTATACCTGACACAAAAAGATTTGTATGATCAACGGGAACCGTGGGCGGTACTCAATTCATCGAAAGTGATCAAAGACACTTTCGCGCGATTATTGCTAATCGTTGTATGCAAGTACACCGACGCTTGGTAAATAAGTCGTAATGAAGCGGTCAATTCATAGCCGCATGCTCACTTAACACATTCATCTCAAAAGAAATCATGATTAGTGCATCAATGACTATGATATTTTCACACCATGCTTCTCGCTATACGCCGCCAATATCATGATTCAACAAATGCTTCCGCTAATTCATGAGAAGATATCATGATCCATAATGTGAGCATGTCGGTCCTAAAGTCACAACATCACATAATACCAACACCACAAAGGATGTCACAGATTTTTTTTATGGTGAGATCTCAAATGATGGCTCAAAATTATTATCACGTGGATCAAGAAAAGACTCCACTTGAAGTAATAAAACATGCAATGTGAAGAATCAATGACTACGAGCTTAGGAACAAAGGACTACATCAAGAATGCAAGAACAATTGTTAATGTCATATCTGTTTGTATTCAATGTAATTTTAGTGCATGATTGAGGTGACCTCCTTAGGGAGATTGTTAGGAATTAGAAATTTCAAGTATTAAAGAGTCGGTCACCTCAAGTATATGTAATCGCAGAAAGCCTGTAGTCGTAGTTATTTTAAGTTAAGTAGTATTTAGTTAAGTAACACCGTGAGGACTCAATGTCTTTACCCACTGATGCCCGATCCACGTACCGATGTGTGGCGTTTTTATTGTAAGACTATAAATACTCTCTACCTCCCAAGGTAGAGAGTTGGAGCTCATAATAATATCTTTCACTTTCTCTCACTAAGTTCCCTAAACCTCTAACTTTCTCTCTCTAGAATTCCATCTATATGCTACCTTGTGTTAATGTTATGATGTGTATGTGAAAAGTTATATCTTACATAACCCTTGCCATCACATTAAATAGAGACTCCTTATTATAAGAAATCGATGAAGTCACTAGTGTTGCTCGAGAGTAGTGATCACACCCCATGATTTCCTTGAACATCGCATATTGCTAATTCTCAACAAGTTGAAAAATGGATTTTAGATAAGCGTCTATTAATGCCTAGAGCGATCGTAGAATCCTCCTAATACAATTACCAATGCATCTTCATGAACTATCTGTGGGCCCTCGTATAACTAAGTCTCCGAGGTCATGCCTTTATCGTCACTTTGAGAGTCTTAAAAGTAGAAACTGATATCATTGAGCTGATAGTTGAAGTTAGTGACTATGAGCGCAGTAATCAAAAATATAATGAGATTGAGAGGAAGAACTTGCATACTTAAATGAGACTCTTATTAAATGTGTTGCTCAAGATATCTTTTCAACCGCTTCAAATTGCTCTATTAATGCTTCCAAATTTCATGAACTATCTGTGGCCTGAAAGTCTCCCATGATCGTGTCATTGAGCTTGAAAAAACTAATTCTAAACTAAACGAGAAAATTGAACCGATGATCAACACATTTGGTTAAACATTTCTCTAAACTAGAAGTTGAGCATTTTAATTTACAACTAAAATATCAACATCTTAAAGAAAATGTCAAAACTTCAAATATCAAGACATCGTCCGAGATGCTCCAGTTTGATGCAGTTTTTCAAATTAACAAACGCGGATGAATGATTCAAGCTCGGCAACACGATCGTAAAGTTGAAAGCCCAAATCTCTCAATTAAAGGGTCAAAAGAACAATATGACAGCTCCCAAATGCCTCCTCCTTTAGATTCTCAGAATTCTCAAACTTTTCATCTTCAAAACTTAGTTGATGCCTTACAAAAGGAAAACGAGAGTTTTCTAGAAGAAAATGAAAAGTTAAACGACATTTTAAAGAGTTATATGATTCAATAAAAGTCACCCGTGACCAAAACAAACTAAAAATAACGCCTTTATTGCAAAAGGAAATTGAGAATCTGGAAGTCGTGAAATGGAAAACGCCACTTGTTTTCAATAAGAATGTTGTCTCAAAGTCACCCTTAGATTGCAAATACATCGTGACAGCTTAAATATATTCCTCTTCATCTTAGGAATAATGAACATGCTTTTCATGAATATTGTGCTCACCTTAAGGATAGTCTAGAATGTCTCCATGAGATTGTCGAAGAGGATTTCATTAACAAACCTCTTGATAGTGAAATTAGGTTTGCTTGCCTGTGCCAAACGATCTCAATAGTTGCTAGAATGTGTAATTGCAACATGTCCCAAATCCTTAACCTTAGGTGCAAAAGGCAAAGCCGTGATGCCTTGTTCTATGCCTAGTGCCAAGGTGAAATCCGCTCTATGCCCACCTTAAGAAAGGAACACTAATGTGCCTTCAAGTAGTTCGATTCAGATATGTTAGTGCTAAGAAAGTGAACTTTAGTGTGCCCTCAAAAGCTCAAATCACACTTCTTAAAGTATACACTAATGTGCCTTCTAGTACTTCGTGATCCTTGCACATCAAGTTCAGTGAATGCAAAATTAGATCAACCAACTAATGTTCCCATTCCCTCTACAGAGTAATCAATGATTTAAAGCGAAGCAAAGTGTCAAAGTCTCAAGACAATACAAGGAATGATAGGACCTTGCAAGCTAAGAATGTGCATGGGAAGAGAGTAGAAGACCAATCTAGGAACTTTAAGCTTGAGTTGAATAAAACGAATCGTGTTGATTCTAGTATTAGCCTTAGGCGCATCAGTAATTAATTCATTCTATACTATTTGCAAACCTTGTAATGATGCCGCTTGAATTCGCTGCTAATCATGAATGTGGTGTGAATGCTTTGTCTAATGCTGATCAAATGCCCGCTAAAATTGTTAATGCTAATAATCCGCAAATAAGGCAAAAGGCAAAACGAAAGATGTTAGAAAACAAAGTGGAAACCCACGTGAAGAACTTTTATAAAGATAGGTTATTATTGGATACCTTTTGGCCATAAGAATAATCAGCTTGTTCTCAAACCGCTAAGATTATGCCCACTAGAAAATGGATGCCTACCGGTAGAACTATTCCCTTAAGAAGTGAACATACTTTGAATAGGTCAAATACGCATACCCAAAGTATTGCATCTATTCCCAATGATTCCATTGCTTCTACTCGATATGGATGTTTCATTCGGTGGGTGTTCCACCATCAAGTTACTAACCAAGTGGAACCCATTCTTGCATGGGGATCCCAATTATCCAGCTTATCCATTCTTGTCTCGTGTTCAACCGCAGATCGTTCAAATCGCTCGTGGTACCCGGACTCAGTCGCTCCAAGCATATGACCGAGACCGTCATGCCTCATGAACTTCGTGAGCAAATTCATCGACCGTAGATTCGGTAATGATCATTTCGTGCAATTATGGGTTATGGTGATTATGTTGTTGGTGATAGTGTTATCTCTAGAGTATACTATGTGGAAGGTCTTGGTCATAATCTGCTCTCTCGCTGGTCAATTTCGCGGATTCCGATCTAGAAGTAGCCTTCAGAAAACATACTTGTTTTGTTAGAGAACTTGATGGTAAGGAACTGTTAAAAGGAACTCGTGGTTCAAATCTTTACACCATCTCTATAGAAGATATGATGAAGTCTTCTCCAATTTGCTTGTTGTCAAAGGCTTCAAAACCAAAGTCATGGTTATGGCATCGACGCCTCAATCACTTGAACTTCGCACCATCAATGATCTCCCGTAAAGGACTTAGTTGTAGGTTTACCTCGACTAAAGTATGAAAAGGATCATCTTTGTTCAAGATGTCAATTGGGAAAAAGCAAGAAGTATGCCCATAAACCCAAACCTACTAACTCTCACGTAAGTTCTTCATACAATTCATATGGATTTATGTGGACCAATGAGAGTGCAAAATATCTTTGGGAAGAAATATGTGTTAGTTGTAGTTGATGATTACTCTAGATTCACCGGGGTCAAGTTCTTAAGGACAAAGGATGAAACTCCAGATATCATCATCAAACTCATCAAACAAATGCAGAAGTTCGACTTAACAAAACCGGCCGTAATTATCCGACAGACAATGGAACCGAAGTTTGTTAACAAACAACTTAGTGAATTCTATGAAAGCATGGAATCACCATCAAAGAAGTGTTCCACTAACTCCTCAACAGTAACGGTGTAGTTGAAAGACTAAATCAACTCTTGTAGAAGCCGCCAACAATGCCGATTTACTCAAAAGTTCCAATGTTTCTCTGGGTCAAGCTATTGCCACGCATGCATGCTACACAAAAATCGCTCTCCGATTCACAAGCTCATGGAAAACTCCATATGAACTTGTCCACAAACAAAAACCTAATCTCTCTTACCTTCGTGTGTTTGGTGCATTGTGTTATCCAACTAATGAGGGTCAAGACTTAGGGAAACTTAGGCTAAAGTCGACATTGAGTATTTGTAGGATACGCACCAAACAAAAAGGGATACCGAATCTATAACAAAAGAACCCAAAATATCATGGAAACCATTCACGCTACGCTTGATGAGTCGACCGTCAAATGGCTCTCGACACTCCAGCTTGGGACCCAGACTTCAAAAAAGTCCCATTGGTTCATCTCTTGTTCCAAACTCTTCTCAAGAAACTCCATATGTACCTCCATCTCAAGATGATTTAAAGAAATTGTTTGATCCTATGTTTGATGAACTTTATGATTCAAGTACTAATGAGGTGTTGATCCCTACAACAGAGGATGCTCATATTCCTGTGAATGAAGTCAATCCTTCAGCCTCAATATCTTTAAGTCAAGAAGCACCGCCGCTGATCCTTCCGTCTCATCAACAAATCATCATTCTTCAAATGTACATCATGGAAATGTTTCGGGCATCAATGATGAAGTTAATCCCTTTGCTACTCCCGAAGATGCTCCATTTGAAAACATATTTGCTACTCAATCATCATCGTAACCATCTTCTTCGAGACATCGACTCAGCTACCTCAGTCCCTCAACAACTACCACATGAACACCTTAGAAAATGGACTCACGATCATCCATTAGACAACATCATTGGAAATCCTCTCGTCCTCAGATCAACCCTAAACAACTTGCAACCGATGCCTTATGGTGTTTCTTCAACTCCGCACTATCTAAGATCGAACCAAAAGATGTTAAAACCGCCATGAATGAAGATAGCCGGTTCAATGCCATGCAAGATGAAATTCATGAGTTTGATCGACTTGATGTATGGAGTTAGTACCTGCTCTAGATTGTGCTATGATTATTGCTCTAAAATGGATCTTCAAAGTGAAACTTGATGAGCATGGTGATGTGTTGAAGAACAAGGCTCGATTAGTTGCTAAAGGATATCGTCAAGAGGAGGGTATAGACTTTGAAGAATCTTTTGCTCCAGCTTGCTCAATCGAGGCAATCGAATCTTTTGGCTAATGCTGCTAGTAAGAACATGGTAGTCTATCAGATGGATGTGAAGACGGCATTTCTAAACGGAGATCTTAAAGAAGTCGCCTACGCCACCAACCTCAAGGATTTGTGAATCAAGAGCATCCTACTCACGCTTATCGCTTGAAGAAGGCTCTTTACGTTTAAAGCAAGCTCCAAGGGCATGGTATGATATAATCGTCAAAGTTTCTTCTATCAACCGGATTTAGAAAGGAGCAGTTGATCCTACATTGTTCACCGTGAAGTCGTGCAAACATTTAACTCATGTTCAAATTTATGTTGATGATATTATTTTTGCCTCGACCGACCCAATGGAATGTGATCGTTTTTCTAATGAAATGAGTTCAAAGTTTCAAATGTCAATGATGGGACAAATGTCATTTTTCTTGGGATTACAAATTTCACAAAGTCCCTGAGGCATTTTCATAAATCAATCTAAATATGCAAATGAGATTTTAAAGAAATTTGGATTTGATTCAAGTGACCTCGTTGACACTCCCATGATTGATCGAACCAAACTAGATGAGGACCACTCAGTGATCATGATTGACCAAACGAAATATCGTAGTATGATTGGATCCCCATGTACCTCACACCTAGTAGACCGTATATCTTGTTCGCCGCTTGCATGTGTGCTAGATACCGTGCTAAGCCTACTAAAAAGAACCTTGAAGCGTTAAACGGGTCTTTCGGTATCTCCAAGGAACCATCAATATGGGACTATGGTACCCGGGACACCAGTATGTCACTAACGGCCTATGCAGATGCCGATCATGCAAATGTCAAGATACACGCCGGTACATCCGAGGTGCTCGCTTTTGGGTGATAAGCTAGTGAGCTGGTCTTCAAAGAAGCAAATGAGTACTTCTATTTCCTCTACAGAGGCGAATACATAGCCATGTCATCTTGTTGTGCTCAAGTCTTATGGATGAGATCTCAATTATCTCACTATGGCTTTGAATTCAACAAAATCCCTCTCATCGGATAATAAAGTGCTATTGCTCTCTCAAGCAACAACGCTCAACACTCAAGAGCAAAGCATATCGACATTCGACATCATTTCATCATGGAACAAGTGGAAAAAGGTGTGGTGGAACTATATTTTGTGAGGTCTCAATATCGCTTAGCGTACATCTTCACCAAAGCTCTTCCAAGAGAACGTTTTGAGTTTATTCTTCCACGCCTTGGCTTGAAAAGCCTTCAACCAGAAACACTCAAACGCCTTCAGGAGGAAGACGAGGAGTAAAGGTCTATCTTCATCTATCTCTTGTATATTTCTATTCAAAAATCAAAATACAAAATTATAAAACCTTCAAAATCCATCCAAAAAATCAAAAATTCAAAAATCTTCAAAAATATTGTCATTTTGTCATGCGTTTTCTCGGTTCGATAATATCTACGGTCTTGTGTCTGTCATTCAAAGAATGACACGGACTTTAGATGTTGTTGTTAATTCCAAAAAAAAAAAAAAAAAAAAAAAATTTGAGAGAAAGAGAAAAATGGTTTATTGTCATTTTCGTGCAATAACCCGCTTTTAAAAGAAAGAACAGAGCCATGTTTTACCATGTTTTCAAATTCCATGCTCGGATTCTATAAACATTTATCTCAAAAAACTAAATGCTTTGAAAAATAACTCAGTCTCTATTTTTGATAATCATCAGGACTTATTTGTCAAAATATCTATCTCTCAATCAACAACCTATGTCATTGAGTGAGGGGGAGAATGATTTCAATTAAATAAAAAGTTATTTGGCATTAAATTGTTTTCAAAAGATATACATGCATGTTTTATCAATGGAGTTTAAAGTCTTAAAACCGATCCTTATCGCTTAAAACGCTTTCATATCAAGTCACAATTCTCCTTAAAAGCTTTCAAAATCAATTTAAATCTATAAGAGATCACAAATCTCAAATGATTTGATAATTGTGATCGGGGAGAATGTGTGATTTAAATTGATTTAAACTGATAATTCGGTAAATGGTTTTATAAGGATGTACATGCTGTCCTCCCCGCATGTGACAAACGATTTCAAATTTTCCATGCACATGTTGAGGGGAGCATCTATCTTAAACCTATGATTTGAAACGTGATCATTTATCTCAGTGTTCCCTCTAGTATGTGCAAAACTCTTTTCAAATCTCGAGGCACATATTGAGGGAGCAAAATCATGAAAACCTCATCCTTCCCCAAAATGCTTTATCTACTTGATTCGATAGGGAAGTGATGTTGATATTTTTAGAAAATGGTTCTTCTTGCCTCCGTGTGCAAAACTATTTCAAATACTTGATGCACATGTGAGGGGGAGTTCTCTTCTAAAAATATCAAAACAATTCGTACAAAATGCTTTGATATATCAAGTATCCGATTGATTTTCAAATGGTTTTCAATTGGTTCCAATGGCAGATGAACAATACCAAAAAGACCTACCAACTTTACTTTATGTATGGTGATATAAGGATGATAAGGTTAGGTATTTGTTCCCATGATCCGCAGAACCGGAGGGATCTACCCAGGGACTATCCACTAGTTAGTGTAGAGTTCTTAGGTATGATGATAAAAGGAGAAAATGAGATATGGGAAGAGTGCGGACTAAGATCGAAGCTAGTATCGGAATAAACCCAACAAGGTTCTAGCTATGAAGTCTCGTATAATCAAGGGGTTGAAGAATTTAAAAGAATTGAATGAGAAAAGGGTGAAAACAAATAGCCCTCCATTTATTCAACCTTAGGCGAAAACCGGTTCAATTCATATGCTAACATGGTAACATCGGTATTGAAGACAAGACGCCATGGACCCAAAGGACGCACTGCACTTCAACAAACCACTCAAGTTCCTCTTAAAAGGACTTGTTTCATTCTCACGGGAACCGACATTATCTATCGACATTCTCTTAGAGATTGTTGATATTGAAGAAGGAGACCCTCTCCCTAGTCTCCATATAGGATCCAAATATGCACAAATTGAGTCTAGAGCAACAAGATCATCAATAAATCTCATTAGGACACTTTCAATGAAGACTCTCTGCTTCACACAATGTGGAAAGAGAGATTATATCTTGAGTCCTACGCATTTTCCTTGTGGTATTGCCGTAACATCCGAGTGATGTGTTTACATATTCACCGTGAAGATGGAAAGCCTTCTGGAGCCAACATCTAACAAGCTCCTCGTAGGTGGCATGTGAGATCTATTATACAGATCAACCATGTGACAAACCAACGTAAACAATGGGGCGATTCAATCTTTTGAATCAATCCCGTTCAGTTATGGATTGACGGATACCTTTTAAAAACCGGTCTTTGTGCTTTAAAACTCTTTTCATTAGCACGTCCACCGTGTACTAATTTTTCAAATCAAAAGGTGTTTTATGATTGATAATTGATTTTCATTAAAACCTTCGTTATATTGCAAAACAATTTCTATTGAGCAATACGCATTGTTTTTCAAATCTCTTTTCATCAATCGCTGGACTTAAATTCGCGGGTTCACTCAATTCGTTGTCTTCTTTGAGACGTTCGGTTTGAGAACAGCTAGAGCAACCGCTAAACCCTCAAGGAAATTCTTCGAATTATACCGATCACAGTGCGATTTGTAACCGATCAACGGGAACCGTGGGCCGCGGTACCTCAATTCATCGAAGTGATCAAAGACACTTTCGTGCGCTTTATTGCTAACTGCTTATGCGGTACACCCGACGCTTGCGTACCGATAATGAAGCGTCAATCCATAGCCGTATGCTCACTTAACACATTCATCTCAAAAGAAATCATGATTAGTGCATCAATGACTCGGATATTTTCACTCCATGCTTCTCGCTACACGCCGCCAATATCATGAATCAACAAAGCTTCCGCTACTCTGATGAGAAGATATCATGATCAAGAATGTGAGCATGTCGGTCCGAATGTCACAACATCACATAATACCAACACCACAATGGATGTCAGAGATTTTCTATTAGCCGATGATCTCAAAAGTGGCTCAAATTATTATCACGCGGATCAAGAAAAGACTCCACTTTGATTAACCAAACATGCAATGAGTGGAATCAATGACTACGAAGCCGAGCAAAGTACTACATCAAGAATGCAAGATCAATTGTTAATGTAATATCCGATTGTATTCAATGTCATTTTAGTATATGTTTGAGGTGACCTCCCTTAGGGGAGATTGTTAGGAATTAGAAATTCCAGGTATTAAAGAGTCGGTCACCTCAAGTATATGTAATCGCTAGAAAGCTCGTAGTCATAGTTATTTTATGTTAAGTAGTATTTTGTTAAGTAACACCGTGGAGGACGGACGGGTCTTTACCCACTGTATGCCCGATCCACGTACCGCTGTGTGGCGATTTATGTAAGACTATAAATAATCTCTACCTCCCAAGGTAGAGAGTTGGAGCTCATAATAATATCTTTCACTTTCTCTCACTAAGTTCCCTAAACCTCTAACTTTCTCTCTCTAGAATTCCATCTATATGCTACTTTGTGTTATGGTTTGATGTGTATGTGAAAAGTTATATCTTACACGGCTCGTAAAGACAACCAAACTGCTGGAAGCCGGTGATTTGCCTAAAAATCATTTGGTTATCAGCAGTACCATAGTTCTTACTTGAATCAAACATTTGGCTACTCCGTAAGGTTGATGGTTTTCTTGGTAAAGAGATTCAAATCCATTAAGTTTTCAAAAGATTGCTAGACCAGTAATAGTTTAGTGTGGGGGATTGATGAGTGTGTAAATACTCATCATTTTTGGTCAAATCCGAACCGCAAAACAATTAAAACACCTCGAAATGCATCAAAATACTAAAATATTCCAAAATTGCATTTTATATGTTTCTATGCAAAATGTTTAAAATCGATGAAAACGAACAAAGTTTGCATAATTGACAGTTTCAGTCCCCCTTGGACTTTCAAAAATTGGCGTAAATAGTCCCCGAGCACTTATTTTAAAAGTAAAGTCACCAAAGGTCCTTTTGAAATCATAAGTTGTCATAATTAGTCCTTTGGTGAAAACGTAGTAGGAAACTCAAGGCGATGCAAATGGGATTGCTTTTGTAGTCGTGAATTTGGATAGGGACTATTTTTGCCAAATTGCTATAAAGGACTTACTTTGCAACGACACTTAAACTTTAGGGACTATTTTTGCAAACTTGGACTTACTTTGCAAATCGACAATTTAAACCTCGTGGACTATTTTTGCCAACTTATGAAAGTTGGCAATTAATGTTTGCATTGCAAACACTGTTGCTCGCTCTATAGTTATATATAGTAATTTGCAAAAGTTTTGAGAAATTACAAGTTTAGTCCTCGGAGTTTCAGGATTGGCAGTTTTGGTCCTTATATTTTTGAAGATTGGCAAAACCAACCCTTGGATTACATTTTCAGAAGTTACACGCGGTGGTCCCTGGAGTTTCAATTTATGCACATTTGGTCCCTAAGTTGTTAAATGTATGCAAAGTTAATCCTAAACCCAATAACTACCCAAGCCCAATCCACCCCTAAACCCTACCCAATCCACAAATCCAACCTGTTTACCCAAACCTTTACCCGTCAACCCCCAAACCCGTTTAATAAACCAAACCCACCCACGTTTAAATAATAAAACCGCCACTGTTTCCCTCCCTCATCATCACCTATGCCTCAAGAACACTTCCTACACTCCATCATCATCACACCCACCTTATTCCTACCCTCCAAACACCCCAAGCCAAATGCATTAAATGCTCCTTTCCCCCGTCCGCTATCGTAACCACTGGCAAATATCTTTTGGCGCCAAAATTTCATCAAACGGCCAATATCATCCCAACTCATCCAATGGCTCAAAAATACAAGTGGGATATGCTCAGAGGAGAGAGGGAAGTACTTTTGCTATAAAAAGGAAGAAGAAGGGAGAGTGGAGAGAGTTAGTTTTAGTTTTCCATGTATGTCATTTTTTAATGCTTAAGTCTTAATTAAGTTCTAAGTTGTAACTTTAATCTTCCTTGTATTGAACTCAAGTTATTGTATCAGTTGTAACTAGTTTCAAGTTCTAATTAAAAGTTTATCCAAGTTTCCTGTTTTTAAGTTTTCTTTTATATATGCAATTTTAAATAATCTAAATCCAGGCTTCAAAAAGTCTTTTTATAGCATAAGTGAGCTTATTAAAGCTGTGTATAGCTTGTAGTGAGCTCACTATTCAGGTTCAATCAAAATTGGTCTCTAGTCAACAAAAGTCAAACTGCAGTGCTAATGGTGGCATGGTTCTGTGTTGCTGATTTGGAGATGGATTTGGGGTGAATTACTTTGATTTGGGTTGAAAATAATAGATTAGTGGTCCTTTGTTCTTTGGCAAGCCATAGTGGCTAAGGACAAAAGTGAGTTTGTATTTCTAACTTTAGCTTAATTTTGGAACTTACTGATTCACTAGCATAGATCTGTTACATTTAGCTTCTTTGATGTTAGTTAGCTTAGTTTCATCTGTGTTTAGCTCATTTAAATAGAATAGATCATAGTTAGCTTGTTTCTAATTCTTGCATATTAATCTGCTTAAACTGTAGATTTAGTACTTGTGGAATTTGTGTCCTCTTACTGTTAAAATTGCTTCAAATCAATCTAAAATGAATGTTAGAATCTGAGAATGATGATGTTTAAGTTTGGATAAGTAATTGGGAGAATTAAATTTCATATCACCTTGGAAAGGATGTTTAGATCTGTTAGTAAATCTAGAATAGAAGGTTAGTTATTGGTTGAAATCTGTTGCTTTAGTCTACTTTAGGTTAAACACAACCATTTCAGTCATTACTTGTCACAAAAACTCACTAAAAGTCAAAATCCATCTAAATCTGTCCTAATTGCATATATGTTGGAACTTTCAAAGATCAAAAGCTTGATCTGTGTTAAGATATCATTAGAATAGCTTGCATTAGTCTTATTTTACTATAAAACATCAAAATCAGTTCATAAATTTGTTTCAAATCTCACTTTGGTCAGCATTCTCAAAACTGTCAAAAAGTCAAGTTGAAAATATGTTTTTCACCCAACTTGGTTGATTTTCATGAATTCAATTCGGTTCAAATTCGCTGAAATTTTGGATTCAATAAGTTCAATTGGTCAAGAGTTAGAATCTGATTTTTGTGAAATTTTTGTAATTTTCTGTAAGCTTCAAAACAGCTTGTCAAATGAGCTTAAAGTGCTCCCCGTGCACTGACTCGTGATAATGAAGTCCATGTGTTTGTGCAGAGCTACCAACAAGCTCATGAGAGCTTGCCCGGTCTGATTTTTTGGTTTATAAGTCCCTTGCCAGGTCTAGTTTAGGATCCCACATCCGGTTTTGAGTTTCACTTATTTGAGTGGCTTATTTTCAAGCTACAAAGTAGTAGCTAAAACCTGTTTTAGCCTTTAAGTGCAATTCACACTAGATTCTTGCATCCTGCTTCCTGAGGTTTAGATTGGTTGATATGGGTTAGTATTAAGTAGTTATAGCATACTCTAGCTTCTGTGATAATTTGGTGCTCATTTGGTACATTTAGTTTATTTTGAGTGCTTATTTATAAGCACTTTTCATCCGCAGCTTCATAATCTTGCACACTAGTATATGTTTTCATATTCTTTATAGACTTAGAATAATATTTTAGACTTTTCCTGAATTTTTCATAATTTTTCATCACTGCTTGCTATTTTTCCTTATTTAAAACAGTTTTTAGGACTTTTAATTAGCCTTTATTGCAATTAAATCAGAAAAACTTATAAAAAATAAGTTTTCAATTTTCATAGATTAAGATAAATATAAAAAGCAAAAAAATAATTTTTCCAGATTTTTCTTAGTTAAATTTGTAATTTTTAGCCATTTAATTAGTTTTAACTAGTTTTTAAATCATAGAAATTGGAATATAAATCAGAAAAATACAAAATTAGTTTTGAAAATTCTCTTTAGTTATTTTAGATTTTTGAAAAATAGTTTCACAATTTTCATCTTTATTTTCATAATTTTTAGTATTTTAGAATAGTTTTAAAAATTTAAAATTAGTTTTTAATTTATATTTATAAAAGAAAAATCAAAAACATCAAAATTTAAAAATAGTGATAGCGTTTATTTAATATAATTTATCTTTTTAATTTTCTTTCATTTTTCCTTTGTCATCTAGTATCAATCATACCCTTTTTTCCCGTTCAAATTCACCCGATCACTATACGTTTGGTTATTCAACAAGACCACTGTTGGGACTTAACGACATGTGGAAACACTATACTCCTCTAGATCTTCATTGCATTGTTTCTGAGCTGTTTGAAGTTTATTACGGTTGACCATTCACAAGTGGTTAGCTTGTGTGATAAACTTGACGGTTCGGAACCGATCAGAAACCCTCTAAACATCTGATGGCCACGAATAGCCTTAGCCATGTTTCCATCATATGTATACACAAAAACATCGCTCGCAAGTGCAAGAGTATAATCCAATGCAGCAAGTTGGTTATCCAAGCATTTAAAAGGCTTCAACTCATCATCCTTAGCCAAAGTCGAATGAGTGTACACATTAGGATACTTTTCTATAAATTCATCAAGTCCTCGTTCTCCATAGATCTCACCCGCTACTATATAGATCTTTGTACTTGAAGGAAACCCCATGGCCTGAAGAAATATAGCAGATTCACGAGACGTCAAAGGGCAGTCCCCATGTTGTCGCTGTTTTGTGCTTTTGATCTTTTTAACCTTCCAATGCTTTACACTATACCTCTACTCTTTAATCTCGTTGGCCTCTTTTTGAGATAGGCCATGAGTGCAACCAGTGAAAGCAAAAATATCCTTTTCAAATCTACATAATGTTGAGAACCAACATTAAACTACATACAAAATTGTAAAGTATATATGATATAAATTTAGGTACCTCAAATGAAGAGCAAGATAATGTTCGCTGTTTTGTTTTAGTCCATCAATTAATTTTCTTGCAAGCTCGTTGATGTCTTTGGCGCATTTCAGGGTCTCATACGTGGTTCGATACCTAAGCTTTTGGATGGAATCCGAGATGTCATTGTTAGCAAGCCACGAATCAGTGTGAAGAAACTTAACCACCTTGTGCTGCTTCAACAGTGAAAGAATCTCACCTTGGTAATAACTGGGCTGCATGAAAACAATCGATTTACTGAGCCTAAAAACTATTATAATAAACATGACAAACGAAAAAGTAAGATCCAAATCACCTACATAGCTCTCAATGTCAAACGATTCTCAAGCAAGAAAGACTCATCCATACTAAATAGCCTGGGAAAAGAGGTAAAACAGATGTTCTACTAATTTATAGGAAATTAACAATCATTATTAGATAGAGTTTGTTTTAAGTTAAAGATTTAACATTACAAAGGATGATCATATGAAGAAAAAAACGACGAAAAAGATGCAGATCAATTTTATTACCTGCTCAAAGGCAGTGTTTGAATCGTAATGGTCCTGTTACACAATAATACTTGTTCTTGAATAGAACTAACCAAATTGGGTGGGAAAGTTCAACCAATCCTGCCATCAAAAATAATGTGCATTTGTCTCTTATCTTTGCCAATAGGACCCTGCTGTGCAAGCCTATGTGATCCAATAGCCATGGTGACCGAAAGAACAGTAGGCATAGCAATTGGAATTCCTCCAATAAGCAAGACCAAAAGATTGTCGATACCACTTCTTTATGGTCTGTGTTGGATCGGGTACATAATGATGATCTCAACAACCATACCAACGGCAATGGAGCAAATACAGAAGTTTCCAATAGCGGTTAGAACCTTCTGAAAATGACCGACATTGTTAGTGTTGTCGACACGATGTGCAACCTTTCCGACGAAGGTGTGGACTCCAGTAGCTATAACAACTGCTTCGATTTCTCCTTGCTTGCAAGTTGAACCAGAGAACACTTCATCATATGGGTGCCTGGTGACTGGAAGTGATTCACCGGTAAGTGCATATTGGTCAATCTTTAAAGGATCACCTTCAAGAAGACGGGCATCACCAAAACGATATCACCTAGCTTGATATCGATAATATCACAGGAACCAAGATGGCAGCTTGTTCACTCCATCGACCATCTCTTAGAACCTCGCACGAAATCACCACACAAAAGCTTAAGAATAAGACTTATTTTACCTGAGTTCACTTATTGTTCTCTCAGATAATCTTGTCAACATCTTTGGTATTTCCAACATAGTCAACCTGAAAACATACGAAAGCTTAAGAATAAGACTTATTTTACGGAGATAAAAAACATCATTTGACTTTTTCAAATTTACATAAGTCAAACCAGACCTTAAAACTGGAAGCATCTATGGATATGGGAGCTTCGATTGATAATGATTGGCAAGCTTCACGAAACTGTTTGCTTAAACCATGTGTTTTAAGGACTTTTTGAACGTTTGTAGTTTTCCAAAACAAAAAACTATAACTTACCTATGACACAAGTAGAAGAAAGAAATCGATGATTCTAAATAAGAGCATTCTGTAGTGGTTTTCGTAACAGTTCACTTAAGTCCCAGCCGTTAATCTGAGCATTGTACTTTCTAAAGTGTAAAAGTGTTATGCAAGCTCTTCCAAAGTAAGATAGAACATCTTCTAAGTGAAAAAAAATCAGAGATGAGGCCTTGGATATCAAAGATAAGATTACAAATATCATTAGCAAATGCGGATGCTCACACAGAAATCTAAATAATTTTATTGAGTGGATTAAATAGAAAGATACAGACATGACTGATCAACCTGACTCTGCTGTTGATGAACTAAGAACATTCGTACCAGCTACCGAAGATTGTTATCTTTGTTTGCTTTTGAAATCCTTGCACTTTATCTTAACCTGGCTTGCTCTTTTTGTGCCTCCATCCTTGTATCTGATATATGTTAACAGTGTAAAACTTAAAACTCCACAAAACCAATATCTAATACACAGCATTAACTCAAACTCAAACTCTTATATATAAGAAATATAATATATATTATATTAAAAATATGTTAAACTCAAACTCGACAAAAAAAAAAGGATTCTTCACCTGTAAAACAAAAAAGTCATATTCTTCACCTATTAAACTCAAAAGTCGATTATAGTTTTAGGGATAATTATGTTTAGGAATAAGATATTAGGGTGTATTTATACAAAAAAAAAATAGGTTAAAAATATATATGGTATATTTATTTTTTAAGTAATATATATCATAATTTATTTTAATTGTTATCTTCAAAAAATACATACCAAAAATACAAATTCCAGAATTTTTTTATAATCTCCTTATTTATATTGATTTGAAAGATATAAATAAAAAAACAATCTACTCTAGTGGTAACTTGTTTACAAAACACATGAATGACCCAAGTTCAACTCCAACAAATGTCTTCTTTTTAATTAAAAAATTTTTAAATTCAAAAATAACAAAAAAAAAATGAAATTTACAATTTATTTAAAAAAAATTGTACATATATTAATTAAAATGCCACATGTCATTTAAAAAAAAAGCCACATAAATATAATGATACATATATTAATTAAAATGCCACATGTCATTTAAAAAAATAAAAAAATGCCACATAAATATAATGATGACATGGAAATATGACTTGGCATTATGGGATGCCAAGTGGCATTTTATGTGGCATGCCTCCTTTTATATATAATGTATAGATATATATATATATATATATATATATATATATATATATATATATATATATATATATATATATATATATATATATATGTATATATATATATATATATATATATATATATATATATATATATATATATGTATATATATATATATATATATATATATATATATATATATATATATATATATATATATATATATATACATATATATATATATATATATATACATACATATATATATATATAATATTACATATTTTATATATATATACATATTATTATATATATATATATATATAATATTAACATATATATATATATATATATATATTTATATATATATATATATATATACATTACATTATTATATATATATATATATATATATATATATATATATATATATATATATATAGGGGAGAGTTAATGTAAGATCAAACTTAAAGTTGTTAAAATAAGATCAAGTCTAAAAAACCACTAAAATATTTATAAATAACAATTTTAGCAATAATACACAAAAAAATAATATTTTAATACAAATTAACATTTTTGCAACTAATAACCAAATGATACATGAGTTTGGATTAGTGATACACCTGATACACATTACACTAAAAAATATTCCAAAACCTGATACACATACAAAAACCTGATACACATTACACTTCTAATCAAAGTGTATCACCTAGGTTTCGTAAATTTTAAAAAAAAAATTTAACGAAACTTTAACAATTTTAGTTGTAGCTAACAAAAAAATTATTTTTGTTGTAAGGAGAGTGTCACTTGTCAAATTTTAGTTGGATCTCATTTTAACAACTTTAAGATTGATCTTATTTGATCTAGATTCTATATATATATATATATATATATATATATATAGTAGGGATCCAGTGAGAAGTAAATTAAAATAAGAAGTGGCGAGAAGTGACCAAAACCACGCATTTGAGATGCAACGACTTGCATTGATGCATTTCTATTCATATAGATGCAACGTCTTGAGTTTCGAAAGTTAATTTGATGTATAGATGGTGCAAATTGATTTTCATGATTTCGACACGTGTAGAGGAACAAAAAATAAGAGAAATCATTAAATTCATCTAATATACGTATATGCATCTTATTAAAAGCTAGAAAACACACTATGGTGCGTTATAATGCATCTATGATTATAGGGATGCATCTAATTTAGGTCGGTGCATCTTGGATTTATGGTTATAGTTCTTCTTATTCCTTCTTATTTTAAGTAATCTTCTTATTTGATCCTAACTATATATATATATATATATATATATATATATATATATATATATACAAGATGGCATCAGGTTTTAAAAGATTATAGGGACGCCGTCGTGGATTTTTTGTGACGGTCCAGTAGCCAAATTGCTAATTATCAAGTGATGGCATCAGGTTTTAAAAGAGTAGGGCGTCGCAGCTCAGACGGCCTAGATTTGATCCAGACGGCGTCAGAGATTGAAGGTGACGGCGTCATGGACATAAGGTGACGCCGTCACAATGCTAACGTCGCCAAGACGAAACCCTAATGACGGCGACTCGACGGCGTCACAATTAAAGAGTGACGCCGTCGCAGTTTGTAACACTATATATAGAATCCGAATTTTTTAGTTTTTCAGTGTGTAGTTTTGTGGAGTAAAAACCTAAACTGAACCAAGGCTGTCTTGTACAGTATGTTAGGGTTCCATACCCTATCTTACATCAAGATAAGTGTTTTACTTCATTAATTCAATTATGTCTTCAATTGATTGTGTGTATGCTTGCATGTTTCCCATGTCCGACTAATTTACTTGTGTGTTTGCTTAGGTAATATGAAACTTAGTGTTGGGAATCTTGATTTGATGAGACAAAGTAAATAGAAGAATGAAACAAAATGACTTAAAGTGACAAAGATGAAAGCTACAAAAAGATGGAGGGAGTTGCTTGCAAAAGAAGATTTATTTATTAGTCCTTCGTAGTATCTTGTAAACCCTAATCCTCTAGTATATAAAGAGGACATGGGGTGTAGGTTTTAAATAAATTAAGTCTTCCAATATGTAGACGTCTAGTAAAGGTGTGTGTGTGTGTCTAGGGCGTAGGTCTTGTAAACGCCTAGACTAAGTGATGTAGTTAGAGATGATGACGAAGAAACCTTTATACAATAACATTGTTCTTTGATTATTCCGCTGTGTATGTTAAATTTTATTGTGATCCTAGATAAGGTCTAAACAACCTCGAGCATCGATTCTAACATGTGGTATCAGAGCGGGTTGCTCTTGATATCTAGGATTTCGCAAGGTTTCTGGAAAAAGAAGAAAAATTCGAATCTAGAAAAAATTTCGTAATACTTCTACATGTCAGTTTTCAAACAGGTATAACTTTTTCGTTAACCGTTGGATCGTGACGAAATTTTAGGTGGACGTTCTCTATATACCGATCTAACTTTTCACCGGAGGGATCTTTCATCTGAGGTATGAGTCGAAAGTTATTCTGTATTAAATATGGTTGCTGAGAAAGGTATACAAAGTCGATTTTTTCTTGGGTTTCTAGGGTTTTTAGTGATACCTGTTTATTAGGGTTTGTCATTAATTGTTCCTCATGATTAATATTTGAGCAATTAATGTAATTAAAGGCTTTACAAAACCCTAACTAATCTAAACCCTAGCCCATTATGAAGTTGCAAATTGATACTAGTGCATGTGGCAAAAGATGTTACATAGTTTACTTTTTGAATTACCTCATGCATGGATCAACTATGGTTACTGATTTTTATGTCATGGAGAAAGAGTCAAGTGAGAGGATCATGAAGGCTGTGCAATGGAGCTTTTATAACAGTATCATGGTTGCATATTACTGCTCTCATCATGTTCGTGTTACTACTGCTGCCTTTGCACATTGTTAATACTGTTTCGAGCTCAACGGTTACTACTGTATCGATTTGTTATCACTGCTATTCGCGAGTTCTCACGGCTATTTTCCACTGTTAGCTTCTTGAACCACTGTTAGCATATCGATTACCACTGCTAGTGTTCCGTTACCACTGCTACGCTCGAGAGTTACCACTGCCTTCATATTTGTTTCCACTTCTTGTTACAAGGTATAATCTGCTGTTCCATTAATGATTTCTGGTGCTATTCATTATTGTGTTATACATGTCTGGTCATTACACATGAGCTAGGATTTTCATGAAAGAAATTCGTTTGATATTTAATATTATATCAAGGGGTCTAAGATACAAAGGTGTTCTGATGAGTTAAAGATTGATCTGTCGTCCTGTGCATGATAAGGTGAATTTGGATTGGCTGATACAACTGATTTAACAATTGTTACCTCGTACACATTTAAAGCCGGTCTCATGATTTAATATTGATTTATCATATGAATTTGAAGAGAACACGTGGGTTTGCATTGTTTCATATTTGATTGGTACTCTAATTGGTTGAGATACTGATTGGCGGTGGTTCCTACTTCACTGATCTCTATTGTTGGTGGAACAACAGTATGCTCGAATTGATAGTTCTCTTATTGGCTAACGTGGTACTTTTCAAAGTGGTATTAATTAAAGATTCATAGGTCATATTAATGGCTGGTCACGTGTTTTTGTTCCCCTATTGTAGTTTGTACTGCTGCGATTTTGATTAGCATTGCCAGATTATCTCGTTACCACTGCTAGTTTTACTTGTTTCCACTGCTAGCATGTTTGGTTACCACTGTTCGTCCTTTGGTTTCCACTGCTGTACGATATATGGTTTTCGATTTAAGGGGAAGTCGAGCGTGATAATTGTTATGGATTTTTGGCGACACACACATGAGATTTTGGTTTACACACACAAGGAGATTGGTTTATTTGTTCTTAAAAAAAAAAAAATAAAATAAAACTCGTTTTTGGATGTATTGAAGAATTGATTACGAAAGAGGTTATTTATCACTTATTTGAAGGTGAAGTGGATTTCTTAGATGCGTGTTCTTATTTTTGTGCATTCTTATTGTGACAAAGAATTGACAAAACATTTGAAGGAGTTACGTTATTGTGCTCAGTGATTATTGTCAAGGGATTACGGTCTCCCTATACATGGGTATACGTCGGCGCATGTGGTTTGTACAAGACATAAGACATAACGCTTGGTTATTCTACATCTTCAAC
The DNA here is from genome assembly GCA_910596185.1 of Chrysanthemum makinoi. NCBI lineage: Eukaryota > Viridiplantae > Streptophyta > Magnoliopsida > Asterales > Asteraceae > Chrysanthemum > Chrysanthemum makinoi. The sequence goes on from OU343222.1 coordinate 78,492,577, forward strand.
AAGTTTGTTATATTTGGTTTTCTTCACAAGTGATCATTACAAGGAGCTTGCAAATTTGAAGAATCATTTGACGTTCATGCACCACTCAAGGGGAAGTTTTTGATTCTCACTACTATTGATTAGTATTACTACTGATGGTTTAGCTTTCTATTGTTTCAAGTTCATTTTTAGTTGCGGAAAACTTCATGGAGGGTAATTTGAAACATTGGAAGGATGGATTGGATGTGTGGTATTGGTTTGTGGTGGGCAATATCAAATTTGCATATGTTCCCTATTTGTTGATAACAAAAAGGGGAAGAGATGTTTGAGTGGCATGACATGGATTAAGGGGAAGACAAAGGAAGACAAGATTTGTTTCATTTGTTTATTTTGTCATACACGACTTTGTTTATTTTGTCATCATCAAATAGGGGAAGATTGTTGGGAATCTTGATTTGATGAGACAAAGTAAATAGAAGAATGAAACAAAGGGACTTAAAGTGACAAAGATGAAAGCTACAAAAAGACGGAGGGACTTGCTTGCAAAAGAAGATTTATTTATTATAGTATATAAAGAGGACATGGGGTGTAGGTTTTAAATAAATTAAGTCTTCCAATATGTAGACGTCTAGTAAAGGGGGGTGTGTGTGTGTCTAGGGCGTAGGTCTTGTAAACGCCTAGACTAAGTGATGTAGTTAGAGATGATGACGAAGAAACCTTTATACAATAACATTGTTGTTTGATTATTCCGCTGTGCATGTTAAATGTTATTGTGATCCTAGATAAGGTCTAAACAACCTCGAGCATCGATTCTAACACTTAGTTATTGAATATTGATTGGTTGTCTCTTATCTTAATTGTTATTGATCTAGTATTGCGATAGGTCATCTGTTGTGTCATTAATGCTTGATTAATCTTTGTGAACCTTAGCTTATAGTCACTAGTGGAATCGTAGGCTAAACATCCAAAGAGTACCTTAGTGTTAAGTTTATGAATCCTAGAGATTTTGTAGTCATTAACCTTTGGTAGCTTCAAAGAGTTAGGGATAAACGCATACCCTACGACTTTAGACACACAACGCGATTAAGAATAAGGACATGAAAATTCAACCATCAATAGGAGATAACTAGGGAGTAATAAAACCTAAGTTAACACATTTTTAAATCATCATACGAGCACACAACAATAGACATAGACTACCCCTAGCATATATTAGATAATTAGATAATAGTAGAGTAATCGGTAGAAATACCACCCCCCAAATCCAAACCGCAAGATTCGTACCTTTCCATTTTCTAAAAAATATAAATAGCTAAAAAAATAATCTTCCTCAACCCCAACCTTAGCGTAGTAATTTATCACTAGCATTCCTATTCCCCTAGAGAACGATATCAATACCCGTGGCTTACCCTAATACTACACTACAACGATTAGGTTCACTGCCTAGGGTGTTATAAAACTTGCTCGACGAAAAGGAAGTTCCTTTGACCCCGAACGCGCTGTGTAAGCGTATCATCAACCTCCGGGCTTTATCGATTTCGAAAAACCTAAACATGTGTATAAGTTAAAGAAAGCTCTTTATGGTCTTAAACAAGCCTCAAAAGCTTGGTATGATAGACTCAAGTCATTTTTAATCAAAAACAACTACACCATGGGGTTAGTTGATAATACACTTTTTACTAAGAAAAAGGAATCACATATAATCATTGTTCAAATATACGTGGATGATATTATATTCGGATATACTTGTCAAGACATATGTGATGATTTCTCTAAAATCATGCATGACGAGTTCGAAATGAGTATGATGGGAGAACTAAGTTTCTTTCTTGGTCTACAAATCAACCAAGTAGAAGATGGTATCTTCTTTAATCAATCTAAATACATAAAAGAGATGTTAAAGAAATTTGGATTGGAAGAGTCAAAACCCATAAGAACACCAATGTCATCCGACACTAAGCTTACAAAAGATGAAGACGGTGAATCCGTTGATAACACAAAATATCGTGGCATGATTGGTAGTCTTCTCTACCTTACGGCTAGTCGGCCGGATATCATGTTTAGTGTTTGTCGATGTACTAGGTTTAAAAAAGATCCTAAAACAACACATCTAGAAGCGGTCAAAAGAATATTTAGATACATTAAGGGTACGACTCAATTAGGATTGTGGTATCCTAAGGGTACGGAGGTAGAAACAATTGTATATGCAGATTCTGACCATGCAGGTGATTATGTTGATCGAAAGAGTACAAGTGGTGTATGTACTTTTATGGGATGTTGTTTAACATCTTGGTTCTCGAAGAAGCAAACGGCATTGGCCATATTAACAACCGGTTTAATATGTCTCCGCCGCAAAGCATGCCAACAAGAACTATGGATGAAACAAGCGCTAGTTGACTACTTACATTCATCTAAGTGACATAGCCATTATATGTGACAACAAAGGTGTCATCGACTTAAGCAAGAATCCGTATTGCACTCGCACCAAGCATATAGAGATTCGTCATCACTTCTTAAGAGACAATGTTCAAAAGGGGAACACCTCTATTGAGAAGGTAGCATCCGAAGACAACATAGCCGACGTCCTCACCAAACCGTTGAAGCGGGAACAATTCAACCTACTTCGTCTTGGTCTTGGTGTCATGGAACAATCGTCATAATTAGTTTTTTAAACTCTACGAGGTATGTAAACATTAGCCTTCTTCTTTCTGAGTCTGGGATCTCTATTTCACATACAACTCACAAACAATACGGAAATTTTCAAAACCCAAAATAGGTTTTCTTTACAACTCGTACTTTCAAAATTTTCTTTTACTTTTCAAGGTAAGTTTCTTTTACAACACGTAATTTCATACCTATTTTTTTTCTCAAGGATAAACGTTTTCTTCAAACAAAGAAACTTCCTCAAAATGCTTTCTAAAATGATACTTCTTCCCGTATCACTTTCATAAAAGCTATTTCTCACGTCTAGGACAAACCTCTTTTTCATTATTAATACAAAGTAAAAACCCATTTTCATTGCATCTCATGTCTTTTGAATGCTAAAGAGAACACATAACTAATATGTGTTTTCGGGTACATTGATTTAAGCAACAATGAATTAGGAGCACTCGGGTTATCTCACATAATAGTATGCTTTTTCACTTCTAGTCTAATTTTATTTTCGTTTTAGGAGTCGAGATAACCGTAACTCCAAATGGTTTGCATATAGGCACACACTAGGCACAAATGTTTCCGAAAGGAAAATTTTAAGCTGCCTGAGTCAACAGTACCACGGATCCCAAAGATATGCCGGACGGTTCCTTCAAGGGAAGGATCCGTGGGATCCGTGAGACGTGTTTTAATTTCTTCTATTTTTCTCACTTTAGCTAAAAACCTCAATATTTTCATCTTTTTTCTCTTTTTACTAATGAGTATGTTACTTAATGCTTGTGTTCTCATGATCACATGCCTTAAATTCATATCTAATCATTAGATTTTAGTCCACATTTTGGGAAAGCATTCATTACAATGCATTATTTTTTTTATAAATAGGGTTCCCAAAATGCTTGCATCTTCATCACTCTCAACCTCACAAACAACCATCATCATGTCATCCAAAATATCTTCCAACATAGATGAATCACCTAGTGCAAACAATCCTTTTCAAGAAATCCAAAATTTTGTCCTACCACCTTTCGTAGTACCACCACCCAAATCTAGAAAAACCGCACGGATTAGCATCCGGCCTTGTTGTTTAGCCAAACCATTGTCAAATAGTTCATCACCAACGACTCTTTCACCACCAAATGGTTCCATAGTAGCACCTCCCTCATCTCAAACAAGCACACCACCATCATCACCTATCAAGTCTCCACCTAAAGTCACTCTATTGGAACTCCTTAAGACTCCAACAAGATCCCAACAAACCAACCCAAAAAAACTAGTCTTTTTAACACCTCCCACATCTCCAAATACAATTTTCAAAGACCTTGAAACCTCACCACCTTTAGCTCCCATTGTTTTACAAGAACATCTAGGTTCTTTTCCACCACCAGTTCCAAACATTCCGCACTTTGATCCATATTTTCCAACTTTTCCACCACAACTTCCTCATCTAACAAATCAAACTAACCCGAAAAACTTCCGCACACATTACCCACATCATTTACATTGTGAACATTGCCAATCCACTAGGGATATTGCAATAGAAATTAGGGAAGAGATGCGACTCATACTTAACCTCATCCTTGATCGCATCAACATCATCACTCACCAAAACATCCATCCATAACCTTATGCAAGCATGGAAGGAATCATCTTACTATTTTCTCTAGTATTTTCTTTTGAGTAATTTTCATTAGAACAGGTCTTGTTCTTAGTTTTACATGTTTGTATGTGGCATAAATACCACTACATTTTGTTATTTTATTACAAGGCTTTGTTTACATACCTTGGACCCCAATCTTGTTCTCGTCAATCACAAGATTATTTATGCATATTACTACTAACCTTTTCCTTGTAGGTTTTTGTTAATACAAATAAGCCGTAAAAACGTTTATTTATATTTTACGATCTTCTAATGTTTTGTCGATAACAAAAGTAAAATCATTTTAACGAAACAAATAGAGTACGTAAATAGTTTGAGTTAATAGTTTTCTAACACAATTAAGGTGTCACATAAAACACTAAAACAAGTATAAGTGATTTTATGATTTAGATACATATGTACAACAACTAGTGTTTACATATTGGGTTAAACATATACTTAAACTAAGTATACTAAAATGGGTAAAAACTAAGTGTATGCTAAAATGGGTAAATACAAGTATATACTAAATGGGTAAAATACTAGCAAATGGTTTTGACCCATAACCCATGGTTTTATATATACCACTTAACCAAGTTCATTGTATCTAGAAAGAAAACCATGAATCAACCCATGACCCATGAACCATAACCAAAAATACCCATGGGCAAAGAGGAGCGGACCACGGATCCCTAGCTTTGTGCTAGCCGGATCCCTTGTGGTAGGGATCCGTGGGATCCGGGGAACAGAAGAGAATTTTCTCTATAAATAGAGAGCCATTTCTTTCTCTTTACACATGGTTTTTCACACATACTTCCCCAAAGTATTCTAACCCTCTAACCTCAGATCTAAGTGATCTATGTAGTTTGTCTTTTGTTTTTGTGTGATCTACTAGGTTCCTTTTAAAGGAGAGATCACCACCTCTTGAAGACGTGCAAGCTCAAGTCCATGAGTTGCCATGCTTCGTCATCATCAAGACTACTAAGGTTCTCTTGTTGATAGTTCTTCCTTTCTCCATAGATGTTGGGTTGAAGGCATTAGTGAAGAATGCCGAAAGTGTCAAGATGAAAGCATTAGTGAAAGGTGCTCATCATCCGTGTCAAAGCATTATTGAAGGATGCTAAAGGTGTCAAGACGAAGGCATTAGTGAAGGGTGCCAAACGTTGTGTCAAAAGCATTAGTGAAGGATGCTAAAGATGTCAAGACGAAGGCATTAGTGAAGGGTGCCAAGCATTGTGTCAAAGGCATTAGTGAAGGATGCCAAAGGATCAAATCAAGTAGCATTTGGGAAGAATGCTTAGGTCGTATAATCGATGAGGTGCATCGTTATACATATGTGTATTTGTTTATCTACAAGGATGGTGATATCTTTGATGGTGTTGTAACAAGGAGTAGATCTCCTTGAGATTAGGTGTTGTGTCGTAAAGGTGTAGTTCACCTAAGGTGTGAAAGAACTAAGGTGCTTAGCCTAGTACCTAATAAAGGGTAGGCGACGTTGTGATAGGATTAGTTCTCCTAAGGTGTGAAAGAACTCGTTGGTTAGCCTAGCACCGTATAAAGGGTAGGCGACGTTGTGTTAGGTGTGGTTCAGCCTTGGTGTGAAAGAACTCGGTATTTAGCTTTGTACCGAAAAAGGTTGCTTACGACTTGTGAAGGCTTCTCCGCCACAAGGAGTTGGTGTAGTGCTTACGAACTCTAGAGTAGGTGACTCGGGAGTGGAGTAGGGCAAGGAAGGTGTCCTTGTAGCCGAACCACTATAAATAACTTGTGTCGTGGTGATGTGCTTCTTACTCTTTATATTTCATTTCACGCTTATATATCCATCTATCAACGTCCAACATAAAAAATCAAATGGATTGACATAAGTCGATCTAAATATTTAAAAGGAAGTTTTAAATTGGTAAAACTATTCAACCCCCTTCTAGTTTTCCACAATTGGCATCAGAGCTTCGTTACCAAGTTTCTTAAAGTATGTTGTACTTTAAAGACTTGATACGATCCGTGTATGTTTGAAAACTACAAAGAAGGATTATCTTCGTCATATTTTAAAATCACTATATTGTTTATTGTTGGACAATGATAGAATGCTCTAACATTTTTTCTTAAGCATTATCCATACTTGGATTTGGAGTTACCAAGAAGAGCATAAAGAATTTATCTAAATATTTCTTTTCGCAAAAAGAATATTTAGCCAAGCATTATCCATACTTGGATTTGGAGTCACCAAGAAGAGCATAAAGAACTTATCTAAATATTTCCTTTCACAAAAAGAATATTTAGCCAAGGTATGATTACTAATCACTTGCTTCTAATTTTATTATTGAAATCTTAGTTGCATGATTTATTAATAATTGTTTTAGTAGTTATCTATATTAAAGTTATCATCAAAAATAGTATTCTTCGACTTATTTGTAGAAACTACACTTCGAACTTCGTCAATAATGACATTCCTGGTTATTTGATAACTATTATCATTATTCATCACAAAGAATTTATTGACACTTCATCTATGTCAATAAATTTCCATGTGAAACTTCTTATTTTATAATAAAATGGGATTTTATTATAATGTTTGAAAAGCTTCCCAAGAATTATTACTAATTCTTAAAAAGGGAACTTCGTCTAATAGGAATAGTACTGAATCTTCAAAACCTCAAATCACAAGTTTTAGAACCTTAAACACCAAAACATTAGGCTTTTTAGAACTCCCAAACCTTAGTTATCAAGGAATGTTTGAGTTGATTTTTGCTGTTACTGGATCCCTCGGTTTACACTCAGCCGATCCCAAATGAGAGGGATCCGCGGGATCCGTGCAAATGTAATACAAGATATCATCAAGAACGATCACTGTGGATGTTCCACAATAATACTCACCTCAAAAACTCACGAACAAAAACCCAGGTACTGTTCATAGGAGCAAATTGATCATTCTCCTCAAGTCTAACAATCACTTGTGTAAGTATAATCTTCACTACATTGTTAGTTTAATTCCTTGATTTTTAGAATTACAATTTCTTCATCTTTAAGAGTTGGGTTCAAATGGGTTTATTATAATTTGTCACCACATTGTTTTCTAAGATAATCTAAATCAAAGAATTAACATTGTTAATACAAATTAAACACATTTCTTGAACTCAACAAAGATGATGAGAGCAAAATTGTAATCAAACCCTCTAGACTACTATTCACCATTAACACCACATTGGGGTTGTATTGTTTAGGAATATCATGCCTAGCAACAAGCAACAAGACTACCAAGACACCGCCCACTACATACCCATGTATCATAGGAAAAATGGTCTTAGTCCGGACGATAGAAAGGCCTTTAAGTTTCTCGAAAGGAGACTCTTTCATGAAGGTAGAGTTGTTGATCCATCATTTCTTGCAAACACCGACGTAAGGGAAGTTTTTGCAACTATTGGGTTTGATTGTTTATTGGATATAAACGAACAAATTTTCCCGGTCTTTGTGCTTGAGTTTTACAAGACAATGGGGATAATTAGAAATGATGACTGGTCCATCTCAATTGAATTCACCATCAATGAGCGAGAGTTTAGTCTTTCACTCATAGATTTTGGAAGAATTATAGGAGTTCCATATCAAGGCATTTGTATGTACTCGAATGAATGGTCTTTAGAACAACTACACACAATGGTTGATCATCATGATATTTACCACAATTTGATCTCGGAAGCAACCACGGTGAGGGACACCGTGTTCATGCCAAGAGCCTCACCATAAAGAGTCACAAGAAAGTCAAAAGTGATCCATAGGGATCCTTTTCAAATGGAGCTTTCGGAAATGTATGCATTGTATAGAAAGTGGGAGGATGTGATAAGAGAAAATGTGGTATGACTAGTAGGGAACAAGGACCACCCCAACGCATGTCTAAGCTTCATGATCTATTGCCTAGTGACCAATACTCAATTCAACCTTGTCTACTACATGGTTAAAAGAATGGCAAGTGTTAGAAGCATGGACAAGATGGTGCTTCCGTACGCAATGCTTTTAACCCGTCTCGCCAAATTCATCTTTGCTTTAGACCCTTCTCCACAATCCCTTGATCATAGCTTTTGCAATAAGGTTATGGTACCATTGACCGAAGGTAGAACAACAAGGTTTATGGTGGAAGGCAAGAGACCACACCCACCCACGGATTCCTCGAAGGAAAGGGAAAGGCAAGAAGAAGGAGGAGGTGAAGGGAGTAGTAGCAACCCACTCGCAAACATCGATCTTGACCCCTTGGACTACATCAACCAATTGCCAAACATCCCAAATGAATCACCCGAATGGCAAAAACCAAGGGAATATTCAAATGCTTCGCCAATTTCTTGAGGAAGAAGAAGTGAAGATGGTTTGAAAAAGAGTGGAGGACGGGTGAAGAAGTGAAGGAGAAAAAGAAAGGTAAAATCTTAGGAATCAAGTGCATGATGAACAATTTCAAACAATGGTTTGTAAACAATTTAAACTATGCTTGTAGTATGAAGATATTGCCATATCTTGGCATTAAAAAATCCTAACTTAGGTACTTTGAAAAAGAGATTTTACGACCTCTTGGTATGGTCGTCGTCACTCATTCTAGGAATTTGAGCTTTTCTTACTTTGATACAAGTTATATTAGTTGTGTTCTTGCATTTAGTCCCCATAGAAACAACTAGGAAAAGCATTTACTATAAAGTGCAAAGTTGCACATTTCCTGAAAGCTCTCTGATCTGCAGTTGGCGGATCCTAGAGTTTGAACTAGCCGGATCCCTCCCATAAGGGAACCGTGGGATCCGAGGGATCCGTATGCACCTGATGTGCAAAACAGATTTGGCTACATCATAATAGTCCACTAGAACACTTCAAACAAGTCAAACATAATACACTAGAGACAACCAAGTCTTCCGCTAATAGTTGAAAACCTCACTCTCATCCATGGCTTATATAGGATATACTTTTGAAATATTTCGTTTACTTATCAATTAGTCAAAACTCACCATAATTCCGCTCCAACACTCACACATTATCTATCACTTTTGATAGCACTTAAGTTTGGTCTACCCTTCAATTTTAGCAAATTGATCTTAATCATCTTTGACTCAAAATTAGGACCAAAAACTACTTTTTCATTTCTTCTTATTTTTAAAGATTTTAGTAAATTTATCCTAGGACATCATCTGATTTTTAGGACTTAGTATCACCGTTTTCCACAACAAATTAAAAGGAATCCTTGTCAAACATGTGGTTAGACTACCCAAGGTCAATGTTCTTAGCCAAAACCATCATTAAGCACCATTACTTGTTATGGTTAAGGATTTGAGATATCCAACAGCTAAAGACTTCAAAATCAAGTCAAACCCTCAAAATCCATTAATGACAAACCTTACAAAAGCATAATGATTTCACCTAGACCTTGTCCGATAGCCGATCCATGGTCTTTAACCAGGCGGATCCCTATCGAGAGGGATCCATGGATCCGCAGATGCAGAATGTATTAATCAGCTTCTATATTCAAAATCAAGTCACCCTTTGGTTCTCTAACCACTCTTAGCATACATTAATTAACCTCCTAGAGCTGATCAAAACCTCAAGAGCATGCTTAGCCTTCTAAGTGGTCAAGAATTTAATTCCCAAATTCAAATTATTCTTTATAAACCAAACATTCATAGGTTTATGGCACCATCCTCAATTACCTTTCAAAACTCAGAAATTAGAAGCTCACATTAGCATTTTCATCACCATGACAAAGGCTCTTAGCAACAACTCCTCAAACATAGGATCATCCAAAAGAAAGGGTCAAATGATCCATGAAATTTCATCCACCGAAACATCTCCTATTAGAAATGATGACTCTAGAATCCCACCTTATCAAACCCATCCAACAAAAGCTAAGAGAACCGCAAGGATTAGCATCAAACCTTTCCAACTAGAAAAAGGATCATCTAGTTCTAAACCAAACATGGCTAGTTCTAGCAAGCCATCAAAACCTTCATTCATTGAGAATGGACTACACTCATTGAATGAGCCTCTTCCTCATCCAAACATATATTCATTATTTCATTCACCTTCAAGAACCTCTCATTCACCAACCTTTTCATTAAATCGGGAACCACCTACAACACCAACTAGCCCATCATGGGAGACAAGGAATAACCTTGATCATATGGAAGAAGTTCCATTACCACCCTCATTTTTAGAACCTCTCCCAACTTCTCAAAATAAAGACCCTCAAACACACATTGATCCCCCTCAAGACATCCCTTTTCCCTTCGGGGCCAAACCAAGACAATATTTGCCCAAATTGTCTAAAAACTCAAGGACTTGTTCAAGAAGTACGAAATGAGATACATTTCATGTTCAATCATCTTCTTGCAAAATTGGATCAATACAACAAGTCCACTCATCCCTAGACTTAAGAACATTGTCACATTTTAAGTCTCGTAATGAGATTGGCATTAGTAGTACGTGTATGGCTAAGTTCATTCTCTTAGTTTTTAGAGATTTGGTTGTGTATCTCTTGTTTTATTGAATGAATACCTATATGCTATGATTATTCTGTGTGTTGTATTGTGCATATATCTCATTTCCTCACATAGCATTCCCTGACATTTCTTTCACCAAGATATCATGTCAACAGATAGCCTGATCCCTTCGAGATAACTAGACGGATCCCTTCTTAAAGGGAACCGTGGGATCCGTGGTATAGGAGCACAAATTTATACTAACTTGAGTCTCTTTTGCAGAAAATTATGCACTATACTCTTGTTTTTCTAATCTTTGTTTTGTAGTTATTCAAAATACATATGAAGATATTGACACCATAAAGCTAGGGGGAGCTTTGTGTCAAACGACATTGCAAAATCATTTGCAACTTAATTCATTTTTGGATTAACTCTTTGATTCGTTGTGAAGTGAGTGGTGAAAAACACAATATCAACGTATATCAAAATAACAAAACCCCTACAAATCAACCTTTTAGGGAAAGGGTTAACGTGCCAAATCTTACGGGTGTGATAAAAGTGATACCGGAAAAGTGATTTCCCGGGTCGTGTCCCAACGAGGTGTGAATGGAAGGAATCGTTGAGTTTCGTGATTTATAACTTGAATTGGTTTTTAATGATTTTGGATTGATTGAATTACGTTTCTACAAATTAATGAACGGGAAGGTAATTAAGGCAAGGAAACCCTAAATAACTAAAAATAAATTATTACTAAGCCTAAGGAATGACAAAACGAAGCTACACTAAGTCCTAGGGTACAAAAACTAAAAAACGTAAACCCGGCAAACAACCCGAGCCATAAACGTAAAATTTTTTGCAATTTAAGGGCTACGGGTGTGAAATTAATTTTCCTACGTTCTAAATGACCAAAAATAATTTTAGGAAAAAGCGGAATATTTTTTTGAGTTTTATATTAATTACTATGATTTAAAAACTATTTAACACTAATTAAATGATTAAAAATACAAAAACATTTTTTTGAAAATTCTGAAAAATTAAATAAAACTACTTTAGACACTATTGAATCTGAGAAAAATGAAAAAGTGCACAACTGCTTTTAGAATTCAACAGTCAATAAGCTAAATAAGTTTATAATCTAAAACAAAAAAAAGCTAGTTAAGTAATTGATTAAGGAGAACATAACCAAGAAAAGTCCCAAGGGCGTTATGCCGTGGTTGTGTTGGTGCTTAATTGGCAAGAGGTCAGGGGTTCGAATCCCACCTCTTGCTTATTTTTTTGAAATCTGCTTTGGGGAAACAACACAAACAATCAACTTGAAGACTTTTTGTTGAAAACTTAGCAGTAAGCAATATATACGCTTATTCCCACTTACTTTTAACAATCATATAAAACATTCTCTTAGTTTGGAAGACATGAATAGCAGACAACAGCCAGGCACAATGGTTTGAACTAGAAAATCCTAAACTAATTAAATGGGAACTAAGCAATGAAAAACTACTTATAAGCACAAATAAGCTAAAGATTATCTATTCTAGAATAACATACCTATTTAATAAGAATCCTAAATGAGCTAATGTCTTCTACTGATAAGCTAATGAATAAACAAATGACCTCGTGTGTGGCCGATGGTGCTAAAATTTAACGAGAGTTTAGAGGCTTATTTATAAGTTTCTAAAAGTGACTCCAAGAGCATGGTCAAGCTACAAAATAAAAGTTAGCATAGTGGAGATGTAATATAAACCAAGTGAGGGACAAAAAGGAGCTTTTAAACAATTAAACCAAGTCATATCGTTTCACCTGTGTTTGGGCTTTTCTTGCCGAGGCGTAACGTATATGGGTAAAACAGCTTTTAAACTTCAAACTTGAACGTGTTAAGGGTTTCTTTGATGCACTAAGTTGGAACCAATTTGAGTTGGGATTACAAGTAGTAAAGAAAAATCAAGCTTGCTTATTTTAGAAACCAATCGAGCCGATAAATGATCCCAAGATCAAGAAGTGTTAGTCATGCTTGTGCAAAGAAAAAGCATTTTTTTGGCAACTCAAAACCTTCAAGAAGCTTGGTAAAAGAAATGTAGCATTCTAAAATGACTAAATTGGTGAAAAGTAACTTGACCCAACAATTCAAACAAGTAAAATGTGATCTTTGCCTGTTAAGAATCGCCCGTACACCCCTTCAAGGATTGTTTTCACTAAAACAGATTTAGACTAATTCTTAAGACTTGGAAATTCTATTGAAGAAAGCTAACAAACCATTTAACTAAAACTATTTAGAGACTTGACAATCACTAAACAAGTATTGAGAACTTAGAAAAAAAACAGGAACAAAATTCAAACCATTTCATTAACTTGAATAAAATTACAGGGAATTTACAACTGAAAACTAATTTTAAAAACTAAATTAAGGGTGCCCTTCAAGGCTACAAGATATGTTCTATTTATACTACAAGGTCTTCAAGTCTTGGCTTCTTCATGTGTGATTCTTGTGAGAGAGTAGTCAAAACAAAAGGCTTTGTGCTTTTCTTGAAACAATCCCAGCCATTGAATAGAAGTAGGTAAGCCTTTGATAAACCGAAGTCGTCCCTTTGTGCCTTTGAAGCAGAGATTGGGGGAAACATGGTAGTGGTGTTGGGCTTTGGGTTAAACTGTAAAGAGTGTTAAGGTGATTTAGGGTGAGTGGTGAAACTGGGTAAAAGGAAGAAGGGAGGTTGAGTGTTCGGGGAGTGGAAAAGGATATTAGGGTTTGGGGAATGGAAAAGGGGAGAGGCGCAGGTTTATTCTTTTGGGAAGAAGGAATGGGTTAAACATTGACCGGTTGGATGGGTTTGGGCTTCAAGGGCAAATTTGGGTTTAAGTAGTAAATGGACTAAGGATTTTAGACTTAGGATTAGAATTGAATCCATTTAATATTTAAGGGACCAAAATTGTAATTCATCCAAACTAGAGGGACTGAAACTGCACTTTTCCAAAATTTATCAAAAGGACCAATTTTGACAAGTTTAATTTTCCCAAGGACAAAAATAATAATTTTCAAATTAAAAATGTCCTGGGGTAATTTCTGTCAATCTTTGAAATTTCGTGGACTAAAGTTGCCATTTTGCAAAATTGAATTTTATAAGGCTAATTTTGACAACTTGAAAATCCCTAAGGGCCTTTTATGAAAAATTAACTTGTTTTGAATAACCAGGGACTAGATTTGACAATTTATGCATAACATACAGTCTAAATATTTTTTCTGTCTTTTTGAGACTTTTCAAAGTGTTTTTGACTGTTTTTGCAGTGTAGAAGGAACAAAAATGATGAGTATTTACACACTCATCACTCTTCATGACACCCCATTGCAACATTGCAATATTCAAGGGGGAGCACGTTCTCGTCACTTAGACGAACCATTTGCAAACTTAATTGCAAACACAATTAGTTTATTTTAATGCTATGTCCTTGACGCTTTACATAGGGATGGACTCACATGGGTGTTAAGACGAGTACCATTCCCGTCACTTGCTCTCTTTTACATTTTTTTTTATAAAAATTGTGTTAGTTTCTTTTAACACTTTTTGTTTCGACAAAAAGGGGAGAAGAAAGTAAAACTACAAATTCAAACTTTTACGAATTTTAGTTTTTCCTTAAAATAATTTTATGTTTTGTCATCAACAAAAGGGGAGATTGTTAATACAAATAAGCCGTAAAAATGTTTATTTATATTTTACGATCTTCTAATGTTTTGTCGATAACAAAAGTAAAATCATTTTAACGAAACAAATAGAGTACGTAAATAGTTTGAGTTAATAGTTTTCTAACACAATTAAGGTGTCACATAAAACACTAAAACACGTATAAGTGATTTTATGATTTAGATACATATGTACAACAACTAGTGTTTACATATTGGGTTAAACATATACTTAAACTAAGTATACTAAAATGGGTAAAAACTAAGTGTATGCTAAAATGGGTAAATACAAGTATATACTAAATGGGTAAAATACTAGCAAATGGTTTTGACCCATAACCCATGGTTTTATATATACCACTTAACCAAGTTCATTGTATCTAGAAAGAAAACCATGAATCAACCCATAACCCATGACCCATGACCCATGACACATAACCAAAAATACCCATGGGCAAAGAGGAGCGGACCACGGATCCCTAGCTTTGTGCTAGCCGGATCCTTGTGGTAGGGATCCGTGGGATCCGGGGAACAAGAGAATTTTCTCTATAAATAGAGAGCCATTTCTTTCTCTTTACACATGGTTTTTCACACATACTTCCCAAAGTATTCTAACCCTCTAACCTCAGATCTAAGTGATCTATGTAGTTTGTCTTTTGTTTTTGTGTGATCTACTAGGTTCCTCTTAAAGGAGAGATCACCACCTCTTGAAGACGCGCAAGCTCAAGTCCATGAGTTGCCATGCTTCGTCATCATCAAGACTACTAAGGTTCTCTTGTTGATAGTTCTTCCTTTCTCCATAGATGTTGGGTTGAAGGCATTAGTGAAGAATGCCGAAAGTGTCAAGATGAAAGCATTAGTGAAAGGTGCTCATCATCCGTGTCAAAGCATTATTGAAGGATGCTAAAGGTGTCAAGACGAAGGCATTAGTGAAGGGTGCCAAACGTTGTGTCAAAAGCATTAGTGAAGGATGCTAAAGGTGTCAAGACGAAGGCATTAGTGAAGGGTGCCAAGCGTTGTGTCAAAGGCATTAGTGAAGGATGCCAAAGGATCAAATCAAGTAGCATTTGGGAAGAATGCTTAGGTCGTATAATCGATGAGGTGCATCGTTATACATATGTGTATTTGTTTATCTACAAGGATGGTGATATCCTTGACGGTGTTGTAACAAGGAGTAGATCTCCTTGAGATTAGGTTGTGTCGGAAGGTGTAGTTCACTTAAGGTGTGAAAGAACTAAGGTGCTTAGCCTAGTACCTAATAAAGGGTAGGTGACGCTGTGATAGGATTAGTTCTCCTAAGGTGTGAAAGAACTCGGTGGTTAGTCTAGCACCGTATAAAGGGTAGGCGACGCTGTGTTAGGTGTGGTTCGCCTTGGTGTGAAAGAACTCGGTATTTAGCTTTGTACCGAAAAGAGGTTAAGCGACGTTGTGAAGGCTTCTCCGCCACAAGGAGTTGGTGTAGTGCTTACGAACTCGAGTAGGTGACTCGGGGAGTGGAGTAGGGCAAGGAAGGTGTCCTTGTAGCCTAACCACTATAAATAACTTGTGTTGTGGTGATGTGCTTCTTACTCTTTATATTTCATTTCACGTTTATATATCCATCTATCAACGTCCAACATAAACAATCAAATGGATTGACATAAGTCGATCTAAATATTTAAAAGGAAGTTTTAAATTGGTAAAACTATTCAACCCCCCCCCTTCTAGTTTTCCACAGTTTTTATATTTTCTCACTTGACGTCTCATTCTAGGGGGAGCTACCGTCAAGGGGGAGTTAGAGATACGTGGACTATTTTTGCACACTTTATTTTCTCATTAGGGTCACTTTTTGTTTCGACAAAAAGGGGGAGAAGAAGTAAAACTTATGCTTTCAAAACATACATCTAATCTTAAGTTTTACTCAACATAACATTATGTTTTGTCATCAACAAAAAGGGGGAGATTGTGAATACAAATAAACCGTAAAAACGTTTATTAATATTTAGCGATCTCTTTGTGTTTTGTTGATAACAAATATATTATCATAAGTAAAATTATAAGGATATTTATTTTTGTAAAGCATCTACATACATAGTCATTTAATACAAAGTGTTGTAATAATTCACTTGTTATAATAGTTTATTAGGATGGGTAAAAACCACAACCCATGACCCATACCTATGGAGCATATCCATAACCCATGGAGTTAACCCATACCCGTTGTCTAGATGCATTGAATCTATTAGATACATTGTATCTACATAGATACCCATGGTCCAATGTCTAGGACCCATGACCCATGACCTATAACCCAAAAACCCATGGGCAAACAGGAGCGTCTCACGGATCCCTCAAGTTACACTGGACGGATCCCTTAGGCAAGGGATCCGTGCAACAGTGGCAAGAATTTTCCTATAAATAGAGAGCCATTTTTTCATTTTAACTCACCTCTCTTCTTACAAACTCTCTCATATATTCTTACATTCTTCTAACCTAAGATCACTTGATCTAGAGAGTAGTTCTTCTTTCTTTTATTGTGATTCTCATATAGGTCCTTCTCAAAGGTAAGATCACGAGCATTCTACAAGTCATCCAAGCAAGGGGTCCTTGATTGATTTGTTCCTCCACGAGATTTATGTAGCGAAGATCTTGTATTTCATATTTCACATATTTGTTGTGTTATAGTAGTGTTGGTTTAGTCCTCCGTGTTACGGACTCGGTATTTAGCTTTGTACCGGAAAAGTGTGCGACGCTAGAAGGTCTCCGAGTTGAAGGAGTTTGTTGACATAGTGCTTGAACTCTAAAGTAGGTGACTCGGGGAGTGGAGTAGGGCAAGGAAGGTGTCCTTGTAGCCGAACCACTATAAATCGGTTGTGTCATTTCTATCCTTTACTTTACTTGCTTTATTTACTTGCATTACTCTTAGATCTATACTTTCTCTTCATCCATACGATTTCACATAACATCGAATCTAAAGTTTTTGAAACTAACTTAAAATCGGCAAAACTATTCAACCCCCCTTCTAGTTTACCACAACAAACGTAAAATTATTTTAACGAAACAAATAAAATACGTAAATGGTTTGAGCCAATAGTTTAATAACACATTTTTACTAAGCATATTAAAACTATATCAAAACATTTTAGTAAATAAGTTATATAAAACCAAAGACATTTTTATAAAACACTAACAAGTAATATTATTTACATCTTATAGAAATGCATATATATAACAACCAGTGTTTACATTTTATAGAAATGTATATGTACTTTGTATATGTTGCAATGGGTAAGTAATGGGTAAAAACCAAAGTCCTTAACCCATGACCCATGACCCATGATCCATTGACTAGGTACAGTGAATGTTGTTGGGTAAAAACCAAAGTCCATAACCTATACCATAGAGCATGATCCATAACCCATGACCCATTGCATGACATCATACATGATGTCATGTTAGATATTATCCATGATTCATGACCCAAAGTCCATGACCCATAACCCAAGATCTATAAAGCAATGACTAGGTACATTGCATCTTGTTGGGTATCCATAAACCATTACCCATAACCCATGGTCCATAACCCATAACCCGGTTTGCAACCTGAAATCCGTACTAAACTGACCCGGTAGCCGGATCCCAGGTTTTGCACTAGCCGGATCCCTCTAATGAGGGATCCGTGGGATAGTAGACATGTTTAGCCTATAAATAGTGAGTCATTTCTCTCTTGCTCACCACCACTCTTAGATATACTTTGTCTCGGTATTCTAACCTCACTAACCACAGATCCAAAGGATCATTCTATGTAGTTTTATGTTTGTGTGATTCTCTAGATTCCTCTTAAAGGCGAGATCGCCACCTCTTGAAGACGTGCAAGCTCAAGTCATGAGTTGCTAAGCTTCGTCATCATCAAGACCACTGAAGTACATCTTGTTGATAGTTCTTTCCTCCCTCCATAGAAGTGTTGTGCTGAAGGCATTAGTGAAAGGTGACGAAGGGTCATGTTGAAGGCATTAGTGAATGGTGCCAAAGGTGTATATTCGATATGATGCATCGATGTACAAGTTATGTAGTTTGGGTTAGAGGATGTTGATATCCTCTCTAGTTTTGTAACAAGAAGTGTGTCTTCTTTGGGTAGTTGTGTTGTGGTGTAGTGTTGGGTGGTATTTCCTCCTTTGCAATGGAACTCGGTATCTAGCCTTGTAACGGATAAAGTGTAGGCGACGTTGTGTTAGGTTTGGTTCTACCTCGTGGAAGAACTCAGTGTCTAGCCTTGTACTGAATAAAGATTAAGCGACGTTGTGAAGGCTTCTCCGCCACATTAAGGAGCTTTTGTTGTGCTTATAAACTCTCGAGTGGGGTACTCGGGGAGTGGAGTAGGGCAAGGTAAAATGACCATTTTACCCTTTGACTTTTTAAAGTTGACCTTTGACTTTTGACTATTTGACTTTTACCTTAACGTAAAAGCAAATACGATAACCGGTAGTAACTGGTAATTTTCCTTGTGACCAACACAAGACTACGATAAGTCTACATGTTCAAAATACTTTATTTTCACCAATAATCATAATTTATATGAACTATTACTATTTTATCATTTTTAAGTAGATATATTACTTTTTACGTAAGACGCGTACTCAAACCTACGTTATTAGGTTTTAACAACATAGACACACCCTCTGTGACTTATCACATATTTAATATACCTAGTTAGAGTATATTGATATGTTTTAGACATTTTTATAAGTATTACAATTTTACGTTACCCGATTTTAAGTTTCGTGACTTAAGGGCTTAACATTAGTAATTACCGGGGACCAAACTACACCTCATAAACCAATAAGTATCACAAAATCACACATCATCACCCCATATGTATGTGTTGGGGTTTTTATGAATGTGTCAAAGGACACATGTCACATTTACACTTACATGGTTACCACTATATGAGATATCACATAACTTACTCACACATACATGCAAAATAGATCAAGATCACCTCCAAATACTCTCATATCATCCTTGTGACTCCCTCTTGCTGTTCCAAAATAATTATATCATCACCATCATTAGTTGATTTCAAGCTTCAAGTTATACATGAAAGATTGAAGGTTCAAGATGCTACAACTAGTCCTTGTGTTGTTTTCGTGATGCTTTGGTTAAATCAAGAGTTACACAATGGTTAGGAGCTGAAGTTAGGAGTGTTCTTGGGTTCTTAGAATAAGGGTAAAAAGGGTTTACAAGACTTGGGTTGAAGATTCACGACAAGGATTAGAGATTAGAAGGGTTAAGGGTTGAATTGTTCTTATTGTACTAGTAACTTGTCATCCTAATCCTTGTATGATTTGAGTTTATTTTCTTATCATTTAATATGATTGTAATAATATCTATAATTATTTGATGTAATTTGATATAAGTAGTATATGTAATATGGCTTAATTGATGTTGTACATGAGGTTGTGACCATAAAAACAAGCTAAAACAAGTCGTAGGTAAGTTCTATGAACATGAATTCTGAAACAGTCCCAAAGTTTGATTAAACTGATCATCTCAGTAAAACTTGAGGTTAATTCAGTAAGATAGACTTTTAGAACTATGTCTTACGGTCGTTTCGCCGGGTGGCGCACAGCCAAAAATGGCAAAACATGTCAAAATCTGCACACCATATTTCATTTAGGAAAAGCCCATGGTTCTGTTCATTTCTGGAAGTCGACTCAGTTATATGAAATGTAGCCAAGACCTAAACTTAAAGTGTGGCAAAGGCCGCGTGTCAAAAAAAGTTGTAGAACTCAACTTATGGTCGTTTTGGTAGGACTGAATGTGCAGTCAAACTTTCTGCAATGAAATATAAGTATATACTTGTAATTAGACCATTGATATAGGTAAAATTTGGACCTTAGACTTGATTAAGCTTAAGAAGCTGTTAGAGAATATAAAAATATGAACTTAAGCTTTTGAATCACTTAAAAAGGACTTGTGGTTAAAAAGTTATGCCTAGTTAAGTTTTACTAGATGAAAATATAGTGTTGAAACAAAAGCTTGCTGATACGATTTTAAATCACAGTTTTGACCATTTTCTGGTCTGAATCAGCAAAAGTGTAAAGCACGAAAGTTTCTCAGAATGACTTTTTATACAAAAACTCGGGTGCACATAAGCAGAAAGTGAACGACAAAACCTAAAAACGACAAAAACTAAGCTGGCCTATTGTTGACTAGAAAACAACCTTAGTGAGAACTTTAAGTGATATATTGATCATTTGAGGCTAATATAAAGCCTAGATTGAGTCAAGGTTGTTGTCTTGAGGTTGTCTAACTTAAACACATCCTTAATATGGTCTTGATTATTATTGCTTAACCATAACTTAGTCGCACGGCTAGTATAAGTCTAATGACCGAAACTTGTTTATTTAAAACTTGTTCACTAGACTTTGACAAACTAAGTAAATGACCATATGACATGTTAAACTACTTCACGACCTCTTGATTTTGATAGCCAAACAACATTTAAGGAATACTTTAACTTAAGAATTCATGTACAACATCATAAGCCAACAAACTACATATACTTGTACACTTATATCGTACAATATACTAAAACACGAATACTATGCTTTCTTAGGTAATCGTTAAAGATCGTGATCTTGTCATACTCTACCGTTGATAAAAATTATATCGTTACACTCCGCTGTTGATCACTACTGTGAGTTCATAGCCCCACTTTCTATTACTTAATTGTTTTACAAACCCTTGGGGGAGATACATGCTTTATTTTAAACCGAACACATTGCTTTCAAAATGTATACTTATCTGATTTTTTTATTAGTACTAAGTTACCGCATATGCCAAACTTAAGTCCCTAAATCATGAATCATTAATCACTAGTAAGAGTGGGCGCGAATATTATGAATAGATCTATTGGGAATTGGGATTGACGAATCCCATTTGTGTTGACCAGGTAGGCAAATAAACGCACTATATTTGAGTAACATTAGGTAAAAACGGAAATTTTACCTATTAGGGCTGGTACCAACAATTTCACCAATTAATATTGGAGAAAGTTAATGCCTTTGTTGCATGATGCTTAGTCTAATATTAACTGTTTTGTTTTCAAACCATTAGTGTGAGTCTATAGCTCACACTACAAACATAATGTGCTCAACCATCAAACAAACTCTATGAATTTCACTCAACCTTTGTGTTGACAGTTTTAAGCATGTACTTCAGGTCCATATTGTACGAGGCTGGCACGGAGGAGCACGGATACTCAAGAAGGCTATAAATTTTATTATCATTCGAAAACCCATTCAATGTATTTTGTAAACCGTGAAACTACTGGGACCTCATTTTTGTAAAATCTGATATTTATATAAATCGAATGATAAATCTTTTAAAACGACTCCATTAGAGTTCGTTTTATATTGTTATGATCATGTAGCCATGAAGTAACACCCAGTTTGAATTCCGCTGCGTATCACGAAATTGGGGGTGTTACACAACATGAGTATGAAAAATACTCGTTTTATTTCCATAGGTCTCACCATATCTCATGAGTATAACTTCGATCATCAACTCGCTTATGCCTACATTCCTAACATATCTCTTGAGCCTAACACCCCTGGCAATCATGTTCGTGGGTTCAATAATCTCGAAACTCGCTTCTTTCATGAAGGACGTGTTGTTGAATCACTTCTAATCTTCCAAAAAGGTATCAATACTTTATTCTGCACCATAAGACTAGAAGGTCTTCTCGAGATCAACGAGAAAATTTGTCCGCGGTTTGTTTTAGAATTCTCCGTCAAGTTGAACTCGTTCATAACGAGGATCGTTCTCTATCACTATGGTTTTGGATCAAAAACCAAAAGTTTGTTTTGACCCTTGAGCAATTTGCTCACATTCTTCGAATTCCAAATTATGGACAATGTGCTTTAACTGAAGATTGGTCCCTTGATTCTCTCTTTAACTATCGTGAAGAAAACATTCCATATTGTTCATACATACCCTCTCCTCAAGAAATAACTCGCTTTCTATGCACTCCTTAATCTAATTAGTCAAGTCCAAACATAATTCATACACATGGTGATGTGGGCCCAAGTGTTGATGAGCAGGCTATGATGTTTCTGGAGGCCCAAGATCGTGTGACAAAAGGGGCCTCACTAAAATGGGCATAACTTGGGCTACGGAGTCTTTTTAGGCTAATTACCACCAAATCGAAGCTTGGAACGAGGAGCTCATGATGGGAAACTGACTTCGTCGGTTTACAGAACTTCCGAGCCCCGAAACACTCTATTTTATGAGTTATTTGCATTTTAGTGTTTTTCGGTCTTTTTGGACTTTGTTTTGTAATAACTTTCGCCCGCTTGTCTTTTAAGGCCCGCTTTTTGTAGTCCTATTTACTAGTTCCTTTGTAATGTGGGACAATCAGTTCCAAGAAATATGAAAAGTCTATTTTTGGCAGCTTTTTGCTAAGAATTATCCTAGTAATCGGTATTCAGTGAATCAACGATTATTGGAAGAGTTGTTCCTGGCATTCGTGTGAATCAACAGGATCAATTTGTGTTATCTTGTTTTAGTACTACATCACATGGACTCTGGGATGATCTTAAAACTCTTGCAATCTTGAAAATGTTTGGAGTCTTACAGGAAATCGTGAGATACTTCCCGCAATCTTGCCTACTTCTTCGTAAGGCGAATTGTAAACCTCCAAGGAAACAAGAACAAACTAATACCATATGGGATGTTTCTGACACGCCTTAATCATCATGTCATGTACTATCATCCTCAATTTCAAGCCCTCAATATATACTAGTGAACAAAATGATGGAACCTTTGAATACATCTTTCATCACTTCGTTCTTCATTCCTGAATCATCAACTACTCACAACCCACTCGACGATCCATCAAATGAAAACGTATGAGAAAAATAGTTTTCTTTAATAAAATCGATCATTAGACTTTGTCTTTAATTTACCATTGTAACTTGATCATACCTATGAAATAAAGCTTTTGTTGATCATCATTCTTAAATATTTAATGCTCTTACATGCTACTTTTACCATGTCTTACTTTTATACATGAATGCTTACTATGAAGATCATTAGTTTCAAAATTTGATACCTAGGGCAAAATATTGCACGCTCACTATTGAGAAAACTGTCCCAGATGTCGGATCCCTAGTTTATAACTAGCCAGATCCCTCGAGTGAAGGATCCGTGGGATCCGGGCAAACATAAGTAATTCTTCTTATTTCATTACATCACCCCAACCTTCCAGACCTTATTGAACTAGTTAAACATGCTTCATTAAGAACATTTAAACTTTCCTTAGCCTCAGTTGATCTTACACTCACTCATGAATGACTTAGGATCACATTCAAGATATTTTTTATTTATCATTACTTCAAAACTCACCATCTTTCCACTCCAATGTTCACACATTGTTCCATTCATCTAAAAACACTTAGGTTGATATTTTTCTCAATTTTAGTAAATTGATTTTAGTCACCTTGATCTTAAAATGGTCTAAAAACTAGTTTTTTATTTCTTGTAATTTTTAAAAAAATTTATAAATTTTCCTTAGATCATCATCTGGTCTCTAGGATCATTTGACTCCACTTGACACCCTCAAAATTCTTAGTTTCATCCTTGATCACCCATTGGTGTTCATGAAAACTCCATTTCTTTCCATAAAATACATCATTAGCTATCCCCACTCATGATGCTTGATCATTTAAGTCTCATATCATTTAAGACACATGAGGAGACTAAAATCACTCAAGATATGTAGGTACTTAACCTTACTAGAACCTCATCAATCCTTTTCTTGGCTCTTGAGATCCGGATCCTTGGGTTTAGCCTAGCCGGATCCCTCAAGTAAGGGATTTGTGGGAACCGTCTGCTGCATTATTGAATCCTACTTGGTACAATCATTTCATACCCACTTTGTTAATCTAAACACTCCACATTATCTTAAATGACTCTCTAGATCAGTACAAATCTGTAGTTGACTCTTGTGCATACAAATCATTGCAATTTAAAATATTTTAGTGGTTTAAGCTTTAATTCACTTGTCAAATCTTCTTCCTTACAAACCACTTTTGTTAGAACTTTCAAATCACCATTAACACACTCATTCTCAGTAGCTAAAGTCTTCCTTTTTACATTTATCCTTTCTACCATTTCACCATGAGGAAATCTCCTAGTGCTAACTCATCAACCAAAGGACCTCCCAAGAAGATTGCTCGGGTTGTTCATGAAATATCCTCAACCGAATATTCACCCATCAAAGCCTTAAACGCTAGAACTCCCTCACAACCAACTCTACCAATCAAACCAACTCCCAAAAGGATTGTTCCTACAAGACAACCCTTGCCAAACACTACCATACCTCCTAAACCAAACACCCCTACCTCTACTAAACCATCACCTCTAGTACCTAAAGCTATTTCTGTCACCACTCCACTCTCATCCCCACATCTTTACAACTTAGAGGACTTGCTACCTTGTCCATCTCATCCACCACCATTGCCAATATTTTCCTTAATTGAAAAAATGGTGCCACAACAACCTTATCACCAAAATTTTGGTGTTGAAACCACACTAGCACCCGTGTCCTATTCTCCATCTCCCTCAAATGGTCCATTTTGGATTATGAGGAATCACCAAACTCAACAACCGGACCATATGGAAGTAGATACTTCTTTACCTCCACCATGAACACATATTCCACCATCTTCACCCTTAGTTGAACCACCTCCAACTACATCAAACTTGCCTCCACAAATCCCTCCATCCTTTATGGAACCTCCACCTTCCTCATCAAACCTTCCACCTCAAACCACTCCATTCCTACCACCACCATTCCCTAGCCATGACAATGATTGCTTTCATTGTTAACATGTCGAAGGGCTAGTGCATGAAGTACGTGACGAATTACGTTTTATGTTCTATCACCTTCTCGAACGTTTTGATGAGATCAACTTAGAAATACAAGCACAAGTGGTGCGATTCTCTAGTCTTAGGTGCAACTTAGAATTGTTAGGAAATTTACTACATGTTTGCATCATTTTCTTAGTTTTAGAGATATGTGTATCATTTCTCTTATTTTACAGAATGAAACTACATGTTGTATGCTATATAGTTATGAGAATTTGTTTGGTGCAACAATACATAACTCATTTGGACGTTTACGTCACTACATTGCTGCCAATAATGCAGGTACACGGTTCCCAAAATTTAGCTTAGACGGATCCCTCACAGGAAGGATCCGCCGGAACAGTCCAACAAAAGCACATTTTTTTTACTAATGTTCATCTCATTTGCAGGAAACAATGCACCATATACTTGTTTTCTAACCTTTGTTTTGTAGATTTACAAAATACACATGAAGACTTTGACACCCTCAATAAGGGGGAGCTTTTTCGTCAAAGCAAAGCATTGCAAAAACGCTTGCAATACATTCACTTAGGTTTTCCAAATTACTTGACGCCCTCCTCAAAAGGGAGCACTCATCAAGGGGAGCATTTTGTCAAAGACGAAACCATTAAAAAAATACTTGCAATACACTTGTTTAGCTTTCCAATTACTTGACGCCCTCAACAAAGGGAAGCATCCGTCAAGGGGGAGCTAAGACGAGAATATTTCTCTCATCTTACTTTTAGTTCTCATTTCGTTACTTTTCACAAGTTTTCTCAAAACATTTATTTTCACAATGTGTTAGTTTCTTTTCGACGCTCTTTTTGTTTCGACAAAAAAGGGAAGAAGAGAGTAAAAACTCCAATTCAAATTTTTACAAATTTTATTTTCTTCTTTAAATAATCTTATGTTTTGTCATCAACAAAAGGGAGAGATTGTTAATACAAATAAGCCATAAAAACTTTTATTTATATTTTACGATCTTCTAATGTTTTGTCGATAACAAACATAAAATCATTTTAACGAAACAAATAAAATACGTAAATGGTTTGAGCGAATAGTTTACTAACAAACTTTTAATAAACATATTAAAACTATATCAAAACATGTTTAGTAAATAAGCTATATAAAACCAAAGACATTTTTATAAAACACTAACAAGTAATATTGTTTACATCTTATAGAAATGCATATGTATAACAACTAGTGTTTACATTTTATATAAATGTATATATACTTTGTATATGTTGCAATGGGTAAGTAATGGGTAAAAACCAAAGTCCTTAACCCATGACCCATGATCCATTGACTAGGTACAATGAATGTTGTTGGGTAAAAACCAAAGTCCATAACCCATACCCATGGAGCATGATCCATAACCCATGACCCATTGCATGACATCATGCATGAAGTCATGTTGGATATTATCCATGATCCATGACCCAAAGTCCATGACCCATAACCCAAGATCCATAACCCAATGACTAGGTACATTGCATCTTGTTGGGTATCCATAATCCATTACCCATAACCCATGGTCCATAACCCATAACCCATAACCCGGTTTGTAACCCGAAATCTGAACTAAACTGACCCAGTAGCCGGATCCCAGGTTTTGAACTAGCGGGATCCGTGGGAACCGTGGGACAGTAGACATGTTTTGTCTATAAATAATGAGCCATTTCTCTCTTGCTCACCACCACTCTTAGATATACTTTCTCTCAGTATTCTAACCTCACTAACCACAGATCCAAAGGATCATTCTATGTAGTTTTATGTTTGTATGATTCTCTAGGTTCCTCTTAAAGGCGAGATCACCACTTCTTGAAGACGTGCAAGCTCAAGTCATGAGTTGCTAAGCTTCGTCATCGTCAAGACCATTGAAGTGCATCTTGTTGATAGTTCTTTCCTCCCTCCATAGAAGTGTTGTGTTGAAGGCATTAGTGAAAGGTGCCGAAGGGTCGTGTTGAAGGCATTAGTGAATGGTTCCAAAGGTGTACATTCGATGTGGTGCATCGATGTACAAGTTATGTAGTTTGGGTTAGAGGATGTTGATATCCTCTCTAGTGTTGTAACATGGAGTGTGTCTCCTTTGGATAGTTGTGTTGTGGTGTAGTGTTGGGTAGTAGTTCCTCCTTTGTAATGGAACTCGGTATCTAGCCTTGTACCAGATAAAGATTAGGCGACGTTGTGATAGGTTTGGTTCTACCTCGTGGAAGAACTCAGTGTCTAGCCTTGTACCGGATAAAGAGTTGGCGATGTTGTGAAGGCTTCTCCGCCACATTAAGGAGCTTGTGTTGTGCTTACAAACTCTCAAGTGGGGGAGTGGAGTAGGGCAAGGAAGGTGTCCTTGTAGCCGAACCACTATAAACACTCGTGTCATGGTTTTGTGTTCATTTACTCTTTATCTTTGCATTGCTTACTTATATGCTTATCTATCAATATGCAACACACATACCAAATAGATTGACATAATTCGATCTAAATATTTTTAAACGAAGTCTTAATCGGTAAAACTATTCAAACTCCCCCCCCCCTCCCCCTTCTAGTTTTTCACACAGTGGTTGAGGGAAAGTTGAAGGAAAACATTTTGGAGAGAGAAAAAACTGATGTGACAAAGGAAAACCTATGACCACACCCTTCACACTTAGGATAAGCTGGAAACACATATTCATTTAAAAGTTATTTTTCTTCTTTTTAGAATTAAACTTAGAAACGCAATATCAATTTCCTTGTGCCCTTACTGTTAAAGTACAAATGCGTGTTTTAGAAAATTTGATAGGTGTCAACCATCACCTTGTAACATGGAGAAACATATAACTTAGTTAGCCTACTCCAAATAGGTGGATTTTTCGGCAATGAACTAATCATGTGAAACTGCTCTACGCCCATCATTTGAGATTACCCAAAGTAAATCAAGTTCACCGAGTAAGCTACTTAAATGGTGGTCTAACTAAGTAATCTATTCAAACGGGTGATTTTTATACATTAAACCATATTTTTTCTAACCGATTTTAAAATTAACCACTTACACACTTATAGAATGCATAATACAAGTGTTAAATTTACAACTTTTCAACTGATAAAATACACAAATACATATACAATTAACACTTGTACACTACAACAAAAAATGACATTTGTGCTACCTTTTTCCATATACTTTAGAAAGCAATTTCATTAAAAAAAAATTACCATTATAAGTAGGTACAAGTTTAATATATTTATAAGGACGAAAAGATACTTGAAAGCATATCATTTTTGATACTTAAAATTTTATGCATAAAAAAAATTCACAAACAAACGTTAAGTTTGACCAGAGTTAAAAGAAAATTTGTATTGACCGAACAACATACGAATTAAAAGAACAATTATTGGATTGAAATTCGAATAGGGAATCGATTGAATCAAAGATTTTATTATCAATATAAAAACATAAACTTTCCCTAAAACAAATAAGATATTTAAATCTATTAATTAGCTATGTAAGAAAGTTACTCAAACTTAAAACTCGTCATAACCTTAGAAAAATAAAAATGGTCAAAATAAACTCTAAACTTAAAAACAACATCTATAAAATTTTAGTTATTGAATTTTGACTTGAGTATAGAGCTTAAGATCTTTTCCCACGGTAGAAATTTATAAACTGAAAAGTTGGTATTAAACATAAAGCATAAGATCTATGTCGCCACAAGACCTGCATCAAATAATGAGAAAATCTCGTCTTCGAATTTGCTTCACTTTCCCCTTGTATTCTTATCATTCAAGCCTTTATCCCTTGCATCGAATTTCCACTCTTGAGAAGAACCCGACCTCGAGTCTTAATTGTCTCCAAACCCAATTTGCTAACCAAAATTTTGTGACGACCATAAACCCAACTTGCTATTTTTACCAATAGACAAACCAACCAAACAATGTGTATTCACTTGAATTACCATACCTCTTATTAACCACATAAATTTGAGTAATGATAGGGAGACCTAACTCACATGAATAAATTTATGACTAAACAATTCATCATGTGACATGTGTAATGTATATTTTCTCTTTCATAATCCTCACCATTGATCTTGTCATGTGTTATCATCTTAGAGTTAGACATATCTTTAGGCATGAAGTTTAGTCATGCAAATCATTTTCCCATCAATTTATGCGATTTTGAATCGATGTTTTCCTCAAAATCATCACTTAAAACATGTTCGGTCATAAGAGGTTCCACGCGATTAACATGAACAACACCTTTCATCTTTACATGTAACTACTTCCTCAACAACATGCACTTCTTCCTTAATATCACTAACACAAATTGGCATCAATTCTTCTTCCAATAACATGTCTTAAATAGGTTGTTACCGGTAGTCCTCCTCTATCTCAAAACTTGGATAATTTTTGAAAAAAATGTATACTCCTCCCCTCTTCTTCCCTACATCCCATAAAATAGGTATAGATTCGATTTCCTTTATCAACAAAGGGTTATCATGATGTTCCTCATGTAAAACAGGATAGTATGGAGCCTTCGAGACGCACTCATGACTTGAAACTCTCATCCCAAGACTACATAAGGAACCATGATAGTTTGAAAGGGCCACTCAAGTATCTCAACTCGTAACCCGAGACTACATATAGGTTACTTCCAAACGATTCCACGGTGATTTCCTGAATCACAAATATACGTAAATGGGATTTCCCAATCTAGGGTCTCCCAAGTCCATTTAGGGGGGTGTTTGGGATTGCTTATCGAAAATAGATTATTCGTTTTGAAAACGGATAATCAAATAATCAGCTGTTGCAAAATGTGGTTTTAAAATATAGTGTTTGGATTAGATTATGCTATTGGATATCGCAATAATCATATAATCAGTTTTTTTAATGTTTGGCAAAACAAATTATATAAAAACTTTAGCAATAAATTACCAAAAAGGATACGGAAAAGACAAAACTTTGGACATGTGAAAACAATTAATATGGGCATTATAGTAATTAAAAGAAAAAAAGAGAATCACGTTTTCAAAAAGTAAGGGATGAGTGGCATTTCCAACACGTCATTTTGAAAGCCTCATAACGCAGAAAATTGATTTTTGAAGTTTGTTTGCCAAACACCAAAAACTGATTATTTGCGTTTTATAAATGCAATAATCAAATAATCTATATACAAACGCAATCCCAAACACCCTCTAGATATGATATTCTCCTT
This sequence comes from Chrysanthemum makinoi, assembly GCA_910596185.1. Lineage (NCBI taxonomy): Eukaryota > Viridiplantae > Streptophyta > Magnoliopsida > Asterales > Asteraceae > Chrysanthemum > Chrysanthemum makinoi. The sequence continues at coordinate 78,523,041 of OU343222.1, forward strand.
TCAGCATTCGAATTCTTGAATCTATTGCTTGAGGCTTGCAATCTTCACGTCACACGGATCTGGTTTGTTGCCTACTTCGACAGGTATACGTACCAGATGACTTCCATGATTTCTTTGACCACTGGTACCATAAATCTGATACCAAAGGATGCACATCATAACATTCTAACTACATACGAATTAAAAGAACAACTGAATCAAAAATTCCAATATGGATCAATTCGATTAAAGCAAAGCTTCATTATCAGTATCAAAACATAAACTTCCTAAAACCCTAAAACAAATGAGATATTTAAATTAAATAATTAATTAGCTTAGAAAGAAAACTAATTAATCTTTAAACCCTGGAAAAATGAATGCCAATAACCAAATGTCTTCCATGATTTCTTCAACCACCGATACCATAGATCTGATACCAAAGGATGCAGATCATAACATACAAATTAAAAGAACAACTGGATCGAATATTCCAATATGGAGCAATTCGGTTAAAGCAAAGCTTCATTATCAGTATCGAAACATAAACTTCCTAAAACCCAAACACAAATGAGATATTTAAATTAAATAAATAATTAGCTTAGAAAGAAAACTAATTAATCTTTAAAATCCTTTTAAACCCTGAAAAAATATTATCAATACATTATGTTTTAGGTCCGTCCTTGTGGTTGCGCAAGGTGGGCAATCAATAAGGACCCGAATTTTTTAATGCCTAAATTTATGTGTGTTTTGCACAAATTTATATAATTATGAATAGAAACAAAGAAATTTTTATATGTATGTTTAAAGAATGACGTTTTTTACGTAAATAATTCTCATTATATGTATTAAAAAGAATACATTTTTCATTTAGTCTTTACTATGAGGCCCTATTATCATTTTTCGTCCAAAGCCTCCAAAAACTTCATAACATGCTAACGGGCCTGCCATGTCTGATTTTGAGACGAAACAAGCTCACGAGTCATGACTTTCTAATTACTACTAGACATGGACGGAACTAGGATCAAATATGACTAGGTGTACAAATTTTTTTGAATCGTAATATAGAAACACATTTCAATATACCGGGTGCATTTAAGATGCACGTAGGAAAAGTTGATTTTTTTAAAAAGATTAACACTACATCGAAAAATTTCATGAGGTTCTCGGGACCCCGCGAAACCCCTTGGTTTCGTCGTTGTCACTCAGGGACGGAGCCAGGGGGTCCTATATAGGTGCATGTGACACCTATGGATTTTTCCGATTTAGTGTTAATTTTAAGAAAAAACATTGATTTTTTCTAAATACATCTTAAATGACTCCAGTCTATTGAAATGTGTTTTTTGTTTTATTTAGTTACCACCTTAAACTCTATTATATTACGATAAAAAAAAATTATGCAGCCGACGATGTTTGTTATTTACTCCGTCCCTGTTGCCACTAGTCCACTGGTAGAAGAAAATTCAATTAGCCTGGACATGACATCCTATGCAAGTTGAAACTGGTCAATAACTTCGAACACTCAACTAATAGATAATTAAATTATTTTGGACGGTTGGCAGATACGAATATTTCCACAAACAAATAATATCACGTTATAAACCTTCAATAAATAGCAACATTGTAAACCTTCAATCTAATAAGATTTAAGATAGTAGAAGAATATAATGAATAAATTTTACATATAATTCAAATAATGGATGAATATTGTCAATGAGATCCTTAAAAAATTCGTTATTTACTACCATCAAGTTAAATGATTGGTATACTTTGTTAATGATCTTCGTAAATGGGTCATCAAAGAAACCGGTCTAACGACTGAACTATCATCACACTCGTATCATCAATGGACCCTCGAGACAATGAAAGTTCGACTAGTTTCTTGCAAGCCAAAGCGGTGTCTAACTTGTCGTTGCTAACACAGAAAGCTCTAGCTAAATCGACTGCTTCTTGATTACTAACTTTGTCCCATAAGCCATCGGATGCCAAGATCAAAAACTCGAAATCAGGCAAAATTTTGACAGCTTTTGTTTCGGGTTCAGCCGTTAGCCATTGCTTAAGGCTACGATCGCCAATACCTCTTGAAACTGCTAATGATCCGAGCACTCGTGGAACACCATGACTACAATCAACATACCCACCCTACAATACGAATTTATAAACAAGAAGTGACCAGTAAATCAGTAATCAATAAAAAATCAATAGCAAATGTCAGATAATTTAGTTCTAAAGGAGAACGCTTACGAGTGATTCAATTCTAAGCTTTTCGTCTGGTCTTGATGGGCGGTGATCCGAGGTGAGAGGTGTGGCGATTCCACCAATGCTCACAACCGCACGACAATCACCTGCGTTTGATACAAAAAGATTGCTGTCTCGAATAAGGGCTGTCACACAGCAAGATCCACCACGGTGATCTTGAAGTAGAAATTGTGCATCTGTGTTCAAGTAACCTTGCTTTATTGCTTCAATTATGTTGTTTTCACCAGTTTTTTCTATTTCAGTCACAATATTCTTATATAAATTTTCTGCTGCAAATGCAGCTGCTTTTGGTCCACCATGTCCATCAAAAACACCAAAGAATGCCTGAAAAACAACGTAAGAAACTTTTAAAGAAAATGCTAATTAATAACATCTAATAGCAACGTTATATATACAATTCCTTCGTTTTAGGCAGGTTTCCTAATACTTGTTATATATTTTGAGCATTTGTGTACCAAAAAGGTTCAAGATTACAAAAGTAAAACATAATTTTCCAACTTCACTTGCAATCCGAAACATATAAAATTTCACTGATTTAGTATTATTATTGTATGTAAGGTGCACATCTACTAAGAATATATATAAGAATACGGGTACTTTACATTAGACTCCTCAGCACATGTTTCGTGACGATTGAACTAGAGATTAGTACTTAAACCGGATTGAAACTTTGAAAACCTAATTTTTTTCATCAAAACTACATCACTAATCTAAAGTAAGAAAAATCAGTTTTATGCAACAGTTAAGTTTGGTAGAGCATAACATGATTTTATAGTTTGGTCCCAGAGTTTTACACGACTAATAGTTACAAGAAAAAATATTAGTAGTACCTGTTTATGTTGTCCATTAAACTCAACAACAGCTTTAAACCGATCTTCCATAACATCTCTTTTCCCTTTCTTACAATATACGGAATATCCATCTCCGTCAACCTCGACCACCTTCCACCTGTCCTCCTCCTTCTCCTTCGCCACCATGCTCGAAAATCCAAACGTACCAGCCGGAATATTCAGCTTAGCTGGTCTTTTTTTCTTAGAAACAGAAGGCGAGCTAGAACAAGAAGTGGCTCCAACACTTGGCACTAGCGGACGGAACGTGAACGTTGGTGGCGAAGATGATAAAGATTCGGACGATGATTTGCAAGAGAAACTTGATGATGGCGAGAATACTGGTGATTTTGGTATAGAAACGTTGATCATGTTTGCGTTTAATATCTATTTCTTCTGTCTTTCAAAAAAGTAAATAAAATAAAAAATAATGTAATCTTTTTTTCGAGGTCATATGTTGTTTGAGGATTTTATTTATAGGGTTGGTTATATGTGGGAATATCGGTGGTCAAAGAAGTGGGGCCGCGTATTATCCGTGTTGTTTTCTCATCACGGTTTCGCTTGTTTTTCAATTGAGCCCATTAACGTCCTTCCTTTGCTATTTCCGTATTTTGTTGAGGTTCAATTATTTTGTGAAGAAGTTATAAAAAAAATTGTGAAGAATAATTAGTTTGTGTCTCAAAACTCACCAATAAAGTGGTTTGTTGGTCACTTATCTCACTATAATAAATTTGCCATTTTTACACGTTTTTTCTTATATAAATTATGAACTTTCTTTTAAAAATTTGCATTCAGTCTCACATTTAAAAGTGTGAAGCATTATTTCAAAATCAAAAATCACCACACTTAAAAGTGTGAAGAATTATTTCAAATCAAAATCATCACACTTAAAAGTAGGGGTGTTCAAAATATCCGACAAATCGATGAACCGAGCCGATCCGCTCAATCCGAAACCGTAAAAAACCGATAACCGAAGAAACTGAAACCGAGAAAACCCGAAACCGGAAAAACCCGCATATCACGGTTCGGTTTCGGTTTTCAATTTTACTTATCCGCGGTTACCCGCACCGAACCGTGTATAATATATATGTAGGTTTTAACAAACCATTCATAAAAATGGACAAGTATTAACTACATATTTGCACTACTTTTATCATATAACACATTTTTACTTACCTGATATAATTATGTATTAATGTCCATGGATTACATATGATTAAAGTGATCGTAACCTATAAACGTCAAATAAATAGTACTACCTCCGTCCCATTTTTATTGTCCACTTTGACTTTGACCGGTCTTTCTTGTTCAACTTTGATCATTAATATATTTATTTGTGTTATATAATACTTGATGAAAATTATACCAATGAAAAATCCATTTAAGACCCAATACATTCATATATTTTTCATCAAGTATTATATAACACAAACAAAAATAATTATGGTCAAAGTTGAAGAAGAAAGACTAAAAAAGTCAATTGTGGACAATAATTTTGGGACGGAGGGAGTATTAGTTATTTTGTTACATATGATAGTATGTTTTATTGTGACGGAACAACTTTACAATGACTCTAATATCTTCAACGTCATTTAATTTTACTACCAGGAAATATTAAGTTATAATTTTAGTTATTGTTTGTCCTATTTGAATCGATTAATTTTTTTTAATGGTTAACCGTGACCCGAATCACGGGTAACCGCTCATTTCGGGTACCCGCATGTCCGGTTACCCGCCTATTATGGTTCGGTTTTGGATAGTAAAATTAACTACCCGCCCCGCGATGGATAGTTAAAATCTTTAACCGAGGCGAGCCGAACCGCCCCATGAACACCCTTACTTAAAAGTGTGAAGAATTATTTCAAAATCAAAATCATCACACTTAAAAAGCGTGAAGAATTGTTTTAAAACCCTCACACTTGAAAGTGTGAAAAATGTTCATAAAGCTTCACACATAAAAGTGTGAAATATATGTTACACCCAATTGGTTTACACGCATATTAATGTGAACTTTTTGATTCTTCACACTTTAAAGTGTTGCTACATGCTTTAATAAATGTAACATATATGCACGGAGTTCAAACTGTACGACAACTAATAATTATTTCAATTAAATTTGTTAAGAGTGTACTTACAAATTTTGCTTTAGTTTTAATGAGTGTGTAAACCCGCACGATGCAGCGGGATTGCTTTTGTAGAAGTGAATTTGGAACTAATGAATGACCGGAAAATTTGTTTGTCTATTTATTTGGTTTGAATATTTGGATTGCTTTGTTTCGTTAATGGGCAAGTAGGTTTGATATAGTAATTCTTATATGAGTAAAAAAAAAATTGGTCTATATTGTTTTCTATTAAGTGTTTTTTTAGAGATTTTGGATCTTATTATACGTGACCCCAAGGCCCAATGCGCGGACCAACACCTTATGGCTAGAAAGGTAAGTAAGATAGTTTGGTCATATTGTTTGGGTATTAAATGTTTGTTATAGTAAATGTCAACACACCCTAGAAAGCACAACACGAACCGTCATTGCCAAGAAAATTGATTTCAAGAAAGTTATGTGTATTTATACTTGTTTTTATCAGAAAAATTATTTCGTGAACAATTGTGCAAGTTTCGTAATTTTTCAAGTCCGTTTGGTACGTCAAATGGGTCCCATAGTGTTTTTATGAAAAGCTTAGCCATCTTGGCAAGTTTGGTCCCTCCGCTCTATTTTCACCACTAACATTTGAGTTTTATTTGCACACGTTTGGTCCCTTAAACTTTTATAAAACAAATTTTTTATTTCATTTATTTCTTTCTCACTCTTTCTCTTAAACACACACATATAACACACTCTTTCTCTCTTCTCTCACCCCTCACCGCCGGCCACTCCCATCTCCGGCCAATCACCACAACCTCCGGCCACCACCGTCGCTGGAATATATTCCGGCGAAATATTTTTTAGTCGATTCAATAGATCAGCTCGCCTTCTTTATTTCTGGAGCTTCTCGGCTCGTGAGTCGCCACCAAACACCCCCACCACCGCACCTTCCGGCCACCACCGTCACCGGAATATTTTCCGGCAATACTTTTTTTTAGCCGATTCAATAGATCGTCTCGCCTTATTTATTTCTGGAGCTTCTCGGCTTGTGACTCGCCACCAAAAACCCCCACGCGCCACCACCACCACTACCTCACCACAGCCGCCAACACAGCCCCTCCCATTCGTTTTTTCTCTTTGGTAAAACCCTTCACGGTGAGGCAAGGGTTTAGGGTTAGGATTATAGTGCGTGGTATTTAGCTTGTGTTGTGGTTGGACTTGTTTTGGTCCGATTTGGATTTCGGATAAGGATTTGGGATTGATTTTGTTTTTTATTTGGTCTCGGATGAGGATCTGAAGTTTGGTTTTGGTTCGGATGATAGTAAATAATGGTGGGGACCTAGGTTGCAAAGACGCATGAACTTTAGGGACTATTTTGGTAAATTGGATATAGAGAGTAATTAATGCTAGACTTCTTGTTACTGTAGCATCCTTGATAACGCTCAGATTGTACATGTTTTCAGTAGCGTTATGTGTGCTTTTGTATATGTTATTTGGTTATATTTGTACGATTTCAGTGCTTAATCGCATCAAAAGATGTTTGTCTAGTATTTATAACCAAGTGCAGGGAAATGGAAGGAAAAGTAAAGGAATGTTCAACAATTGGAAGATTCCCGTTTCAGCTTAGCATGTCAAGCACAAATCAGTATATCAAGTACCATTGAAGACCAAAGTGATTGAAGAACCAAGTTCTGCAAGACAAAACGAAGTAAAGTTGATTTTCCGTAACTCAGGAAGACCAACCGGATCGGTTGCAATGGCAACCGGATCGGTTGGAAGTCGACCAAAAAGTGCCCAGACGCCCATCCAACTGTTCGGTCGCCACCCGCAACCGGAACGGTTGGAACCTTTGTAGAAGACCAACCGATCGACCGATCCGGTTGGAGAGCCTGTTTCTGCCAAATCTTCATCAATAAGTTTCCCCTTTGCATCCAAACAATTCTAGGTCCTTCCCTTGGTGTATTCTAGTCCCTTCCTAACTCCTTGGAGGCCAAGTTCAACAATTAATACCCTAGGCCTTGGAACTAGTATAAATAGAGACTTCTTGTGAGCATATGAGACACACACTTCAATACAACTCTCTACTCATCAAACAAAGCTCTTAAGCTCTCAAATTCGTCCTTAGAAGTCAAGGAAAGTTTGGAGTTCCAGAAGTTCCACATTTGGAGGCCAAAACACCAAGGAGTCTACCTCAATACTTTGGGAATTATTACTTCACCATTTGTAATCTTATTCCAAGCATTGTAAGACTCTTAATCATGTTTTCTAATGTTCAAAGTTCTGAGTTTATGTTTATGTTTATGTTTGCTATGAGTGGCTAGTTTCTTTATACACTTGCTTAAATGATGTTGATTATCATATGATTAGTTAGTGATTGTGTTAACATGTTTTAATTCAATTTCAAGTTGATTCTAAGATCCAATTGTGCTAAAGTTTCATAGTGACATTTGTTAATCAAGTTTGACTAGTTGATAATAATCGTAGAGGTCGAAAGAACTTATTGTTGTTCAACTAGTTATAATCATTTTGTCTATGGATGATTGTTTTTACCCATTATTCTTGATTAAACAAAGGAACTAAGGTGTGGTTGTAATAAAAAACGCTTTTTGATTATCAAGTTGGATTGATTGGAAACATCTAAAAGGTCGTAAGATTAGTTGTTAATAATCAATTGTAGCCTTTTGTCTATAATCGGTTACCTTTTGTATTGACCGTTTCTTAAGCAATTTGATAAACAAGTGGATGTTTTTGTGTTTAAGTTTATGAAAATAAACTTATGAAACTTGAATTGATCTTGAATTGATTGGTTAAACTTAATGCTTGTTTTTATAAACTAAAATCTTGACGAAGGTTTAACTTGTAAGAACAATAGATTAGTACACCAACTAATTATCATAAACAACATGTTAAAAGGTTAACACAATCATACTAATCATGGATAAGAAACTAAGTTTAAGCAAGTGTAGTTTTTAATCATCTGAATTTCATTATATCTATTTATGCTTGTTATATGTTTTGGATTGTCTTTGTTGATTCAAGCTTGTTAATCAGATTCACTCAAATCCTTGCGAACGATCCCGACTTACCTTTATAATCTTGCTATAACGGACGAGTGCACTTGCTCGTATGTGTTATTGGTAAAATTGGTAATTCGCCTTTTATAAATTTAAAACTTGTACACACGTAGCACATCAAGTTTTTGGCGCATTGCCGGGATTTGATTGTGTTTCAGCCAGTTTTGAACCCTTGTCGGTCGATTCATTCCAAAAAAATTCTCGTAAACTTCATCCGATCCGCTGTTTTTCAACCGAACTTTAACCTTCTTTCACCCAACCATTTGATCTAACCGATCGGTCGCAACTCGCAACCGATCCGGTTACCCTTTTCTATCCGTAAACTGTTTTCGTTGTTTGTCCTTGTGTTTAGATATTGCCTGGATTCTCTAGGTCATTGTATGAACACTCGTGCAGCGGGAATAGAACCAATTTCACCTCTTACCAACCCCGAACGTTTGATTCGAAGAAGAAGAAGAAGAACACCTTTCATAGCCTTAGCCGATCGTGTACCAAGAGTACCAAACCCACCATTTGATAACCTCGTAGAAGAAAAAGTCGTTTAGAACCCTTTCACCAATTTACCTTTTCCCATGGCGGACGATCAATCCATGTGGGGAACCAACCGAGCCGTAGCACCAACCCCTGGAAGTGCTATTGTTGCTGTCAACCTTGGTGACAACTTCACCGTGAAGGGTCATCATCTTTCATGATCAAAGACCGCCAATTCGATGGGCGTGCTTGGGCGATCCGCATAAGCACACATTGCGAATTCATCAAAATTTGTAGCATGTTCCGTTATGGAGACACCGATGTCAATGCCATCAAACTCAAACTTTTTCCATCATCACTCGCGGAGATGCTAAAGTATGGTACAATGAATTAACCCCATGAATTATCAACACTTGGGAGGAGATGAGGCAAGCCTTGTGAGCCCATTCTTTCCACCGCCATGTTTGATCGACACGGAGAAATTCGTGCTTTCTCACAAAATCCCAACGAATCACTTGTCGGCTTGGCTTCGATGAAAGCTTTGCTTTAGTAGTTGTCATGGACATGGATTATCCAAAGGAACCATTATCCAAATCTTTACCATGGACTAGATGAAATCTCTCAAGGCATCCTTGATGCTTTGGAGGAATTTTTTCTCTATAAGACCCCTAACGATGCACACCAATTACTCGAAGATCGAGTACTTCTCAAACTCGATTGGTTTAAAGATTCCAAAACCAAACCCCTTCGAAAAATCGTTGCTTTTGCCAAAAACACCGATACCTCGAAACTCATGGAGAAAATGGAAGCCTTAACCTCAAAAATCGACTCGCAATACAAAGATATCAAAGAAAAAATAAAGGAAATGCGAGATGGATGCAACAATTGTGGAGGAAATCACCCATTCTGAAAAGACGATAAGCCATGGGTGGACCTAACGGAGAGAAGAATTATGTCCAAGGAGGATATCGTGGAGGAGGATATCGTAGTAATTATTACGGTCGAAATTTTGGAAATTGGCAAGACCGTGACCACAAGGGATGACAACCGTGATTCCCAACCATGAACTGACAATCCACCATCACCAAACTCCGACAAAAAGATGGAAGAATCCAAATTCGAAAAAACCATGAGAGAATTAGGTGGTCGCTCAAAAATCAGAAATGATTTTATCAAAACCAATTTTTCAATCTCAAAGCCAACGTTGAGCAGGGGCGACAAAAATCATCAAGCATCTATCCAAGATATTGAAAAAATTTGGTGACTTTCGACCAACATTCCTCTCACCATCCGGTTCGTTGCCAAGTAATACCCAATCCAACCCAAAACCATCAAATGATAAGACGTGCCGCCCACCACAAACGAAATGAACATATCAATGTTGTCTTCACAAAGAAGTGGTCTCGTCACGATCCACCACCAAATCCTAATGAAAATACTCCCTCCTGCTTTAAGATAGTGAGGATGAAGCCGAGGAAACCAACACAACTAAAAACACCCCAAAAGAAAACCACACCATCGGCCAAGGCGCATACACCAAAAATTCCATATCCTCAACGCCTTAAGAAAGAAAAAATGGAAGAACGCTATAAGAAGTTCATCGAAATAATCAAAGTGGTTAGACTCAATGTTCCTCTCGTTGATGTCTTAGCCGGAATGCCCAACTACGGGAAATTCTTGAAAGAACTTCTTAATAACAAAAGTAAGCTAGAGCAAATATCACTACTTTCCTTAACTAAAAATGCTCGACCATTGTCCAAAACAAAATCCCACCAAAGCTCTGGAGATCCCGGAGCTTTCTTATTCCATGTACTTTCGGGAATAATATTTAATGCGATGTTTAGTTGAACCTTGGCTAAGTATCAATTTGATGCCTTATTCACTGTATTCCAAGTTATGCAACCAAAACCTCAAACCAACAAAAATGAGCATTCGATTAGCAAATCATTCATATCAATATCCTATGGGTATTGCTGAGAATATGCTTGTTCAAGTCGGTAAATTCATTTTTCCCGTGGACTTTGTAATCTTAGAAATGGAAGAAGATAATCAAGTCCCACTCATTTTAGGAAGACCTTTCCTAAATACCTCCGATGCAATCATCAAAGTGAAAGGAAAAGAACTCAACCTTGGAGTTGGAGAAGATCGAATCACCTTTCTAATCGATAAAGCGATGCGCTATCCACATTCTAGTGATGACACTTGTTTCAACATCGATGTTATCGATGAAGTCACTGACGAAGAATTGGATGCATTACTGTTGGGTTCAGTAAATACCCAAACCCCTTAATCTAAGATTTGAATAGAAAATAGCCCAAGTGTTTAGTCCGTTAAACACTAATCAGGTCACTGAGTGCATAGCCTCTTGAGAGTCATCTTCGGATACTCGACGAGGCATAGAAGAAGTCTCTCCTCCTTTCAGTAAGCGAACTTAAAGGGTGAAGACGAAGTCAAGAAGAAGATGATGGATTCAAAGGAGTGATGACAATAACTCACAATCCCTAAGACTCCTCTCCAACTCTTACAGAAGACAAACTCAAGTAGAAGACGAAGGATAAATAGACTCAAGAAAGAGTGGACAAGGCGGAGAAGTTTGAATCGATAAGAAGAAGTCCTTATCAACATAAGTCAACTTTCACTGAATGGCTAACTTACAAGCTCAGTGTCATCACCGAAGTTATGGAAACAGACCTTTGTCTTTACTTAGAATAGTCTTTTAGAATGAGACAAAATACATCGATTTTTGTCTTCGTATGATGTCGATTTGTCACTTAGGATAGAGTTAAAACTCATACATGTATAAATAGCATAAGAGATGGAGTGAAAAGATTAAGCTTGTGAATTGTAAAACACACACACATACACGCGAGTCATCTTTTTCACTCCTCCAAATACAACTTAGTTCTTGAGATAGCTCTGAGCTCTAGAGTTGTGCTCGACTTAGCCCGAAAGCTGAGAGAGTTACCCAACTTTGTCATTTCAATCCCAAGTACTATCCCGCAAGTACTTGGGTAACGTATTCTTTGTTGATTTATTTCTAATAAGAATATGATGTTGAAAATTACTTTGTGTGTTTCACTTATGTTAATTTCAGTCATAGTTCACTATTAACTTGTTTTAGATTCTTAAATTGTTTTAAACCATAGTGAACGGGGAACAACAAGTGGTATCGTGAGCCGTGCTAATTATAAAACTTCGTTTTAGGCGCTCTAAAAGTTTTAAATTAGGATCCTAAATGGTCAAATTGATGTACCCCAACAAGTCGATAAAAGGGTGGAGCTTATTCAGCTGTTGCCCCTAGACTTGAAGTTGGCAAATTCAACAAATGGAAAAGCTTAATGCTTTTGCTATTTGATTGGTATGGAACCTTATTATATCAAGTGTATAAATGAAGGTCCATTTGTCCCAAAGACTCCTGAAGGGTTGCCCAAACCTCAAGCTCGGACCCGTGGATGAAAGGAGAGTGGTCAACCAGGACCAAAGACTCAAAAGTATCATAATATCTTGTCTTCCCCGACGATATATGGAGTTCTGCATATAAGTTTGTAGTGACGTAAGCAAACCCGGGATGACCTAGTTCATAGTCATGAAGGACCATCTCATACCAAGGAAAACAGGATAATGGACCTGAAACTTGAGTATAACACCTTCGTGGCTAAGGACTCGTAAACTCTCTCTCAAACTTACACCATGTACAAAACTCTTTTAAATGAACTGTCAAATGATGGTGTTAAGTTGTCCAAACATGAAATCAATGTTGGTTTTGTCAACAGCCTCCCTGAGAAGTGGTTGAATTCTCTCTCAGGGGACTCGGGAATGCTAATCATATCCAAAATCTTGAGCTTCCTGAAATTTATGGGAAATTTGTCTATGAGGAAAACCCTCATCAATAGACTATACCGACTTAAAGAAGTCTCGGAAGTCAAGAAGTCCACGACCACCATTTCAAAGACCCATATCAACTACTTTCTTCTCTAACAATGTGGTTCAAGATTTTCAAGAAAATTCAGATGATGAGCTTGATGAGATATCAAGTGAGGAGTACCTAAAACGACTGAACAATTTCAGTGAAAGGGCACTCCTTGCTAACTCTCTAAGGTTTATAAAAAGAAACAAAGGTTTTCTAGTGCTAAAGCAAATGAGGACACTGAATGCTTTAAGTGTCACAAAAAGGTCATTTTGCAAAAATTTGATGCTTTTCTAAAACAATTTCGTAACCCTCTTATAAACCATCGTGTTCAAATCCTCGCTTTAGCAAATTTCAACCAAAATGTATCAGTCTCATCAAAATTTTCAAAATAAAATTGATAATAACAAAACCATTGATTATGAAGCCAAGTATAAGAAAGCTAAAGCTAAGCTTGCATTGCTTGAGGCCATCCCTCGAGAACAACAACAAATGTTAAAACTCGTAGTGGCAAGAACAAAGGCCTCGTTCTTTGAAACCTTTGATCGATGAAGAGCCGCCTCATCGATGATGAAATGGTACATGTCAAGGTAATCGATGGCTCTCTCGTAAGAGGACAAGCTAGGTTGGGAAGAATCATGCTAGAACGGGAATTGGTCAACATCACAATGAAGAAGGTAAACATTTTACTTTCTATGGATGATGACTCGATTGGCGGCCTTATATGAATTATCTAAATGTAGACCTTAAGTTTGTAGAAGAGCAAAGGCTGAATCTTTTTTCTAAGTACAACAAGTTAAGTTTTGAATTGAATAAGTGTAGGATGAATTGCTTATTTTAAAACAAGCTGCTTGAGGTCGCCACTTTGCAAATTCAAAACACCGAACTAGTTAAAAGAAATCAGAATCTTCAAGATGAACTTAAAAAGGCAAATGATATTCTTAATAGTTGGACCGCTAAGAATCCTGTGGTCTTTGATGCCGCTGGGAGCCCCCAGAGCAAAAAAGAGAGTCATAGGTGAAGATCATCTCCCGACTCTCTCAACAAAGACCAGCCTCTAAGCCATTTGTGTCCGTGGCATGATTACAAATATGTTGACTAATCCCAATTCAGTGATTGATTGAACGGGTTAATCCCCGAGAGTAAGCTTCCAAATTTCGATTCCGAAGGATTCTAGAGCTCGAAAGTCAAGCTCTAAAGAGCATGCTTGATTCCCGACGTGCCCAAGGTAGTACCGAACACATCTCTCGAGTCCAAGTGAATCTCAAGCACCGCTTCCACCACTAAAACCTCTTGGTGCCGCCCAAGCTCTGAGCTTACTCCACCGCAATTCAATCCTCATTCACCAAAAGAAAGGTCCGAATTGGTAGAACCATCCCTAAAAGACCAACAAAACAAGAGTCTACTCCCACCGAGACTTCAAAATCCTCTCGTCCCCACCAAGTCGACCAAACCAAAGAATCGGCCGACCGGACTTGTGAGGAAGCTTATCGAAAATGGAATCCCTTGAAAAGGTCCTGAACCAATCAAGGAGACAAAGTTAGCTTCCTCGGTGCCTCAAAGTCTAAGTCAACCTCCAAAACAAACAAAAGTGTGAGTTGTGTCATTACACCACCATACCACGACAATCGCTATAGAATCCTTTTTGCATGATCTGCAAAAGGATGATCACAGGACTGCATCCATCTACTGAAGATGTCAGTCAAGCAAACTATACCAAAGTTGGTCATCGGTATGCTTCATCCTCCAAAGTCGCTCCCAAAAATAGAGCAAAACCTTTTCCTCTCGTTGCCTCACTTTGTGGGTTTAATGATCATCATCGAGGATGATTGTCTCATGAACACATGTCTTGTGATATATGCGGTTCATGAGACATCCCAACATGACAGTGTCATTCATGAAAGGAGAATTTCCAAACAACCCAGAGTCACCGAAGTCATCCTCGGCCTCTAAATGCAAAACCTGTGGTAGCACTATGCACACAACCACCGAAAGCATGAGTCGATTGTAAATTTCAAAGAGACCTTGAGACCCAAGCCCACTAGTAAGTGGGTCACTAAGAGAAACTATTCCGCTTACTACTTGTGAGAGACATGCAGTGGAGCCTATTTGGCATCTAGACAGTGGATGCTCAAGAAGCATGACCGGTGTGAAGGAATATCTGCACAAGTATGTAAAGGAACCAGGGCCTAAGGTAGTATTTGGTGATAACTCTTCATGTACCATCAAGGTTATGGTTCAAGAAACTACAATGGAATAGTTTTCTCTAGAATAGCCTATGTCAATGGTCTCAAATACAATCTCATCGATGTCGAGTCCAACTATGTGATGCTACATACATTGTACAATTCAATGATAAACAAGGTACCATTTTCAATGCCAACAAGGAAGTTGTGTTGATAGCTCCTAGGAGATATGATGTTTATGTGCTAGACATGTCAACACTCTCCCAAGATGGAACGTGTCTCTTTGCCAAAGCCATCAAACTATCAATTGGGTGCATGCATAAGAGACTCTCACACTTAAACTTCAAAAACCTCAACAACTTGGCAAAACAAAACAAGTTCCTTGGCTTACCATCACCGGTTTTGCAAAAGACAAACCATGCTCACTTTGTGAAAAGGGTAAACACCACGTGAGCATCATTCAAAACCAAACAAAATTTCTCCATCAAAAGGCGCCTTCACCTCTGCACATGGATCTCTTTGGACTGTCGGTCCCAGATCAATCCATCATGAGAAGTATACACTTGTCATTGTTGATGAGTTCTCAAGATACACTTGGGTATACTTTCTTTCCAAAAGAGTCAGGGTGATACAATAATGTTATTCATCGGAAGATTGAAAACGGAATGACATTACAGTTAAACAAATCGAATTGACAATGATCTGAGTTGAAATCAAGAGCTTGAGAGTTTACGTGATGAAAAAGGAATTTCTCAAAATTTCTCATCTCTATATACCCCTGAACAAAATGGGGTAGCTGAAAGGAAAAACAGAACTCCATTGAGGCTAGAACTATGTTAAATGGCTCGACCCTCTCAAAGCATTTACGGGTGAAGGTCAAAACACTGTTACACTCAAAACAAGTCAATCATTGTCAAAAGACATAATAAAACCCCATATGAGATCTTCAAAGGTAGACTCTCGGAATCAGCTTACTATGTGTTTGGATGTCCCGTTCATTCATAACCACAAGGACTCTCTAGGCAAGTTTGATGCAAAAAGTTCTATGATGGATACTTCTGTGCTACCACCGATCTCCAAAGCCTTAAGGGCTTTTAACACAAGGAGACAACAAGTTGAGGAAACCTTTCATGTCACCATGAAAGTACCAAAAGCATCAGTTCACCAACACTCATTGGAGGAAATAGAATTATAACTCATCAAGATATCCTCCCTCGATGAGTACAACATCAATTCAATTCCTCATATCGTCGATGTCGACATCTCATATTATGTCTTACCTCACAACCTACCCCAACCAACCATCGCTGGAGTTCATTGATAATCGGCCACCTCGATGGGATAGGGAACACATTCAAATGATCGTGAACCGTGAACTCATGAACCTCACCTTGAACGAGACATCTCTACGTATTTCTTAATGACACTGTGGCTCTTGCACCCTAACTCACATCCGAACTCCCGACATCTTCAAGCTCGATCCTGCACACAAAGTAAGTGGATAAGATCTCAGGATATTGAGCTTGTAAACATCATTGGTGAACCCACTAAGGGCATGCTCACTAGAAGCATGGCTACTAATCTAACTGCAGCTTCAGCTAATGAATGTCTATATGCCGATTATCTATCGGATATAGAACCCAAAAGTGTCATCGAGGCTCTTAAACACCCAAGCTGGGTGCTATATGCGAAGAACTGCAATGTTTAACAAAAACAAGGTCATGACCTTGATCAAATGTCCTCAGGATGTAGTAGTCATAGGAATGAAGTGGGTTTCAAAACAAACTCGATGAAAACTATACTGCCATTAAAAACAAAGCCGACTTGTAGCCAGGTTACATCAACAAGAAGGCATTGACTATGATGAGACATTTGCCCCTGTTGCAAGAATGGAAGCCATCAGAATCTTCCTTGCATATGCAACATACATGAACTTCAGGGTCTACCAAATGGATGTTAAAAGTGCATTCTTAAATGGTGATCTCAAGGAAGATGTGTATGTTCAAGAACCCCGTGCTTTGAGAGAGTAGTGAATTCACTATGTCTCAAGTAGCTTGACAAAGCCCATTATGGACTTAAACAAGCTCCAAGGGCATGGTATGAAACTCTCTCAGCCTTCCCGATACAAAACAAGTTTGTCAGAGGAAAGATAGACAACACATCGCTTGTCTATAGAACTCAACAGATGTGATACGGTCCAAGTGTATGTTGATGACATCATCTTTGGCTCAACAAACTACAAACAAAACATTTGAAAACTAATGACAAAAAGTTTGAAATGAGCATGATGCGGAACTCACATACTTTATTGACTACAATTCGTGCAAACCGATAAAGGAATATCCATCGACCAAGAGAAATACACCGAAATCTCTTGAAGAAATATGATATAGGCGATCGTGCCTCGAAGACTCCAATGGTCCCACCTAACAACCTTTGACCTCGATCTCACCGCAAATCACCAATCAAACTCATTTCAGAGGGATTGTTGGATCACCGATGTATCTAATCGCTTCTAGACCGACATCCAATTCTCACTGCCTAATAGCAAGATATCACCCAATCCTAAAGAATCCCATCTCACTGTGAGCCAAAAATACTCATGTACCTGGGGAACCCCAAATCTTGGACTCTATTATCCAAAATGCTCGTGGTTTGATCTCAAGGGTTATTTCGATTCTCGATTACTGGCCGCAACATGGACGTAAAAGTACCTCGTGGTCCTGTCAATTTCTTGGAGGAAAACTGGTTTGTTGGAGTGCTAAAAGCAACAATAACGGTTATGTCCTCACCGAAGTCAATATGTAGCTGCAGCAGGATGTTGTGTTAATGTATTATGGATGAAAAGTCAACTCAGTGACTATAACATCCATTACAAAATGGTGCCCATCTTCCGTGATAACACCAAGCTATTGCAATCTCCAACAACCCGTCCTCCACCAAAGAACCAAACACATTGATATCGATATCACTTCATCGTGGATCACATAATGAAAGGAGACATAGAACTTCATTTCATCCCTAATAATATCAACCGGCCGATATCTTCACCAAACCCTTGATGAACCTACCTTCGTGAGACCGAAGTTGAATTGGGAATGCTTGACATTGAAAGTCAAGTATTCAAAACCAATCTCAGAAGTTCTATGAAATGGTCCATCCTCCCTGAACACCCAAAATAAACCTCTCATTGAATGAGTAAGACTCATTCAGATCCCCGACATTTGACAAAGAGATTGAATGAGTAACTAAATGATCCAAGTATCGCTACTTAAATGTCCTAGGTGGGTAACTATGCCAATTTAATATAGGAATATATGTCTCTTTGTCTTATTGTCATCCCACTTGGCATTTAATGCCTCCTCTCACAAGAATATCAAATTGATATTTTCTTCTGCAAAAGTGCACTTTTACCGCAGAATCGCAATCGCTCCTTTGAAAAACGGATTTTATCATGCGTAATGGAGTGGTAGCATTAAATGTGGAAATTCAAACGCTTTTCAAAAACCGACTCTTAATATTCCCAATTATGCATAAATCACCCCTCTTACCACTCTATAAATACCTCTTCTAACACACAAACAAACACACACAAATTTTTCTCAGAACAAAACTCACAAAATCATTTCTAAAACTCAAAAACATTTGTGTGTGCTCAAAATCTCTTAAAACCTCTTTTGGAAAACTTTTCTTGTAAACATTTACAAAAGTTTTTCATCACAAACTTAAGAGATAAAAAAAAAACTTTGATTATTCTAGTCAAAATATTTTCAAAACCCTAAAATATTTCAAATGGAAGTGGCTAGAACTCAATCTCTCAAGTTTGCTTCTCAGTGGGTAGGGGATCTTACAAATGTTGAATTTAAAACAAATAATGTCATAGGAAACTTTGAATACCCCCAAACAGCCCCAAACTTACAAAGACATTATGAAATTTTTGTTTAATTGCCCACCGAAAACGGCCTTTATTCGGTGTCCCTCCATTGTTTACCAAAATCTCCTCGTGGAATTTTGGGCAAATGTACAAGGCCTATGACCCACACCCTCCATCATGAGAACAACCTCGCACTCTCGGGAATATCTCATCGATTCAGCTTTCATAGGGGCAACAACAATTCACCCCCGATTACAAAATGTTTTGCACTTCAACAGGGTTGGATTATAACAAAGGATTTTATGTCGCCCATCCCTAACCCTCCACAGGGAAGGATGGGATAAAACAAATCATTTTAGATCCAACGCTTTTGGACAAGACCCGGCCACCAAAAGCTCATTTCCGTGGTTTGGAGGATCCTATTCACTTTTGTGTGTCCTGCTGGAACTACTCATCCACCAACAAGTTAACTCTATTCGCTTGATGATGGCATACCGCTTAATGAATAGGGTCACTGTTTATTATAGGGGAGATCATTACAGTGATTCGAATCCTAGCTACTGAGCAAAACTAGACGAAATACGCCGTATCCTAGGTTTGTCTCTTGTGCTCTACAAGTGTTACCGGGTTCAAATTACCGTGAAGAAAAATTTGGTGCTTTACCGTGCTTCCCGAGCCAAATAAATTTTCAAAAAGACCCATCCCTTGTCACTCCTATTGAATTGACGGCCCATATGGTTGCCGAACAACCTGAGGGATCATGTCTCCAAACCCTCGCCCTAAAAGAGAGGGAAGTCTCGGACTGGGACTAAGACTAAACCAAGTCTCGTGGCCCCAGGCTTCAGAGACACAACCTAAAAAGGTACAAAAGGCCCGAGACTAAAAAGACACCCACTGATGACCGTGCAACATCCACCCTGTGACAACCAAGGACACCGATACATCACAGCCGCCTTGGTCACAACCACTACTCCCAAGATCCGTAAGGAAACATACAACCCGCCGGTAGGGGAGCCTTCCACAACGCCCGTTGATGACATTAGCAAATCCAAGCCTTTGTCCGAGGGCATACCGATCGATCCCAAAGACTCGAGGGAATCAAACAACCCACCGATAGGGATACAACTATCACCGACTCGCTAAAGGCACGGGAACGCCCCCCGCTGTCTCGTGGGTCACTGGGGACAAAGACTGAGGAAAGGAACAACCCACATAATCGAAACCCACAACCAATCCCGACTCCACCGGTTGCGACGCTGTCCGAGGGGTCAACTGGGACAAAGACTCGAGGAAAACACACCACCGCCGATATGGAACCCATCACCAACCCCTGGTTAATCGCTGTCGATGTTACGGCATATTATTTTCTCAAGATGAGCTTGCTGAAACCGATGATGATGTTTTATACTGGGACGACGTGGACGCCGAGGTTCGCTGAACAAGGACCACAACGATCCACCGGAGCATATTGAATCACCAATAAGCCCGACAATGATGACTCCTCTTCCTCCACTGATGAATTTGAAAGATTTGATAATGTTCTCCCACTTAATGAAAGGCGTCATCGTGATCACCAAAGCTTCAAGGTTATATTCGGGGTCATCGACATTGTGGGAACAACACACCGAGGTCATGAAGTTATGCCGATCTAAAGGCCGAGATACATGGCTTTGATGAAAATGTTCATGAGCAGGGATCTCATGTATGACAACATTCACCGAACCGATGAAAACATGGCTAAATTCCTCGTGCATCTTCAGGTGTAGGTACCACGATAGATGAAATCATGGAGTTTGTCAAAGAAGACCCAAAGACTCAACTCTAAAGCCGGAGGCTACCGGAAGGCATTGAAACAATCCTCAAGCCTCACCGAATCGCCAATATGCTCAAGTCTACAAATGTTCGTGGTCTTCCATCCTCACCCAGTCTCTTCAAGCTACATTGGACTCTCTCAATACGCAGGTGGCTACTTTGGCTCAGCATCCTCATCTCTCGGCCCGAATCTTGGGCCCGAATGACAGCTTGAAGTTTCTCGTGCTAATTTGGAAACAAAGGTCACGTATTCAAAGCGACACTTCGGACATTAAGGCGATCTCAAATTTATCAGCCTTCAAGGGTCAAGGTCCATCCCCCTCAAGACCAACTCCAACTCTTGCCCTCAATCAAGCTCGCAACAGTTGAGGGGAGAATATTGTCAAGAACCTCCTTCACACCGGGAGCCAACACCATCAAGATCGTAGCTCAAATCTCATCACCACCACCAAAGAATACCAATCTCATCAATCCCACCAACAACATCAACAACAACAACACCGACAAGAATCACACCAATAACAACAACACCACCACCTTGGTTGCGCTCATCTCTCGGGCCAGACAAAGGCAAAGGCATTATGAAAACCATCGAGCCTCGAGAAGATTCCCTATAAAATCATGACATCAATACCACACACCACAACAAATGAGTAAACATCTTGCTAAAGAAGAAAGAAGATTGAAACTAGCCGAGGAAGAGAAAAAGAATAGAGAAGCACCGCAAAGGTTGTCGCGAAGAAGCTGAAAACATGGGATTAGATCCAAGCAAGCTCAAAAGGGTCGGCAGACAAAAGTTCAAGGAAGCTCAGGCGCTTCGGATGATCGCAATGAGAAAACAGTTGGAAGAAAAGAAGAAGAAAACAAGCTCGTGCAAAGCAAAATTGAGACATAACTGACAATGACAAGTCGAATGCTTCCTCAAAAGATCACGATGTCGAATCATCCTTAATACCAAACCTCCTCATGAACGCTACGAGGGATGATAAAGACACCGAAGTTCATGATCCTCTCAAATTCACCGACTTCGATCATCGAACTTGATGAACTTGTTCCAATTATTGAAAAGAAGAAAAATGGCGGTTAAGGACCCGATGAAGATGCTCAAGAAAAGATATGAAAGACTAAGGGATTGTCCAGCCCAACGGGAATTCAACCCGCTTTAACTGCACCTCAAGGATCTCAACCACAATCATCCACTCGCAAAAGGAAGAGAGTTGAGTTCCAACCTGAAATCAAAGTGCTGGATTAGAATGTCAGGAGCCGTCAAGGTGTGAAATTTGTGAACCGCTAGTGATTGAGAAGCCTCGAAAGAGGACTATTCCACATTGATGTCTATGGAAACCCCTGCCAAAGATGGAGTGATATTGACCAGCCGGGTGTGTCGCAATGCTGAGCTACATACTAGTGGCCTCTCAACCCAACCCCAAAGAAACATCGTTCGCCAAGACCCGAATGCCAAGATAAGAGAGCACTCGACAAAGAAACACTCCTAAAAAGAAGCCTAAGCTTGAAGCACCGGGATCCATCTCAACTGACATCATTTTGATTTATCTTCTGTACTAGTGATAGGAACCTTTTGTAATTTGATCAATAAACGATGTATGTTTTGTTAAAATATTCAATGTTCCTTATTGTATTCATTAGTACATTCAATGTAGGAAGAAGCCATTTGCTCACTTACATCGACAACCACTTAGGCTATTTGTATATCCAAATAGGGAGAGACTGTTGGGTTCAGTAAATACCCAAACCCCTTAATCTAGGATTTGAATAGAAAATAGCCCAAGTGTTTAGTCTTAAACACTAATCGTGTCATGAGTGCTTAGCCTCTCGTGAGTCATCTTCGGGATACTCGCAAGACGTAGGCGAAGAAGTCTCTCCACTCATTAAGGCGGAAGGGTGAAGATCGAGTCAAGAAGAGATGATGGATTCAAGTGAGTGATGACAATAACTCATCAATCCCTAAGACTCTCTCCAACTCTTACATCAAGACAAACCAAGTAAGATCAAGGATAAATAGATCAAGAAAGAGCGGGACAAGGCGGAGAAGTTTGAATCATATAAGAAGAAGTCGTTATCAACATAAGTCAACTTTCCCTGAATGGCTAATTACAAGCTCGGTCATCATCACCGAAGTTATGGAAAGCAACCTTGTCTTTACTTAGAATAGTCTTTGTAGAACAAAACAAAATACATCGTATTTTGTCTTTTGTATGATGTCGATTTGTCACTTAGGATAGAGTTAAAACTCATACATGTATAAATAGCATAAGAGATGGAGTGAAAGATTTAAGCTTGTGAATTGTAAAACACACATACACGCAAGCCATCTTTTCACTCCTCCAAATACAACTTAGTTCCCGAGATAGCTCAGTGAGCTCTAAGAGTTGCTCGACTTGGCTCCAGCTAGAGAGGAGTCACCCAGACTTTGTCATTTCAATCCCAAGTACTATTCCGCAAGTACTTGGGTAACGTATTCTTTGTTGATTTATTTCTAATAAGAATATGATGTTGAAAATTACTTTGTGTGTTTCACTTATGTTAATTTCAGTCATAGTTCACTATTAACTTGTTTTAGATTCTTAAACTGTTTTAAACCATAGTGAACGGGGAACAACAATTACTCAATGAATCTGATCCATTCGTGACTACTTCTGAAAAAATCAATGAAACAGACTTTGACAAAGAGTTTGATGATTTCATGAAAGTAGAATTCGAAGGAGATAACTGTAGGAGGAAGAAAATTTTGAAACAATAACTTTCGATGACGAGATGAGAATAAAATCCTCTATCGAAGAACCACCAACATATCTCGTGCTCAAACCTCTCCCTGATCATCTTGAATATGCTTACTTGGAGGAAAATTCACTTCTTCCAGTAGTCATGTCTTCATTACTCGAGGCCAATGAGAAAGAAAGTTTAGTTTCTCGCCCTAAAATCACAAACAAGCTTGAAACCATCGATATTCCGGTGAATTAGTCCCAATTTCTGTAAACACAAAATCAATTTTGAAGAAGGGATCAAACATGTTGTTGAACGTCAACGTCGACTCAACCCCAACATGAAAGAAGTTGTTAAAAAGGAAATCATAAAACTTCTCGATGCCGGTATCATTTACCCAATCGAAGATAGTCCTTGGTAAGTCCTCCTTTCAATCGTTCAAGAAAGGAGGGATAACGGTTGTGACTAATGAACGGAATGAACTAGTCCCCACTAGAACTGCTATCGGTTGCCGCTTTGTATTGACTATCGTAAATTAAACAAAGCCACCAGAAAAGATCATTTTCCACTACCGTTCATGGATCAAATGCTTGAAAGACTAGCAGAAATAAATTCTTTTGTTTCGATGGATTTTCGTGATATTTTAAAATTCCAATCGATCCTAATGACCAAGAAAAGCCACTTTCACTTGTCCTTTTGGAACCTACGCATATCGGCGTATGCCTTTGGTCTTTGTAATGCACCTGCGACTTTTCAAAGGTGTATGATAGCCATATTCCAAGACATGCTCGAAACCTCCATGGAAGTTTTCATGGATGATTTTTTAGTCTTCGGAAACTCATTTGAAGCTTGTCTTTCAAATCTTGATAAAATGCTCGAAAGATGCTTAAGCCGCACATCTTGTCCTTAACTGGAAAAATGTCACTTCATGGTGACCGAAGGAATTGTGCTTGGCCACAAGATCTCCAAAGGTAATCATGGAAGTAGACAAAGCAAAAATCGACATTATCACAAAACTTCCACCCCCAACTAACGTCAAAGCCGTTAGAAGTTTTAGGACATGCCGTTTCTCACGCTTTATCAAAGATTTTTCAAAAATATCTCGTCCAATGACAAAACTTCTTGAGAAAGAATCCATTTTTGACTTCAATGCCGATTGCATAAAAGCTTTCGAAACGTTGAAATATCAACTAACTAGTGCTCCGATCATGGTTTCACCTAATTGGTCACTACCCTTCGAACTTATGTGCGATGCCGAATTTGCTGTTGAGCTGTCTTAGGCCAACGAAGGAAAACACTTTCGCCCATATATTTTGCTAGCAAGACATGAATAGTGCTCAAAAAATTATATTGCCACGGAAAAGGAACTCGGCCGTAGTTTTCGCGTTTGACAAATTCCGATCCTACCTTGTTCTCAAAACAAATGTGTTCACGATCACTCGCACTCAAATATCTGCTCACCAAGCAAGATGCTAAACCGCGTCTCATCCGATGGATTCTCGCTACTCGAGAATTTGACATTGAAACCAAAGATAATAGGAGAAGAGAATCTGCCGCTGATCATTTATCACGTCTTGAAACCCGATCTTGAGGAGTTAAAGGAAGAAGAAACGATGATTACCGATGAAACTCTTATGACCGTCGATGGAAATGACGATCTTGGTTTGTGACTTTAACTATCCTGCCGAGGGATTCTAAGAAAAGGTTTAACTCACACTCAAAGGAGCAAATTCTTTTCGGAACTTAGATACTATTTTTGGGAAGAGCCATATCTTTTCAAAATGTGTCCTAACGGAATGATCCGAAGATGTGTTTCTGGTTCCGAAACCCGCAAAATTTGACAATGTCATCATGGCCCAACCGGGGACATTATGGTCCTTCCACCACAAAATTTTTTTTTTGATGCGGATTCTATGGCCAACAATATTCAAAGAAGCACATACACTTGTTCAGAATAGTGATGCTTGCCAAAGAACCACCAATCTTTCGCGAAGAGACGAAATGCCGCTAACAAGCATTCAAGTGTGTGAAATATTAGATATTTGGGGAATAGATTTCATGGGACCATTTCCGAAATCCCAAAAATACGAATACATTCTCGTTGCTATCGATTGATGATTAAATGGGCGTAGTGAAGCTTTACCAACCAACGATGCTCGCTGTCGTTAATTTTCTCAAAAGCTTTTTGCTCGTTATGGAATACCCAAAGCCTTGATGTTTATCGAGGAACCCATTTCTGTAACCAAAAAATAGAAAAAACCATGAAAATATATGGAGTTCATCATCGATTCGCAACAGTTTATCACCCACAAACCAATGGCCAAGTTGAAAACACCAACAGAGCTCTTAAAAGAATACTCGAGAAAACAGTGAAGGACAATCCTTCAGTGTGGTCGAAGAAACTTGATGATGCTCTGTAGGCGTTTCAGACGCTTACAAAACTCCTATTGGCCCAACTCCTTACAGACTCTTGTATGGAAAAACTTGTCATTTGTCGTTCGAAGTTGAACATCGTGCTTAATGGGCTCTCAAAAAGCTGTAACAACCGATCTCAAAATAGCTGGAGAAAAGAGATTCCTGCAATTGCACAAACTCGACGAATTAAGACTGAAGCTTTAAAATTCTAAACTGTATAAGGCCGAACAAAAGCTTATCACGACAAGAAGCTAAGAGTTCGAAAAGAATTCAAAGCCGGAGATAAAGTTCTGCTCTTCAACATGAAATTCAAATTCAAAGCTCCTAAATTACAACCAAGATGGTTTGGACCATATATCGTTAAACATGGATATCCATCCGGTTATGTCGAACTTTTGACAACAGGTGGAAGTTTCATTATTAATGGGCACCGAATCAAATTATACTACGATAAGGAGAAAATGAATGAAATATCATTGAGACAGTTTCCTCGAAAATGAATTGAAACCATCACCTTTGTAGCACCTTTTCCAGGAAGAATCCCACAAACTGTTCCTTGGAAACCATTCAATGAGTTCGTCTGGGACGATATTGATGCTATGTGAAGAATTCATGTATATCCCCGAACTTTTAAAATGTTCAAGGCTGCATCTCATGCCAAGTGAATTCGAAGTTCGAGTCGCTCATGACTGAATAAAACAAGCGCTTCTGGAGGCAACCCGTGTGTTTCCGATTTTTGTGGTCACGCCCAAAGTTTAAACCTTGGTTGAACTTAAGTGGGGGGTACATCTTAAAAATCTTTTTGTTTGTATATAATATTTTGTGCAGTAATGATTACTCAAAGGGATGCTAGGAATGAAGAAAATTAAGCAGACAAACTCATTGGAATATCTGGTTTCATCTCTATTTTCCCTATTTCTATACTTTGAAGTTCGCTTTTCACATTGAGGACAATGTTTAACTTAAGGGGTGAATAGGAAAAATTAGAGTTTTCAAGCTTAAAATTAAAATTTTGTTTGCCCTTGTGATCT
Organism: Chrysanthemum makinoi; assembly: GCA_910596185.1. Classification (NCBI taxonomy): domain Eukaryota; kingdom Viridiplantae; phylum Streptophyta; class Magnoliopsida; order Asterales; family Asteraceae; genus Chrysanthemum; species Chrysanthemum makinoi. The sequence goes on from OU343222.1 coordinate 78,549,678, forward strand.
AGTTACTTTTCACGCTTTTAGGATAATATATTAGAATAACTTGATCAAACCACTGGTAAAACTGGTAATATTTGAAACTTTGAGATGTGTTCCGATTAATATTGCAATCCATTCTGGGATCGATAAACATTTGCTAGCACAAATTATAGCCCTTTCCACTAAATTGTGAGGATTTGAGCCTATTCTATACAAAGCATACATCTTTTATGCTTGAATCTTTTCCTATGAGTGTGCCGGTGATTTTATTTATTCTAGAACTTGTACTTGTAATCATTACTGCACCGCAGTGAGATCGCAATCGTGTGATATAAGTGAATTCGTGTGATAAAGAGGCACCTTAGGATTTAACCCAAATGGCCTTCCATTTTACATCTAATGATATATTAGCTAGCCACATCGGTTAGTTAACCACCTACATGGACCCATTTGTAGCGCTCATCTTTAGCGCTAGATACCCCTAGCTACACCCTCTGAGCCATCCTTTTCATTTTTGTTCCATTCAGAAAAATACAAAAAGATTTTACACTTTAAACCTTAGCCTAACCCTTATCAATGTCTAAACGGTTGGTTGCTAGTCACCCGGAAAGTGAAGATTGTTCAAATGATTATGAGTACCGCATCTTGCTAGTTGATTGAGCCATTCCATGGATGAGTTTATGTTTAAAAAAATAATAAAAAAAAATGTTGAAAGCATGAATGTATTAGCCAATGTGCTATGTTCGAAGAAAAAAATAATCATGGCGAAGCAAAACGAAGAGTTGTGGAAGTCCGAAGAAAAGAAAATGAAGTTGTAATCATTTATTGGTTTGCGGATTGTTTGGTAGCTAGCAACACGGGGTATTAGACTTGATTTTATTTTATTTTTTACACCAATTTCATAAATATTCCCATGCCTTATCCATGCCTTAACCCTAAGCCATAGCATTATAACCCTAATAAAAGTCCTCTTTAGATGTTTTTGCTTGGTGCTCACGCCACGTCGGTGGAGTTTTGTTTCTTGTACAAGCTTATGGTAATAATCTAATCATGACTGAGCAATGAGTGTGATTTATCTTGTTACTCCACTAAAAATTGAGTGATTTAGTGAATTATACTTCGTTCCTTTTTTGTGAGGTGTTTTTAAATGTTAATCACGCAAGAAAATCATTGGATATTGTCAAACATCTTGAAAGTTTCACTCTTAAAAGCATAATTGATGAATCCTCTCTCGTACTTGTACTTGGTTGATTTGCACAACATTTTTTGTAAACATGATCTTGTACCAGTGGATGTTTTTCCTAGATTTTCTTGATGGCAAGCAAAGTTTAAGTGTGAGGGAATTTGATAACGCTCAGATTGTACATGTTTTCAATAGCGTTATGTGTGCTTTTGTATATGTTATTTGGTTATATTTATACGATTTCAGTGCTTAATCGCATCAAAAGATGTTTGTCTAGTATTTATAACCAAGTGCAGGGAAACGGAAGGAAAAGTAAAGGAATGTTCAACAATTGGAAGATTCCCGTTTCATCTTAGCATGTCAAGCACAAATCAGTATCTCAAGTACCATTGAAGACCAAAGTGATTGAAGAACCAAGTTCTGCAAGACAAAATGAAGTAAAGTTGATTTTCCGTAACTCAGGAAGACCAACCGGATCGGTTGCAATGGCAACCGGATTGGTTGGAAGTCGACCAAAAAGTGCCCAGACGCCCATCCAACCGTTCGGTCGCCACCTGCAACCGGAACGGTTGGAACCTTTGAAGAAGACTAACCGGATCGGTTGGTCATGTGACCGATCCGGTTGGAGAGCCTGTTTCTGCCAAATCTTCATCACTAAGTTTCCCCTTTGCATCCAAACGATTCTAGGTCCTTCCTTTGGTGTATTCTAGTCCCTTCCTAACTCCTTGGAGGCCAAGTTCAGCAATTAATACCCTAGGCCTTGGAACTAGTATAAATAGAGACCTCTTGTGAGCATATGAGACACACACTTCAATACAACTCTCTCTACTCATCAAACAAAGCTCTTAAGCTCTCAGATTCGTCCTTAGAAGTCCAGGAAAGTTTGGAGTTCTAGAAGTTCCACATTTGGAGGCCAAAACACCAAGGAGTCTACCTCAATACGTTGGGAATCATTACTTCACCATTTGTAATCTTATTCCAAGCATTGTAAGACTCTTAATCATGTTTTCTAATGTTCAAATTTCTGAGTTTATGTTTATGTTTATGTTTGCTATGAGTGGCTAGTTTCTTTATACACTTGCTTAAATGATGTTGATTATCATATGATTAGTTGATGATTGTGTTAACATGTTTTAATTCAATTTCAAGTTGATTCTAAGATCCAATTGTGCTAAAGTTTCATAGTGACATTTGTTAATCAAGTTTGACTAGTTGATAATAATCGTAGAGGTCGAAAGAACTTATTGTTGTTCAACTAGTTATAATCATTTTGTCTATGGATGATTGTTTTTACCCATTATTCTTGATTAAACAAAGGAACTAAGGTGTGGTTGTAATAAAAACGCTTTTTGATTATCAAGTTGGATTGATTGGAAACATCTAAAAGGTCGTAAGATTAGTTGTTAATAATCAATTGTAGCCTTTTGTCTATAATCGGTTACCTTTTGTATTGACCATTTCTTAAGCAATTTGATAAACAAGTGGATGTTTTTGTGTTTAAGTTTATGAAAGTAAACTTATGAAACTTGAATTGATCTTGAATTGATTCGTTAAACTTAATGCTTGTTTTTATAAACTAAAATCTTGACGAAGGTTTAACTTGTAAGAACAATAGATTAGTACACCAACTAATTATCATAACCAACATGTTAAGAGGTTAACATAATCATACTAATCATGGATAAGAAACTAAGTTTAAGCAAGTGTAGTTTTTAATCATCTGAATTTCATTATATCTATTTGCGTTGTTATATGTTTTGGATTGTCTTTGTTGATTCAAGCTTGTTAATCAGATTCACTCAAATCTCTGCGAACAATCCCGACTTACCTTTATAATCTTGCTATAACTTGAGGGCGAGTGCTTGCTCGTATGTGTTATTGGTAAAATTGGTAATTCTTCTTTTATAAATTTAAAACTTGTACACACGTAGCACATCAATCCCGATCTTTGGTATATATATATATATAATACTCATAATTATACTATTAACATTCATTGAAGTGAAACTTGGAGCGGATACTATTCCGAAGCCGTCAGGTGGGAGGTCTGCTTGAGGGAGGAGAATGGCTTGGGTGCATTGTGGAATCGCAGCTCGAATCGGCACTATTCACACGCCGAGCCGAGCCAAGCCGTCGGCCTAAAGGGATTAAAAAAATATTTAGTGGGTTTGTTAGTGGATTTTTCACTTATTTGCCACTTAATTTTATGGTTCACTACATGCTTTACCTGTTTTTCATTATCAGTTTTGAACATTTGGGGGTTCGCTGCATATTGTACATATGTTTTTCATTTTTAATTCTAGAACCATTTACATTACTTGTTTTATTTTGTATACACAGGCTCTCACACACACAATAGGTGCAAGTAAGAAAAATAGAGATGATTTTTTATGCAAAAAATATAAAATTCTTTTAGGGTTTTTGGTGAGAATGATGAGTAGAATCTTGATTTAGTTTAGTTTAATTGATGATGCCACTCTTGCAACATTGTAAATGTTAAGACCCATGATTGGAATCAGGGTTCTTGCGGGGTGCCTGGAACTCTTATGAAATTTTTCGATGCAGTGTTAACTTTTGAAAAAAAACATCAATTTTTTCAAAATGCATCTTAAATGCACCTGGTCTATCGAAATGTATTTCTATATTATGGTTCCAAAATAATTGTGTACCCGGTCATATTTGGTCCTGGTTCCGTCTTTAATTGGAACCCTCTTTTACCTAATAAAATCAATGTGTTTCTTTGCCGTCTTACGCTTAACAGGTTGCCTCTTTTTACTAATCTGGCCGACAAGGGGTTAGACATTCCATCTACTTTATGCCATGTATGTGGTGATGTTCCAGAATCGTTGGACCATACCTTCCTCCATTGTCTTAATGCCAATCTAATTTGGTCTAAATGTCTCAGCTGGGCAGGCATTGATGCTTCTATGAATGATAAATTTGTCCTAAATCTGATTAGTTGTGCTCTTTTACAATTTTTGCCTTCTCGCTTTCACAAGATTTTGAGGGAGTTTGTATGGTTATTCTTTGGAGTATTTAGAGAAGGAGAAATAAGGTGGTTCATGCCACTATTGAAGCTAAAGATGAAGAATTACGTATCGATTTATTCCCGATGGTTCAAGCAAACTCGCTTATTTGGATTGCAAACAGATTGTCCAAGAGTTTAGTTTCTTGTAACTAGAAATAATGGGTTGTGAAGCTTAAAGAGATTTTTTCTTCCTCGACAGATGGGTTAGTTTGAAGGTTCTTTTCTCTTTTTCAGGTGTTTTGTTTAGGGGTTTTGGGCAATGTTTTAAAACCCGGGTTTTTAATCGACCCGGTCAAGTTACCGGTTCAACCGGTTGAACCGCCGGGTCAAACCGGTTTTATGCAAAAACAAAAAAGTATCCGTATATGAAGTGTTTACAGAGGAAAAATGTAACACTCTTTGAGTTCCTAGTCAAAGAACAATACAAAAAACAAGTAGTCTGCATAATATCAAACTATATTCACAGTTTCTAGACATCTACTAATAAGCATAAGCATGCAAATTAATTTTTTGTAAAATGAAAAGTTCATTTCGATAAATGTTGTCTACCTATTCTAGAAGTCATCAAACTACATTAATACTTGGTCGGTGCATCAGTATAATCTATTAAATATTTCTTCTTCCTCATTACATACAAAATAAAAACCCACATAACATAACAACCTTCACCCACACCCAGATCCCCTTTTGTAACCACCACCTCCACCGCATCATGTTTCTTTACGCCAAGATCTAAGAAAACAAAACCGTCATCGGTTGGTCTCTAACAAGATTAGAAAGTGTATGCTCGATTATAAAGCCAACATGTACGATTACATCATATTCTGTTACATCATTTACTCTCTTTTCCTTTCATATAGTTTGAACCGACGAGTTCTTTGGTTTGGTGGTTCGACCCGGGTCGATCAAAACCCGGCGGTTCAATCCGGTTTAGTTTTCAGCAAAAACCCGGCTTATAACGGACCGGTCACCACTCCGGTTTCCGGTTCGACCGGCCGGGTCGAATAGGGTTTTAAAACATTGGTTTTGGGTGTTTTCTTATGTTTATTTTCTTTCTTTGTTTTTTTGTCTTTTTAACCTTCTTCTCGATGGCTTCTGGTTGTATGCCCTTGGGCTTTTTTGTGGTTAATGAAATGCTTTGCTCTTAATAATAATAATAATAATAATAATATTTCGCGTTTAGGTTTGAAACTTTTTTGAGCTTGTCGTTTATAATTTTATTAGTATATTGTGATTTTGCAGAACTTGTGGCTAATATGGGTAATTGTGTTTACTTTATCATTATAGTTAGCTAAAAGAGTTACTTGGTCATGCTTGTTGTTTAAAATGTGATTAGCATATTGTAATTTTGTAGATTTTCGTGTAAGATATGGTCATAAGTGCAGAAACTCTTTATGACATGCGGTTATAAGGTGTGTAGGACCTTTGTATAAGTCATGGTTGTAAGTGCTGATCTCATAAGTTTTATAAAATTTTGATAAACGTTAGTTTATTAAGTATGCTCAAAGATAAATGTTAGAAGTGGTTAGTTTGTTAGGAATTAGAAAATTCCATAGTGAAGAGTCGGTCACCCCTAATATTATCTAGCATAAGTTAGCTCGTAGACATATCTTTATTTACGTTATTTAGCAGTTTATTAGTTAGTTATTAGTTTAGTTTAGCGTAGTGCAACACCGTGGAGGAAGGACGGGTCTTTACCCATTTGTATCCCACTGATCCACGAGGCGATAGGGAGGTCGTGTATTTGTAAGTATAAATACCCCTTCCATCCATGGAAAGGGTGGTGCTTCAATTCAATCTAACCTTTCATTTGTGTAAACCTCTAGCAAGAACACTCTCTCTCTCTACTTTCTCTCTCTAAAATGGAAAACATGTATTTTGATCTCCCAAGACCACCCGAATCATCAAACACATAATATACATGATCCTACAATTGGTACCAGAGCCAAGGTTGTTGTGTTTTGATGATTTTTTGTGGTTTTGATATTTGGTTGAAACTGTTTTTGAACTATTTGTTGGTCGGAAATATGTTTTTCGATTTAGTTTGGGTTAACTGGTTTTAACTAGTATTTGTATACCTTTTTCTTTGGTCAAAAGTGTCTTGTGCTTTCATGGTTACAATGTCTTGCATCTCACTGGTCCAAACAGATTAGTTGCATCACTTTTATGTGATTTGTTTTGGTACCAAAAGTGATATTACAAGTGGTCGGAAAAGTGGTCAAATAGTCATTATAAGTGGTCATTTGGTATTATCTTTGTGGTCTTAATGGGTCAAAAGGTGCATCCATTGTGCAGTTTTCTGGGTAAACTTGAACATGGTCGGAAACTTGGTCGGAAAACTCGCCGGATAATCTAGCGACTTGTCCTAATATATGTCCAGATTCACTGGTTCTCTGTAGCGACTTGGATATCGTTGACTTTTTTGAAAGTCAACAGCGAGTTATATTGGAAAACTGCTAGCGACTTGACTCTTTATAACGGTAGCGACTTGTTATTGAACAAGACGTAGCGAGTTGGCTTAGCGACTTGGCTAGCGACTTGGCTTAGCGAATTGGCTAGCGAATTGGCTTAGCGAATTGGCTAGCGACTTGGCTCATATATGAGACCTAGCGACTTAAACAGAAAAGATGAAGAAGATGATATGACCACGACCTCTACAACGATACACAAACTGATAACAAGACTCATGACCACAAGACTCAAACGACCTCAGCTTCTATACCAGTGTTGCCAACAAGACTCAACCACTATGACCATATTTCATACACCATGTCTCGACCTCAACCAAAACACCAAGACTACAACTGCTTAAACATCATCCGTCTATCACAACAACAACATCTTAGACTCATACAAAAACAAGATCTCAGATTATTTTCAAAGTAACTTGCATCGATTACAAGACACTTAGTTAAACATATCACCATCATCGATCCATCGATAAGAAATCAAGACTTTACTAACATTGAAATCATCTTTCTCTTTCACTCGGTTTGAGAAAGAATGGATTTTTTTACAACATAAAGATCTCAGTTTTCCTTGTGTCAAGACTAAACCATTAAAGGCTTTCTCACAAACTCATACATCACAGATCCATTCGACTATAGCATACAACGAAATGTAAAGTCAAAAAGATCTCTGATTTTTTTTAATTCGTGGTTCCCTAATGAAACATCATGACTATATAGTCATTATCACGAATCAAAAACTCATCATCATTGATCTAATTCATGTGTTGATTTTCGAACATAAAGGAGATGATTTCAACAAGTTTGTTGAATCATTTCTTTGTTTAAATAAAATGGAAAAGAAAGACAACTAATTTGAAAAAAACCACTCAAAGATAAACCTACCTTATGCCTTGGATTAAATTCGACCTGTCCTTGCATCAAGACCATCCCTGTGGCGTTTATGCAAGGGTATAGCCATCCCTGTGGCACCCTTGATCTGAGGACTACGAAGTCTTCACCTGGTGTGTGTGCTAAGAGGACATGAACCAGAGGGTTTGAATAACGAATTATATGGGTTAGATGTGATTTGGAAGAGTACTGACTTGAGAGGGAGGCGGATATATTATATGTGAGAATTATTAGGGTTTGATTAACCTGTTATGTGTGAGGTGAGCGTTTTATATACTCCACATTTTTAGGGTATGCATATGTTTTATGGGCTAACGTGATGGGGGTATGCATATGTTTTATGGGCTGACGAGATGGGCTGACGAGATTAGAGGATTTGACGAGATTGGAGATGGCCTTTGAGACTTTACTTTGATCAGATAATGAACTTAGCCAAGATGTTTTATGGTCTTGTGTTAATATTGGATATACTGGATCGGTTAATTGGTTGTGATTAACTTGTTCGGAATGTGTTTATTTATTATTGGATGTGAGTTATTTTGCTTTGGATCGGGTGTTTATATTGATTATGGGCTATGGACCGGAATATTAGCATGATTGTGCATGGGACTTCTAAAGCCTAAATTGATCGGTTAAGTCATTATATTGGATCGGGTTCCATGATGTGGTTGAGCTTCTCAAAACAATAATTTGTGATAATATGATTTGAGAATGAGTGTTATTAAAGAGATTTGTGATCATGAGATGTGGTATGATGCTAAGATTATTTGTGTTATAAGGCTTGATTATGAGTTTTGATTTGGTGTGATGATGAGATACGTTGACTTATACATCTTCACGGAAAATAGTATGTCACGGCTTGAATTGTAACTGAAACTTGGTTGGCTACGGGGTTGATTATACGGTATTTCTTTCTTGGGTTTGAAGTGAAGTTTTGCGGACGAGTTTACTTATTTCATCTTCTTTCTTTCTACCTTTCCGCGAAGATGACTTGTTTGGGCATTTATAGAGGGTGATAAAGACTTGGCTATTCAGCTACGGTTGTGATTCTTTCTTATTTAAACCACAACGTAACTATCACTTCGGTGTCTTACTCAGTTGGGAATGTCAAGAGGTTTTGTACATTGGGTACACCGTTTCTTCTTCACGAGGATGAGTACAAGTTTAAGTAACAAATCTGGGGAATTCTACTCCGTGATCAAGTTTGGTATATCGTGTTTACTTCTCCATGTGGTCACTACAATTCTTAGGCAGTTAAATGAATGATGTGTTTACCAAAGTATTGATTGGATGGTTGATGATGGTGTTGATGCTGGATAATAAACCATTGATAAACCACTGCATGTTCCCCTAAAACAGATATTCACCAAAACCAAAGTTGTCATAACACATTCAAGCTGACATTGTTTACGGTTTTGTCTTGATTTTGTAAAATCCGGTGAAAGAAACTATTTCTCGGTTTAAATCATAGACTTGTAAAATCCCGTGACAATGGAAACATCCTGTAATTGTAAAGTGCATTTCGGATCAATCATACGGTTTATTCTTGGTTTTGTAAAATCACGCGAAAGAAACTATTTCTCGGTTTAAACTATAGAATTGTAAAATCCCGTGATGATGGAACCATCTTGGAGAAAGGAAAGCGTATCTCGGGGTCTTCGATCTTTGGTGTTACGGGTTCTGTTTCGAAGAAGGGATAAAAGGGTGTACTTCATATATTGGATGTGTGTTTGGATATTCGTCATGGCAGTTTGGTTATTACTTGGTTTTACGGGGATATGTGCACTTAACCATGGTCGGGATGAAACCATTATCAGAGTTCACTTAAATCTTCAAAGAAGGCTAGATTTGAGCTGTTAATCAGAAGATGTGACAACAGAGTTAATTCACTATTATTTATTTGAGGTTGAAGTGAATTATCACGGGCGAGTGTACTTAGTATCACGAAGGTATGGGATGGATGGATGAAGATTCTTCGAGATCCTTGTTCTAGCTTATTATCAAAAACGAAGACTTGGAAATCTAGTTATTGTTGGGTGTATTTTACCTTTTCTTTTACCACTTGGGGAATTGGGCTCTTATCACCTCAAAATAACTATCACTTAAAGGAGTTACGTTGTAGTGCTCGGTGTCACATTCAATTGTGGATTTTCAAGAGGTGATATCGTCTTATACTTTCGATGGTTGGTTGGTTAAAGAGTATAGAGTACTTAGAGATTCAAATGGGCATGAAGTCTCGACACCGCTCTTTGTTACATATGTGCAAGTTTAAGTCCGCGAGTTCGGGTTAGTTTAATTAGGGTCAAATTCATCATATTGGTTTTCTCCATGGTTGTCACGACAAAGAGCCTCTTGAATGATAATGGGTTGATTTCATGTTTTGCTAAGAGAGATGAAAAGAGAGATTATGACGTCTGTTCACATTCGGCCAGCCTCGTACTCCAAAGAAAGAAATGTATGCGTTTGGTCGCGCGATATCTTTGAAAGAAGAAATCTTCTTATGGCGTGCTTCACATCAGATTCAGGCCTCGTACTCAAAGAAAATGTGTATGCGTTCAGTCGCATTATCTTCGAAGAAGAAATCTTCTTATGACGTTTGAATACTTCGGTTCAAGCCTCATACCTCAAAGAAAAGAAATGTTATGCGTCTCGGTCGCGATTATCTTCCAAAGAAGAGAAATCTTCTTATGACGTAAGAACACAACAGTTCTTGCCTCGTACTCTAAAGAAAGAAAAGATTATCGTGTCGGTCGCTGCTTTATCTTAAGAAGAGAAATCTTCTAATTAATGACCATTCTCATCAACATGCTTCATGCTTTTCCATGTGCTTCAGTCATAAAGTGAACCGGACTACCACTGATTGTTTTCTCATTCCACTTGCTCGATTATAATGAAGATGGCGACATCATGTGCGATTTTTCTTGCGGGAGAGAAGTTTGAATAGAACATTCGGATGATTTTCACTTATTTAATCAAGAATGGCAACTCAGTATGCAATTCTTGAGGGGGAGAAAAAGTGTGAATTTTTTGCATTGTTGATTGATATTTGAGAATATAAATGGTCATACGGCTCTAAACTCATGTAAGAACCGAGCTTCTTCTCATCGGGTCATCTTCACATGGAGTTTTTCTCTTCTAAGAGCCGTTGGTTGACATCTTCACTGATATGAGTTTATTGACAAAGTGCTTTCGGTTAATGCTTCACGTACACATTAACATGATGATTCGAACAACCTTCGTTCTTGTTTGATGTGATTGTTTGCTTGGTGTTACCATTTTGTGTGTTATTTGCGCTGATTCTTTGATTTCCTTGATGAACATCTTTCTGTTCTTGTTTGATTGGGAGGATCTTAATTAAGTGGATTTGCAAGATGTAAGTTAATTGGGATGCTTTTTGGTGATGTTCTTGTGTTTTTGGTGAAATGAAGATGTTAACTATCTATTCCCCAATTGGACAATCTTGAAGAAGGTCGAGTCTACAAGTCGGTTCTACATTTTCTGATACATGTTAGAAGACTAAAGACGAGTTGCATTTAACGATCTAAAGACTTCTTCTTTATCAGGGCATTTATCAAACAGTTGTCGGTTTAGGGGGGCAGCTAATTGGGAGAAAGTTATAAGTCGATTCAATTCCCAATTAGACTTGCTCATATTTTTAGCGGTGACTCCTGAGGCGTTGATATTGACTATGGTTGGACATTTGACACAAGGTGATTACTTCGGAGTTAATCATTTATCACTTATTTGAGATTGAAGTTGACTTTCACAAAGGCGTGTTGTTATTTGATAACTTGCTCGGGCTTAAGAATTTGAGGTGAAGACTTGGTTTATCTAGTTACAGGTCGAGGTGGATGGTTGAAGACACGTTAACTATCACTATAGGAGTTACTTTGTTTTACTCGATGTCACCGCATATGGCGGTGTGGATAATCGCAAGAGGTGTTAATGTCTCATACTTTGTTTGGGTAGTGAGTACTTAGAGATTTGCTTGAAGCATAAATTCTCTACACCGTTCTTCCATCATTAGGTGCAAGCTTAAGATACAAATGTGGGAAGTTGACTTGAGTTCAAGTATGGTATAGCGGGTTTTCTTCTCGATTGGTTACTTCAATTGTCTACATAAGGGTTGATAAAAATAGTCGGAGAGAGTCTTGAAGGTTGATTCTCACAAGAGTTCAAGTGTTCTTCTCAACAAATTTCTAGTTACGGGCTTATAATGATTTCTTGACTCGGAAGTGTCTAAACCCGTGGGAAGAGAGACTTTATCTATCGCGAGTAATCTTGACGAGCTTAATACTTCTAAGTGATTGAAGATATTTCGGGAAGACTATTGTCATTACGAGAGAAACTCAAGATTTGACTCATGGCGTTCAGTGTTTTTTATTCCAACTATGTGGGGAAGAGATGGAAGAGTTAGTTTCTGAAGATAAAAGAGGTACACAAGTGTGTGATGATGATCTTGCTATCGCATTCATCGAGGGGAGAATTGTGTGTACATTGGGGGCCAGCCAGTTCTCACTTGAGGGCTTAATCGATGATTCAGAGATATAATCACTTATTCGGGAGTTGACATCGCATAGATTGTCCTTGAGAGATAATCAGTGATTGGCACTGCCTTCAATGTTATCGGTAATTCTCTCTTTGGGCATTCGGGTACTTCGGGTTCTTGAGCTTCATACACTTTCTTCAGGGAGAGAAAAGTATACATCGGGGTTATTCTTTGGCTATTGGACTTAATCGCTACTTGATGGTATAGTTTCTTTGTCTTCAGGTATGTGTATTCGGGTTCGTGAGCTCTAGTCTGAGAGACTGACTGCATCAATTCAACTACGTGGGGGAAGTGGTCTCTTGACACCTTTTGGAATGGATTGCTTATCTTGATGGAAAAGAAATTTGAGAAGATTATTTAAGTGTGGGATGAAGCGTTCTTTGGTGTTCTATTGGATGATATAACCTCGAACGAAGAATCGGTGATTATTCTTAAAGGAGCGGCAAGTTCGATGATAATGGTGTGCTTCTTTGCACGCTTTATGAAAGCTTGAAGAAGCTTTGTATCTTTCATCTAAAGGATTTTCGGTTTGGGGAAGGCGCCAAAGTCTCACTTTCGGATGGTTCTATTTCTTTCAATTCAAGAGCCTTAAGCTTTGGTGGTGGATGTTTAAGAGATGATGATTCTATCTTCTCTGACGTCTGCTTCGATATCCTTATCTCGGTATTCGTATCATCATCTTCTTTAACTATATCATCTATTCTATCCTTGTATATATTTATTCAAAAAGCAAAATACAAAAATATAAAACCAAAACAAATACAAATATAAAACCAACAAAAAGAAAAATAGAAAAATATAAAATCTTAAAAATCCATAAAAATTAGAAAATTTCAAAAATACCAAAAATATTATTTTCTCATGACATGTCTTCTGGTATCGATAACATCTACGGTCTTAGAAATGTCATTCAATAATGGCGCAGGACCATAGATGAAGTTGGCGGAGGTGTAAATATTCTTTTCTATACATGTCACAAACTATGGCTTAGTTATTTCAGGGTAACCGGGCTTAAACTATGGCTTGCTTACTTGATTGTAACCCTGCTTTAACCATGGCTTGCTATTATTTCAGATAGCAACCGTTCTTCAAGAAAGGAAAGTCTTGCGCTAAACCATTTTCAAATATTCGTGCACTTATCCTAAAACAAATTGAGGAAAGTATGTATAAAGAATTTGCTGTTCCTACACAAATGTTTTTCGTCTAAAATTCTTGAGAAAATATTTGTTGTTTTCAAAATAATTGGAAAATGAGTTGCTTTAACAACAATCAGTATCAGAGTTTTCGTATTAATTTGCAAACTCAATCAATGACTTCTGCGCTTTTAAAATGTTTCAAAAAAATGAGTCATTGATTGAGGGGGACAATGTTTTCAAATCTATATCATCCAACGGGCTTTCTTAATTATCCTAATATGCTTAATTAAAATGTTGTTAACCTATGTTGAAGGACTAGGTGCCTAGGATATGATTGCTAGGATTAGATGATTAGAGTTTGATGACCACATTATTCCCATACATTTAAATGATCTGATTGATATGTTGCATTGACTTTTATTAGTCGATTGTTGTTTGGGTGATGTCGACCACCATATATCATGCGTGTGTTCACTAACGTCTGAGGTATCTTGGTATAAGAATGTTCGATCCGGATCCTACATAATATGATGTTTGGATGCGAAAAGAAGGGTAACTAGATCTTGGGTTGACAAATGAAGAAACGGAGCTTAACTGGACTTCTATGGAGAGTTGGCATAAATGCAACGTAAGAGGTCTCACTGCATCGACAGATGGTTTTCTTCTAAGTGATTGAAGAAACAGAGCTTAATTTGACCTCAGTTGGCATTCAAAATGCAGCATAAGAAGAAGTCTCACTGCATCGGCAGATGGTTTTCTTCAAACCCTCTGCAGCAACATCAGCGAGAAGCTTCTCAACCACCTAGCATTATCTTTGTGCAGGATACCAATTTTAAACAATTTTGAATAATTTGATTAAATTGTTTTGAAAATGGAAAATATTGTTTTGAAAATATATTGGACTAATTTTTTGAAAATCACCGGACTTCTTGTTATCAAAACCTAAGTCACTCAATTATTGACTTCTGTCATCGATTGAGGGGGAGAGTGATTTAATTTAAAATATTTTCAAACAATATATCTTCAAAAGAGTCCGTTTGTACGAAATTAAAGTGGTGATCTAAAGATTTAATGTTATGTCATGGTATGATTTTCTTTAGAATCAAGATCTTTCAAAATGAAATTTTTCATGTTCTTGTTTGATTGTGAAATTGTTTTATTTTACTTAAAGATCTCTTAAAACAATCATACCTGAACACTAACAATCTTTAATGTCTTAAAATGGTCCTTATCTGTCATTTTTTTCAAAATTAAATCAAGCCACGTCTTTCCCCAAAATCTTCTAAATGATTTAAATCAGTTGGGATCACAAATCTCAAATGGTTTGATATTTTGATCGGGGGAGAGATCGTGATTTAAATCTCAAATCTGTTTTAAATGGAATTGGTTTTAGTCCTTCAAAGGCACTCCTGCCTCCATGTGCCAAACGATTTCAATATACATAATGCACATGTTGAGGAGGAGGATTTATCCAAAAACAGATGAGTATTTAAACAAGGCCACATTTTCTCCCATGTTTTCTAAACCTAATTAAATCACTTGGGATCCAAAATCTCAAAGGGTTTGATATTTTTGATCGGGGAGAATTTGTGATTTAATTATGAAATTTGATAAAAGGTGATCGTTTTGATTTAATTGTGCATTGCTCTCATATGTGCTAAAGCTTTCGAATCTGAAGCATATATTGAGGGCATTTTTAAAAAAAGAAACTATCAAGGTGCAAATGCTTTTATGATTTAACATCTAATACCTTGATTGAGTTTTAAATGGTTTCTTAATGGCTTGTATGATCGTAAATGTGCTTCAAAAGAACTCTTGCCTCTATGTGATAAAATGATTTTAAATATCCTATGCACATATTGAGGGGAGAATTTACCAAAGAAATTCAAATGGCTTTTTCTAAGGAAATTGTGATCAAGAAATTATTTCAAAGAATTTATTTCAAAGAACTCTTGCCTCCATGTGCCAAACAATTTTAAATCATATGCACATGTTGAGGGGAGCATTTTCTAAATGATCAAAACTATTAAGGTACAAAATGCTTTGATCTCGTATCACAAGTACCTTGATTGTTTTTCCAAATGATTTTTCATTGGTTTCAAGGAAGAATGAACTGTACCAAAAGACCGACCAATTTACTTTATGCATGGTGTTATAAGGATGGTTAGGTTAGGTATTCGTTCCCACGATCCCGCCCGAGCCGGAGGGATCTACCCAGGGACAATCCACTAGATAGTGTAGAGTCCTTAGGTATGATGAAAAAAGGAGAAAAGTGAGATATGGGAAGAGTGCGGACTGAGACAGCTAGTACTGGAATAAACCCAACAAGGTTCTAGTTATGAAGTCTCGGTAAGCAGAGAGGGGTTAAGAATGAAAAAGAACTGCATGTGAAAAAGGGTGAAAAGAAATAGCCCTCCATCAATTCAACCTTAGGGAAGCGTGCAGGGTTCAATACATATGCTCTTGGTGTTTACCAAGGTAACGCGGTATTGAAGACAAGACATCATGGACCCATGATGCTGCACTAAACTTCCCAAACTACTCAAGTTCCTCTTAAAGGGCTTGTTTCATTCTCACGGGGAACCGACATAATCTATCGACTTTCTCTTAGAGATGGTTGATATTGAAGTAGGAGACCCTCTCCCTAGTCTCCGGCACAGGAACCAAATATGCACGATTGAGTCTAGAGCCAAGAGATCATCCACAATATCTCATTAGGACACTAAATTCTTGAAGACTTGCTTTTTCACACAATGTGGAAAGTAAGTATATATTAAGAGTCCTACACATTATCCTTGTGGTATTGCGGAACATCCCAGTGATATGAAAATATTTACGATGAAGATGGAAATCCTTCTAGAGCCAACATCAAACAAGCTCTTGGTGGGTGACATGTGAGATCTTCTCGTAAGATCAAGCTTGTGACAACTGGATAGAAACGATGGGGAGATTCATTCTTGAATCAACCTTGGTCAGTTGGATTGGCGAATACTTTTGGAAAAACCATTCGATGTGCAAACCTTCTTTTCTCTAGTACGTCGAATGTGTACTTATGTTTTCAAATTCAAAAAGTATCTCTGATTGAAAAATACTTTTAGAAAACCGTTCGATGTGCGAATCTCTTCTTTTCACTAGCATGTCGATTGTGTACTATTTTCAAATACAAAAAGTGTTTTGATTGAAAATTGATCTTTCTCATAAAACCTTCGTCGTATTGCAAAACTCTTTATTCTAAGCAATACGATTGTTTTTCAAATCATTTTCATCAATCGGTGAATCTCAATTCATTTGGTTCACTCCTCCGTGTTGTCTTCTTTGAGGCGTTCGGTTTGAGAACGGCTAGAACAATTTCGAAACCACATCAAGGAGATTCTTAGGAATCCTACGATCATGGCAGTATTTATCTTGATCAACGAGGAGTGGGCGGTGTACCTCAATTCAGCGAAAGTGATCAAAGACACTTTCGTGTGTTTTATTAACTAGCGTTGTTTCTGGTACATTTGGACGGTTGCGGTGATAAATTGAGGAGTCAATCCAAAGGCATGCTCACGCATCCACACTTAATTTGAAGAAATCATGGTGCATATCTACATAACCTGGCTCGATATTTCATACTATGCTTACGCTTCTTCTTGCAAATATCATGAACCAGGTAAGGCTTCGCTACTCGATGGAAAGATGTCATGATTCAAAGTGTGAGCATGTCGGTCCAAAAGTCACAACTTCACATGATGGCAACACAATAAAGGGTGATCGAGATTTAATGTGGTGATGATCGAAAGCTCGAAGATCATCAAATGTGTGGATCATTCAAAGACCTCCACTGAAGTACAATACTCGGACTTTGAAGTTGCACTACTAAAGCACAAAGATTGCGGAATTGAAGAATTGAAGTCTCCGAGCTCAAGAACAAAGTCAAGAATAGAATGCTAGGATTCAAAATGTAAAATATGGGGTGACCTCCCTTAGGGGGAGATTGTTAGGAATTAGAAAATTCCATAGTGAAGAGTCGGTCACCCCTAATATTATCTAGCATAAGTTAGCTCGTAGACATATCTTTATTTCACGTTATTTAGCTTGTTTATTAGTTAGTTATTAGTTTAGTTTAGCGTAGTGCAACTTAGTGGAGGAAGGACGGGTCTTTACCCTGTATCCCACGATCACAGGCCGATAGGAGTGGAGTGTGTATTTGTAAGTATAAATACCCCTTCCATCCATGGAAGGGGTGGTGCTTCAATTCAATCTAACCTTTCATTTGTGTAAACCTCTAGCAAGAACACTCTCTCTCTCTACTTTCTCTCTCTAAAATGGAAAACATGTATTTTGATCTCCCAAGACCACCCGAATCATCAAACACATAATATACATGATCCTACAACATTGTTTATATTTTTGGGGGATTTACATACATCCCCATATCTCAACCAATATTTACATATTTCCCCAAACACAAGTTTTTAATGCATGATGTACAATGCTCCTAAAGCAAGGTTTGGAGAAATATGTAAATATTGGTTGAAAATATAAGGATGTATCATATATTTATTGATTGATTTGGGTTTAACCAGTTGCGGTTCGTGAGTGGGATATTTCTATTTTGTTTAAAGATACTGAAATTTGATTAAAGGTAAGTATTTTATAATGTTTCTAATATTGTTGTGTTTTCTTACTTTATGCATGCTTAAACTGTTTTTGGGTTAACCATGTAATGAGCATACAAACAGCTCACGACTTTATATTAGCTCTTTTTGTGAGGTGCATGTTACGTTGAACAACTAAAGACCCAGTTAAAAATACAGCGTTTTCTGTTTGTGTTAAACAACAAATGTTATATAGTAGGACTTGGGTCATGTATGTGGTTGTTTTCTCGATTGAGGGTTAATTTTTTTTATAAAAAAGTTTTCATTTTTATTCATTATTTTTTGTTTAACTGCATTTTCCAAATCTAATTCATAAATGGGATTTTCCTAATTTCCCTAAAGATATTGAAATTTGGTTAAAAGGTTATTACTTTATAATCCTTCTTATTGTGGTTTTGGCAAAAATCGGATGGCAGAAAATGCAACTGTCTTTTGCAACCAACTTTAGTTTTGGCGTGGCAAGAAGCCGTATGGCATATAATGTAACCGTATTTTTTAGCCGATTTGATATCTGAGCCAGGGTACTAGATTGGGATTTCAATGATTGTTATATGTTTTGTAGATCTAACTTGGATAGTATTTTCTTGGCTATAATGATTCAGTTACTCTATGAGTCGTAATTTTGGTTTGCAAAAATTGGGTGGCATAAACTGCAACCATGATTTGCACCAAATTTGATATCCGAGCCCAAATTCAAATTATTTTATAACTTGGCTAGGTGCTAGTTTTATACTTTGTGTATAAGTTATGGTTTTTGTGTTTAACTTTTAATGTTAATTAAAATGGAAACTACATTAAAATGGAAAATGATTATTTATTTTAGAATCTGATGTGTTTATAATAGCTTTTTATAATACGGTGACGTCGTGTCGACGTATAAAATAGATTCAAAAGACAATATACGAATCTAAACATCTTTTGCAATTTATGTGTTTCAATGTGGCTTTTCGATCATTTGTAGACTTCTGAAATTTATTACATATATGTTCCTCTATGTTTTCAGCTTGCCATTGATGTTGTTATGCGTTGGAATTCTATGTATGGCACTAGCAAAACTTTTCTCCGTATAGGCTAGCTGCAGCATGGGTATATATTTTATCTGTAACACTATATTTTGCAATAAATGTAAGGGAATATAGTTAGAGAGAGAAAAAAACAAAGATTAGAAGCTCAGAGAGAGAGAGAGAGAGAGGTAGATTTTATTAAGAGAAAATGAGATAATGATACATGGGAAGCACACACACAAACGATCACTTATGTTTGCTATATATACACGTCCAAGAGAAGGGAGGACGTATGGGCTTAGGCTTTGGATCTTAATGGACTTTGGAGGACTTCTAAACATGGACTAGTTACTAACAAGTCCATTCACACACCACTTAACTAATAGTCCAAGCCCAATGTCTAACGACTAATCTATTTGATAAGGATTTAAAATATACGTTTTTAGAGGGTCATTTAAGCCCTAAATCGACACATTTTAAATCTGTTACTACTTAAAATCGTTTCTTTTCACATTTTAGGTCTTTTGAAAGCAAAATGCTAGAATGAAGCATATTTGGATGAAAAGGAGCGAAAACATGAAGAAAAAGGCAAAGTCAAGATCCAAGGCTGTTTTATGCACCTGACGGCGTCCCAACCCAAAGGGCGACGTCGTCCCTAAGGAGGATTTCTAATTAGATTTTACGCGACGGCACAGGTCATATTTTGGTTTTACAAGCTGACAGTGTCACACCTTAATCCAGAAGGGCGTCACCCTTAGTTTCTTCACCAGACGACCAAGATCTATCTCAGACGACGTCCTCAAGCAAGACAAATGGTGTCACAGTTTCTCACCCGACGTCGTCACAAGTTGATCAAGACTATCACAGCATGCGCGCGAAGTAGCTGATATTGTTTTGGCCATAACTTTTGCATACGAACTCGGATTTAGGCGATTCAAAAAAAGAAACGATCGGGACAAAAAACTCTATAATTTGGTAAAAAAGGCTTCACGATGCCGTCAATCTATCGAGCTGACACCGTCACTCTTTGCCGACATAAAGTATGCCTATAAATATAACATTATAACTTCACTTTTTGTAAGCCCTAAACCCTAAGTCCGATTCTAGGGTTTAGGTAGGTGTTTTTCCAGCAACTTAGAAGGTTTCAATCACTCTATAAATATCTTGTAATGGTTTGTTTCGTGATTCAATCTTATGTTATGTCTTCAGTTATCATTATTGTTGCTTGCTCTTCATTGATTATGCTTGGTTAATTCACATAGTGTTTGCTTATGATTGTATGAAACTTTTATATAGTTAATTAGATCTTATTGATTTTTTTAGTTATGCTTGTGTCTATCTTCATCATTAGGGTGTGACAATTTCAATGAGTCTGTAGAAAACTAGAAGGGGGGTTGAATTGTTTACCGATTAAAAACTTTGTTTTGAAACTTATTGAAAGATCAATTGATGTTGATCTTTGATATGTTAGTGAAATATGTAAACAATATGTAAAGAGTAAATAAGGAAAGAAACAATCAAACCACAACAAGTTGTTTATAGTGGTTCGGTCTACAAGGACTCTTTTTCCTTGCCCTACTCCACTCCCCGAGTCTCACACTCGAGAGTTTAACTTCACTAGTCAACAAGCTCCTTTCACCGGCGGAGAAACCTTTACACTTCGCTTACACACTTTTTCCGACACTAAGCTAAATGTCGAGTTCTTTCCAAGGGTACAACCACTCCCACACACAATGTATTTTAAGGACTAAAATACTAACCACTCACACTCACAAGATTATGATAGTTTGGTACAACAATGAAGTATGAATCAACACAAGATCATACAACACCAAACAAACAAGACTTCCAACTCCTCGTTGAAGCTTGAATGTGACATGATCTTATTTGCTACAAAAGAGATCACTAATATGATATTAAATTGAGTTAGAAAGGTTAGAGAGAAGAAATGTATGAGAGTATGATAGAAAGGGATGAAAAACTACTTGGTTTGGCTTTGCTATTTATAGCCAAAACACTCAGCAAGCACCACGGACCACGGAACCCTTTAAAGAGGGTTCTACCCGTTATAATATTTGATGCCACCGAGGTTTGACAGCAAGATCTCAAAATCTTGCCAAAGTCAACCATATCTATGCAAGATTGTATAAGATATGTAGAGCCTAAATCTACACAAAGAATCTTGTGAAATCTTCCAATGATTTCAATGATGCATCACATGATGTCATGTGTTTGTTTTTCTATTTTTAGAAATATGTAAATATATATGTAATGTTTAGTTTTTAAGAAACCAAAACATTCTAAAAACTCCTATCATACATTATGGTTAATCACAATGAAAATGCTTGAGTGATGAAGATATTATTTGAAAAAGCTTGTTTTAATATCTATTAGACTTGACAAGCTTTAAGCTTTATAAAAATTAAATTTACTTTTGTCGTTAACAAAACTTAGGTAAAGATCAAAAATATAAATAACGTTTAATGACGATATTTGTATTAACAGATTCTAATTGATTTAGTTTATAATTCTTGCATCCTACTGTCTCTTGTTTAATTGGTAGACGCTAGAGTAAGGAAAACTGACTTCTTCTTTAATTGTTGCGAGCTTGAACATCCTAAATAGTAAAAAGCTTGAGAGTGCACTTAGGCCATCATTGTTTTTATTGCATGAGTTGTAGATTTTGGATAATAGAGTATTCGGGGGAGATACTTCGGTATTTGGAGATCCCGGATAGTCAAGAGGTGAGTTATAATTCAAAAAACGAGGGAATTAAGCACACCCCTATGACTAACATGGGATACAACGCACCAATTGGACAAGGATGTAACAATTCAGTAGGTAGAATTGGACAACTAGCAAGGAGTAATGCATCATAAGTAGATACGCTTCACTTCTCTTGTAGATCCCTAATTTACTTTTCTTGCATTTTAGTTTAATTAGTAGCTTTCGGGTTAGTTGACTAGCAACTAATTCCGCCCTTCCCTTCAAAACCGAGATATTAACTGCTTTCATAAAATATTAAAATATAAAATAATCATCCCTCACCTTTAGACTTAATTTGACATATACTTCAACCAAACAACACTATTCCCCTAAAGAACGATCAATCCCCCGGACTTACCTATACTACACTACAACGATTAGGTACACTGCCCGGAAGATTGCAAAACTTCTTGAGATCCCTCGAGAAGTAAAACTCCTTGTGAGGTTGCAATATCTCACATCAAGTTTTTGGCGCCGCTGCCGAGGAATAGTCATCGCTTAGGTTTGATTTCTATTTCGTTTAGGTCTACTAACTAGATTCCTATCTAGTAAGTTTTTTATTTTCTTTTATTAGCTTTCTTGTAGTCTATCTTTTTCTTTGTGCCTTTGTTCGTAAAACTTGTCCATTGACTCTTCCGTTCACCATCATGGAGAACGAGAATCCACTATATCCGCGATTAGATTTTTTCATGAAAAAATATAATATTACTATGTGGGATCAATCAAGATAGTGGGATGAAGTAATGAGAACGGGATCTTATATAGATATATTTGAGTACCATGATAAAAGAGACCAAGTTCATAAAAAATGAAGGATTTCACCTTAGGAGTTCCATCAAGCCCACAAAACACCTCATCTAGTGAAACCTATGCATCGTATGAGCCTTCACCTAAGATAGACTCTTATGAACAACCTTCATATTTAGGAACAACTATTTTTAGTGAGGCCCTTAAGAAGACTAACCAAGTATGTCAAAATCTTGTGGAAAACAACCGAGCAATAAACCATAAGTTGGATGAATTACTAGGATTGCTTTCATCACTACCCAAAGAAACAATTAAGGAGGATTTAGCCGAACATAAGTGCAATGACTTTGAATCTCAAGATGAATCCTTTAGGCAAATAGAATATAGTGATCAAATTATTGAGGAATATTCTTATGAATCAGACTTAGAATTTGAAATGGCTAAAGAAGGATTTGAGATACTTAGCAATGCGTTTGGGTTAGATCTTACCAAAACACAGGACTAGCACATAGGTGATCTAGATGTGATTGAGGATAAGGTGAAAAGTCTGGACCCACAAGGTATCCCACGAGTCCCACTATCATTTAAGGCATACACACCGCCCGTGACTTACCTCGAAGAAGTAGATGAGACTATAGGAACCCCAATGGAGGTAGAACCTTTGAACCAAACACAACTTGAAGATATAGGTTTGAATACTTGTAATCATATCCTTACTCTTAGTTCTAGGGAATTTCCTAATGTTGATGAACCGGAACCTCAATTTTCACATAATTTTTCAACCTTAGATATACATTTAGGAGACAAATGAGGAATCGACCCTCCCATCAACCCATTTAGTCTGGGTAATTTTAGGATGAAGAAAGCCATTCACACTCCCCCTTCACCTCACGTAGCATATTTCCAACCTAAGGGTGTGTATCGCTACTATCACCTGCATTTAATCTTAAGTGTAGGGAAAACCTCCCCTATATCCGTTAAATAAGGGTAGAGTCAGCCTCGAGACTCGAACAGAAAAAGCACTTCTCGAGAGGCAGCCCAAGCATATTTTATTTACTTTCTTTGGTTTGCTTTTAATTTTGTTTTTAGGATGTTTTCATGATAATATTTGATTATGAATTATTGCATAATTAATGTGTATATGTTTTATTTTGCTTTTGACTTCGTCTCATTGGTAATTAAAGGTACTTTGCATGAAATAAGTGTAGGGAAGATCATATGTGGTTATTTTGAGCCTAAATTGATTATGTGATGATTTATAATTTGAATTATTGGCATGTTTGTTTGTTTTAGTTGTCTTGTATGTCAATACTTATGGATATGTTTTATGAGTCTATACATGAAAATGGACTTTAAAAAATAGATTTTTCAAGTAAAATTTTTCGGAAAACAAAATTTATCCATTCTGTCAGGATAACCTGACGGCGTCAGGATGAACACCTGAAGACGTCAGGCATTGTAGCAACAGTTTCTGAAATTTTCGTTTTCCTGTCAAATATGTAATTTTTGAGAAATTTCTAGAATTTCTAAAATGTCCATTTTTTCTGTATTTTATTTGCATTTACATTCTACAAGTATCCTATCCTTTAATTGTTTTTCTTTGTTTTTATTTCTAAGTCTGGAATTACATCTTTTTGTGATTTTTCTTTGTTCGATTTGATGCTTTGTGTTGTCGTTTTCTTAGAATTTACAGGTTATATTGGACAAGAAGATGAAGTGCATGATGGAAGCAACAATTTTTAGTTATTCATTCTTCTTGTAAGAGGATTTAACCGCAAGTCTACGCATATCCTACCGCGCTAATCAGGGGAGTATTAGTTTCTCTCTTTTATTTTACCTTTCTCTATCATATCTTTAAACCCAAATCACCGTAGCCCACCTTGTATGCACTTACCTTGTAAAATCTTAATTTACTTTTATTGCATTTAGTTTAGTAGAAGTTTAATTAGTTAAAACCCCCACTCCTTCAACCCGAGATTTTTATTGCTTTCTAATAAATATAAAATACCAAAAAGAATCTTCCCTCACCCTTGCCTTTTCATCACACATCTCGACTAGCATCTCTATTCCCCTAGAGAACGATCAATCCCCCGGGCTTGCCCATACTACATTGCAACGATTAGGTACATTGCCTAGTGGGTTGTAAAGCTTGCTCGCTGAAAAGGAAGTCTTTCGACCCCAAACCACGCATCAACTTTTTGGCGCCTCCGTCGGGGAATAATTATTGCTTAGGTTTGATTTATATTTCGTTTAGGTCTACTCACTAGATTCCTATCAAGTGAGATTTTTATTTTCTTTTTATTAGCTTTCTTGTAGTCTATCTTTTTCTTTGTGCATTTGTTCGTAAAACTTGTCCATTGACTCTTCTGTTCACCATCATAGAGAACACGAATCCACTATATCCGCGATTAGATTTTTTCATGAAAAAAATATAATATTACGAAGTCGGATCAATCAAGATGGTGGGATGAAGTAATGAGAACGGGATCTTATATAGATATATTTGAGTACCTTGAGAAAAGAGACCAAGTTCATAAAAAGTTTAAGGATTTCACCTTAGGAGTTCCATCAAGCCCACAATACACCTCATCTAGTGAAACCAATGCATCGTATGAGCCTTCACCTTGGATAGACTCTTACGAACAACCTCCATGTTTAGAAACAATTTTTAGTGAGGCCCTTAAGAAAACTGACCAAGTATGTCAAAATCTTGTGGAAAAAAACCGTGTAATAAACCATAAGATGGATGAATTACTAGGATTTCTTTCATCACTACATAAGGAAACAATTAAGGAGGATTTAGCCGAACATAAGTGGAATAACTTTGAATCTCAAGGAACACACGATGAATCCTTTAGGCAAACAGAATATAGTGATCAAATTATTGAGGAAGATTCTTATGAATTAAACTTCGAATTTGAAATGGGTAAAGAATGATTTGAGAAACTTAGGCACATGTTTGGGTTAAATTCCACCAAAACACACGACGAGCATATAGGTGATCTAGATGTGATAGAGGAGATTATAGGAACCCCAATGGAGGTAGAACCTTTGTGCCAAACACAACTAGAGGATATAGGTTTGAATACTTGTAGTCACAACCTTACTCTTAGTTCTAGGAAATTTCCTAGAGTTGATGAACCAGAACCTCAATATTTACACGATTTTCCATCCTTAGATATACATGGACCCACCTATCAACCCATTTAATCCGGGTAGTTTTAGGATGAAGGAAGCCATTTACACACCCCCTTCACCTCACTTGGCATGTTTCCACCCTAAGGGTGTGTATCGCTACTATCACCCGCACTTAATCTTAAGTGTAGATAAAACCCACCTTATACCCGTTAAATAAGAGTAGAGTCAAGCTCGAGACTCGAACAAAAACAAGCGCTTCTCGGGAGGCAACCCGAGCATATTTTATTTACTTGATTTTAATTTTGTTTTTAGGTTGTTTGCATGCTAGTATTGGATTATGAATTATTGCATGATTAATGTGTATGCAATTATGCTTTATTTTGCTTTTGACTTCGTCTCATTGGTAATTAAAGGTACTATGCATGAAATAAGTGTAGGGAAGATCATATGTGGTTATTAAGAACCTAAATTGATTATGTGATAATTTATAGTTTTAATTCTTGGCATGTTTGTTTGTTTTAGTTGTCTTGTGTGTCAATACTTGTGGATATGTTTTGTGAGTCTCTGCAAGAAAATGAACTTTAAAAAATAGGTTTTTCTAGTAAAATTTTCCAGAAAACGAAATTTACCCATTCTGTCAGGACAACCTGAGGCCGTCAAGATTAACACCTAACAACGTCAGGCAATGTAGCAACAGTTTCTCAAATTTTCATTTTCCTGTCAAATCTGTAATTTTTTGAGAAATTTCTATAATTTTTTAAATATCCAATTTTCCTGTATGTTATTTGCATTTACATTCTACAAGTACCTTATCCTTTAATTGTTTTGCTTGTTTTTATCTCTAAGTCTGGAATTACATCTTGTTGTGATTTTTCTTTGTTCGGTTTGATGCTTTGGGTTGTCGTTTTCTTATAAGTGTGCGTGTTATATTAGACAAGAAGAAGAAGTACATGATGGAAGCAACACTTATTTCTTGCTCATTCTTCTTGGAGGAGGATTTAACCGCAACTTTATACATATCCTACTGAACTAATCAGGGGAGTATTAGTTTCTTTCTCTTTTATTTACCTTCTTTTATCATAACTTTGATACTTTCGGGGAACATTGAGGACAATGTTCAGTTTAAGTGTAGGGGGAGAACAAAAGGGGATCTTAGAAACTATTCACTTACTTGATTTTTGTCTTGTCTTTGGTAAATTGTGTAATAAACCATGAGAAATATTTGTTTGGGTAACTTAGCACCAAATTAAAAAAAAAATTATGGCATTTACAAGTAAAACTTTATTCTTAATAAAGCGTCTCATGGATAGGAATTATATGACTAGCACAAAAACCGTTTACCACTTAAATTCCACCCCAAAAATGTGAGGTTCGCCCCTAGATCTTTAGGAATAAAAGCATTCATCTTTAGGAATAGATTCTAGAACTTGTTTTGTGATGCATTCTAAGATCGCTGGTGAGACTAGATTCGTGTAGTTATAATTAACTAAATAATAAGAGGCATTAGGATAACCCTTATTTTAAACTTGTAATTTAATTACGTCATCCACATCGGTTGAGTAATTTTCCCCACACCATTGTGATGTACTCATCTTTAGTACATGATACCCTAAGTTAACCCCTCAGAGCCTATCTTTTCGCGGTTCTTGTGATGTTCCGGTTTCCGAAATATCAATGAAGAGCATTGTTTACAATCCACCCCCAAATGTTACACCCAAATCGCCTTAGCCCACCTTATATGCACTCATCTTTAGTGCATTATTGTAATCATTTTTAAACCCTTAGTTCAATTATCTAGTTGCTTGTATGGTTGCTAGTCGAATCATTATATGTTTTTGTTTGACTATTTAAAGTAAGGGTATATTAATCTGTTTATTTGTTTTAACAACATGAATGGTCTTTGTGGTTTGCCAGGTTATACGTTTTCATCTATTTTTAAACGTTTTCGTCCGTATTTATATGTTTTTGTTCGTTTTTATTCATTTCATCCTCTTTCTTACGTTTTTGTACGTTTTCTTACGTTTTTATCCGGTTTTATCCATCTCTATACGTTTTCGTCCGTTTTCATAAGTTTTAGTCCATTTTTATACGTTTTCGGTCGTTTTAATTCGCTTTCATCCGCTTTCTTATGTTTTATCCATTTGTAAACGCTTTCGTCCGTTTTTATACGTTTTCATAAGTTTGCATCCGTTTTATACGTTTTTGTCCGTATTTATACATTTTCATCCAGTTTTCTACGTTTTTATATGTTTTCTTATGTTTTTATACGTTTTCATCCGTTTTTATACGTTTTCATAAGTTTTCGTCCATTTTATACATTTTTGTCCGTTTTTATACGTGTTCATCTGGTTTTCTATGTTTTTATACGTTTTTCGTACGTTTTTATATATTTTTATACGTATAAGAACGGACAAAAACGTATAGAAACATATAAGAATTGATAAAAACGTATAAAACGATCGAAAATGGATGAAAACGTTTAAGAATAGACGAAAGCGTATAAAAATAGACAAAAACTTATAAAAACGTATAATAACGAACAAAAACGTATAAAAAATGGATGAAAAAGTATAAAAACGGATGAAACGTATAAAAATAGACAAAAACGTATAAATATGGACGAAAACATATAAAAACGAATAAAAACGTATAAAATGGACAAAAACGTATAAAAACTGAAGATAGCATAAGAAAACGTATAAAAACAGACGAAAACGAATAAAAGCGGATGAAAATGTAAGTAAACGTATAAAAACGGGCGAAAACGTATAAAAGCGGACGAATACCGATAAAAACGTTAGAAATTGTAATAAAACGGACGCAAACGTATAAAAACGAACATAAACATATAAAAACAGATAAAACGTATGAAAACGGATAAAACGTATGAAAACGTATAAAACGGACAAAATGTATAAACACAGACGAAAACGTATAAATACGGACGAAAACGTACACGGACAAAAACGTATAAAAACGGATGAAAACGTATAACTCAGCAAACCACATGGACCATTTATGTAGTTAACTCTAAATTTAAAAAGATGAAAATGAGGGTCTTTTTGTCATTTTATTCGACTTAACAGCAAAAACTAACATATTTGGGTAAAATGGACTGGAGCCATAACATGTCAAAACCACAGTTACTGGACCCGTAATGAAATTAGAAAATGGACTGAATTCGTAAAACCCAACAAACTATATGGACCATTTATGTAGTTAACTCTATTTTTTATAAAAGAAGTGATTGTCATGGCTAATTTTATGCCTAATAAGTATTTTGAAACACGTGGCTCAATCAATAATAAATAAGATGAGTGAAAATAAATGTAATACATGTATAACAAAATAAATAATTTAGTTATGAAATTAATCACATGAATTAGTAATCTCAATCATTTTCGTTTTTATGATGTTATATTAATTATGTCGAAGTTTTGTTTTGCTAACCAGAACGGGGTTGGATAAGAGCTATTGTCCAGTTTATCACAAAAAATAATTTCTAGTAAATGCTCAAGTCAACAGTATTCAACACGATGTGTACATGACTGCAACCAAGTCGTGTGATTAATTGTTACAGCGTGGATGAAAACAAACTAGATGGAATTTTAATCTAACGTATATAATATGGAGACGTATACGAGAGAAAAAAAAAAGGGTAAACAGTGTTGCTTTAAATTAAAATTGAACCAATGCATACTCCATCCAGTGCAATATATCCGTACGTGTTTCATTTAGGAAACGCAGCCTCTTGGAGATAAATTAAAATTGAACTAATGCATACTAACACTAGTACAACACTCTTGGTTCTGTTAAACTAGAAACAAAATAATAACTGTTTAAGAATTCTACCAGAGTAAAGTATCTAAATTATACCCCCATTAACTAGAGTATAACAAAACTTGCATGTTCATGTAAAATCTACTCGAAATTTATTGCTTGACAGTCAAGTACGTTCTACCCGAATTTTTCTCATGGCAACACCAACACATATTCAACAGTGAGACAACATAGGATAAACCTATGTAGATAAAAACCATATACTTCGTAGCTTCTTGAATATAGTTTCATTCAACCATTTCACTAGGACCGTTGAAATTAAAGTGCATGCCTATTTTTTCAAGAGTATTAATTTGGTAATAACTTTAGTCATGAAACATCCCATTTTTAGCAATAAAACCGAAAGAATCACAATAATAACAACCACTAACACACAAATGTATCTCATTTAGGGCAAACCAAAAAATCAACATTTACCCAATCTTGTTTTCCACAGAGTGCATTGAGGAGGTGAGATGTAGACAGTCTTACCCTTACCCGAAGGTAGAGAGACTGCTTCCAGAGGACCTCCGACATTTTTGCAGGAAGTGAGGATCGTACCTTTGACTTTTGTGTCCAAAGGAGAGAGGTTTTCCACGTGATCCAACCCTACTCATTTAGGGCAAACCAATGCGATCAAACCGATTTATGGATAGAATTAGGTACGTATAGTAGTTACTTACTTCACGAGCCTTAGATTAGTTTGAGAGCGAGTTAAAGACATGCCATCTACAAGCGAAAACTTATTCATTAAACATGCACCAAGATAAAACAACCGGCAGAACTCTTAAGTGCAACAATACGTGTTAAAAGTAATCATAAGCTTCAAGCATAGCGCGCATAACTAATTATACAGCTTCACATACTCACTCAGAGGAACCAAACTTAATCAAACAAAACGCAATAAACACCTCAGAATAACTATCATCTTTAAATTAACCAAAAAGATAATAATAATCTAACTGAACTTATAGTACTACCTAATTGTTGCTCGGAAACAAGAAGTGACCAAAGAAAGAAAATCCCCACGTTAAGCAAGAAAAGAAACCGATCAAGAATTGTATCCATGATGATTGATTACCCCTCATTTCGCGGTAGAGATGTAACCATCGTATTTTATAAGTTTATGCAATTTTTTTATTAGATTCTTAATCACTTTATTTCTCATTTGTTGCGTTAAAGTTTTAGGTTTTTTCTTTTAAAATCCGTAGAAAACCATGTTTGTTTTTAAAGATATCCTAACCCTAGATCTATCTCCCTCAACCATGAGAAAATTATTCACGAATTCCCTGATATGAAATCAGCCCACTATAAGAAATTGCATAACTCATTTCATCTGCTTTTTATCTTTAAATTATTTTTCTTCTTTACTATAAATTAATATCTTTACGTAACAAAGTATTTTATCTTGATGTTGATGCATGTGTGGTTCCAGGGACGGAACTAGGGGGTGTCCCGGGGGTCCCAGGACACCCATGAATTTTTTTCTCGTAGTGTTAATTTTGTTAAAAGAAACCTCTGTTTTTTTATTTTAGTTTATAAATGCACCCGGTCCCAAAAGGTTGTACATGTAGTCTTGTTTGATTTCTCATAAATGCATCTGGTGACTTTTTCTTCTGGTTCCGTCCCCGTGTGGTTCTACCTTAATTAGGTTTGCATTGAGTGGTCAAACACGTTATTGTGTATGCAAAGTAGGCCTTCAATTAATCATTTGAATACTATTTGTTGGCGCGTATTCGCCCGCTATAATGGTTATAATGCAACTTAGAAGTTTATATACAACTTCTTGATGAAGAAAATATTCCATTCCAATAATTGGTAAATTTTCATCTAGTCGTTTTCTTATCCAACACTTCAATTCAAATAAATACAGATTGTGATGTTTCTTATACATTTTCCACTTGATTGCGATTAATGGTGTAATCGAGCCGAGCCGAGCCGAGTCGACTATTGTCAAGCTTGAGCTCGGCTCGACCTATAATACTTGAGCTCGAAACTCAATTCAAGCTCGAAACTTGACTCGAGCTCAACTGAGCCTCAAAATTCAAGCTTAAACTCGGCTCGAATACTAAAACTCAAACTCAAAACTCGACTTGACTCGGCTCGTATATATCTAAAAGAATCAAGTATACGAAAAAAGCACTAAAAAAAGCCACCCACAACATGATTAGCATCAAGCCATATAAAAAATAAACAGTTTATAATTTCCAGTTCCCAATTCCAACAAAAAATTGTCTAATGGATTACCATGGCTACCATACAAAAACTAGAAATATTATAATGGTCTTCATGCAATCAACAAAAAAAAATCTTTGTGGGGCTCGTCGACTAAAGTTTCTTGTTCAAATAATGGGAATGCTGACCTCGATTGGCTTCTTCTTTTTTCTGAAATGTATCATAGAGAAAATTAACATACTATAATTCAATAAAAGATATTAAGGGTGCGTTTGCTATCCCCAATCAGAATGGGTTTATGGATTTCATTCCGATTCAAGGTGTTTGTTTAGCGGCTTAGGGGATGAAATGGGTATATCATAGCCATAGATTCATTACACATCAATTTGATGTCTATAAAATCCATTCTCGTGCCCCCTCTCTTTTCCACTTCAAAACTCAAATATCTATACACTTTTTCATACCATATTTGTCAACCAAACATAAACAATCGTAATGATACACTGTTTCATATCTATTGTCATTCTACCCCATATACCAAATCCGATACCATTGTCATTCCTAGCAACAAACCAAACGAGCGATAAAATAGGTAAAGACAATGAAATAATCACATTTTGTTCTTTCTTTTTAGTCTATGAAAACTTCGACACCAATTTCCTCTATAAAGTAAGACTTCAACTGTTTCGGGAACCAAAGATGCTCGATAAGTATCAATCACTCTACTCCCCGCGCTAAAAGTAACTTCTGATGCAACTATTGTGATAGGAATAGCAAGTATAGCTCGAGTCGAATTGAATATTTTTCGTGATAGCAATAGCAAGTATATCTCAAGTCAAGTTGAATATTTTTTCGAGTCGATCTCGAGTTGCTAGCGAGTTGTCTCCGCTCGATTACACCCCCTTAATAAGTCTATTTTATCGTCCCTATAAGTCTATTTTATCGTCATTATAACTTATAACGACGACACATGGTGTCAATAAATCCCGTCTCCATAGATTAGTTGCTAAAAGTTTTATCGAGAACAATTTTTACTTTTAGCGACCATAGGTTTAACTTGACTTTTTTTACTCTTGACTCTTTGAATTTTTGACTTTCGGCTAAACTTTTATGACAAAACTTTTAGCGTCTACATGTGGTCGCTAAATTTTTGTTGACTATTTGACCGCCTATATAAGTTACGACCTTTAGCGACTACATGTCGTCGATAAAGGTCTATTGACTATTTGACTGCTTCTATAAGTGATGAGCTTTAGCGACTATATGTGGTTACTAAGGTCTGTTCACTTATTTGACCGCATCTATAAGCGACTAGCTATAGAGATGGTCGCTATAGGTGTCTGTAGATTTTCATAACGCAGGCTGCTATTTGCCATTTTTCCAGGTTTTCCGACCAATATTCGCCAGCAAATTTCCAAAACTTTCAGAACTTCCAAATAAACACAAACAATAATTAAAACATACGAATCACATTCCTACTAGATAAATGCTAAAAGTCGTTATTATTCGCCATACATAAAGTTAAACAAAAACATAAATTGTTCAACCACAAAATTCAAAACCATAAAATTGTTCAACAACCAAGTGAAACAAATACATTCCACCATACTCATCTTCGGGGTGGTCATCATCTTCAACATCATTGATGAACTGACGGAGGTTGAGCGGGATAGGCAGTGTCACATCGATATTATTAGCTTTCAGCTATGTATAATTGTATATAGGGACGACGACTGTTGATTAATTTCCGGAACATTTCTCACCCATTGTACTTGGGTCATCACTGGCTCGGGGAGGAGGAGGAAGAATGCGTTGAAGAAGAAGGCAAAGATGAACTGCTTCCTGACAGCCTCCTACCCCGTACCCAAAAAAAACCCTCGACTTGTTCCCAAGAATTCGGCCAAAATCTCTTCATCACTCATCCTCTTCTCTAGACCGGCTTGGCTTTCCCACACCTTAATCATCTGTCACTCTAAAGTCACAAAACAAGGAAATTAATTTCACAAAAATGAAAAACAACTCATTTGACCCATTTTGGCCCAAACGTGTACTAATAAGCAATTTTTTGTTTATATTACATACGGTTCACTTGTTTTGACCCATTTCACCCATTTTAGCCTAAACGTGTACATGTCTGGGCTAAAATGGGTATATTGGGTCAAAACGGGTGAAATGGCTCAAATAAAAGACAAAGTTACTTACTAGTAGATGTTTGAGCTAAAATGGGTAAAACATGGTAATATAAATAAAAAAGTTGTTTATTATTACACGTTTGGGCTAAAACAGGACTATTTGAGACTGTCTTAATAGCCGAATTAAAAGGTGTCTTTAGGACTATTTTAAAAGCTTGAAAATGGGGGTTTTGGTACTTTTTTTAAAGCTGTCCCAAACACCACATTTTCCAGCTTTATAACAGTCTCAAATAGAAAATGAAAATGGTCTGTACACAATGGCGGAGCTAGAAAATTTTTCGTGGGAGGGCCGAAACAATTTTTTTTATTAAATGGGAGGGCTGAAATAATTTTTTTTCTTCCAGAAATACACATGCAATCGAGAAAAATACACTAACGGGCTTAGGGCTAGGGGGTCGGGACCCTTCCCTTAATAGCTCCGCCCATGTCTGTACACTTTCCAGTATCTATTGGACCAAAAAACTGTTTATCTTCTGGTCGTAAACGATCGGATAAACCACATGTAGTTAACATTCATCACGATACGACTATGATTGTAGAACATAAGGAAATAATTCACCAGAGATCTAGACACTTCCTATGTTTCCTATTCATGGTGGCTCTCATGTTCTAGCTACTTATGGGTGAGTTCTTAGTAGTTATGCTAGCAAGCTTTGATATGACTATGACTGAACTTTATAAATCACGTTTAGCGATTGCATTATAATGAATAAAAATGAATAACGTACGTGTAGTTGTTGGTCGAATTTATAAAACACATTTAACACTATTTTCCGCCATCATCATGTAACCATAACTATTAAAGAAACCCTATGAAGTACTTAAGTTCGATCATAAAGACAACTTAACTTCTGTTATGATCTGTAACATACGTACTAACGTACGGTAACATTCATTAGTTAACATTCATCACGATACTTTAACATTCATTAGTTAACATTGTTTTGGAAACGAATCATAAAAGCAATCATTTGTACAAACAAAATTTGGAAAACTAGTTATATTTTATTATTGGTGCAAGGTAATGAGGCTTTCATAAAGAATTTTGATGAAATAAGGTTGTGTAGTGGCCAAGAATATCGACAGTTAATCGGTCTTCAAGTTTCAGTATCATGTTTAACTCGCTTTGGTTTTCATCACCCATTTCAAGTTGGTATAAATTTTGTTAAGCCTTTAATGATAATGTGATAAACCATGACTTATCATTATAAATATGCGGTCGATATTGTTCATGGCGCTGAGGAAAATGTAAAGATCAAGAATTGCTATTGTGGTTCTTCAGAATATACAGGCAGACTTTATTAAGTAAGTTGAAACTTGACTTGTTTTTTGATGCGCACAATTTTATGGACTTCTTTTCCGTAACAAGAAATGGTCGTACACTTTCTGGTAATTTACTAGACCAAGAAACCGTGTACCTTCTGGTAGTAAACCAACGGAGAAACCACGTGTCATCATATTTTTAAATCATTTTAATTTAAATAACTTATATTTAAAATCATTTTTAATTTATTTAAAGCATTTATAATTAAATTAAATTTTATACATAATTAATTTAAATCATTTAGAATTGATCTAAATTTATTAATACAATTAAATTAAATTACTTAAACAGTTAAACCTATAGCGACGACTTTTAGCTACTTGATGTCACTATAGGTTTGACGTGTAAATTCCCTTTAGGCGAGAAATAGTTGTTGATCGTGACCGAAGTTTAATCATCGCAAAACTTATAGCAACTACACTGTCGTCGCTATATGTTATATTCAAAGTCAAAATTTTAATATGGACCCGGTTTATCGTCTCGCGAACTTTTAGCGATGACATAGCGACCACATTCGTCGCTAAAGGTTTTGGTCAAAGACTGGAAAAAAAGGGGTTGTTTGTAGATTAGTGGACCGTCGCGAGAAGTCCAAATTAGCGTAGTGTTAATATTCTCTTATAGTTTCAAGCTATTATAATCATTAGCACACGTTATCTTTTTTTCTTAGGTAAATATGTATAGGAATGTTGCTAGAGGTGGCAAAACTGGGCATGTTGAATAACGAGTAAATCATGTTCAAGTCAACACAAGTGAACTTTAATATTGGTATTGTTTGCTTTACCAGTCGACGTAACTTTATATGTCTTATTATTTGCAATGTGATATAAAAGACTCTTAAGTATGTGGTATAATTTGTGCAACTTTCATTTTAACTATATCTTTATATCTATCTAACCTAAACTATAAAGAGATGAAATTTGATTTTTGAATTTAGTTATTTACAGGGAAGCCGCTATATCAGATAGTTTGTGTATGGCATGACATTCAGACATTGTTGCTTTGGCCTCTTGATTCGAGCATTGCACATGGGCTTTTGTTAAACACTCGTGTATAGCCAGATGGGCATTAGCAGATATTACGTTGCGACTCTTGGTCTTGTACATCATGAGTCCTACGTAAAGGTCTTGTCAGATATTGTTACTTAATTAATTGTTCGTAACGAATCTTCTTTTCATCAAAAGAAATAAAAAGGAAAAATGAAAAAGAAACAAACGACACCTGTATAAAAACTTAAAAATACAATCTTAAGGCTACTAAATCCTTTGTTTGGGTTTGTTTAGTTTTAAGTTGATCCAATATTTGGATTGGGCCGGCACAAAAGTATAAACCCTTGTTCAAACATGAACCGCATTGCTTTGAAAAAAAATCGCACTAAAACAAATCTTTAACTGTTTTGATACAAGTGTTTTTCATCCTAAACAGAGCTGTAGAGAAGGAAACATCATGAAAATATATATAAATGATCGTAGGAAATGATATTTAAGTAAAGAGTAAATTACATGGATGGTCCCTGTGGTATGTCAAAAGTAACAACTTTCGTCCCTGAAGTTTAAAGTTTTCTTGGTAAAAGGAGGAAAGGTTAGTTTATAATTAAACGTTAGCCTCTTTGGTTTAAAGATCGTTGCATCGTATATAGTCACAAGTCAACGCAACAGGTGTTTATAAACGGTGTTAAACGCGGTGAGTTCGGGTGGGTTGGTAAACTGAAAGCGGTCGGTTGCGCCCGCGTGGAACCGTGGCATGTGGTGGATTGAACAAAGCTTAAACCGGGGAGTTAGCTTCTATAAAGTTATTTATTTAATTCCCAATATTTATTTCTACAAATAAGCCCATTATTTCAGATTATAATTTTTTCTTTTATTTCCAATGGTGCGGTTTCGAAAATCATCGGTCATTTTGAGCCAAGCCAAGAAGTAAATTCCTTCCAGGCATCCAGAACTAAGATTTTTCTTTTTTCTTTCCAATGGTTTTTTGTTCGATTTTCGCATTTTCGGATATAATAGCAGAATAAAGGATCGCAAAAATTATCGAACCAACTGTTCCTGAAAAGCCTCTACAAATAAGCCCATTATTTAGATTATAATTCGGTTTCGGTCAAGCTAAAAGTAGGGGTGTTCATTGGTCGGGTAATAACCGAATAAATCGAAAATCAAACCCGAACCGAACCGAAAAAAATCGAACCGAAATTATAACTGAACCGAAGTTGTTAAAACCGAACCGAACCGAACTAAAAATTCGGTTTTCGGTTTGGATATGGTTTTGGCTATCCGAACCGAAAACCGAATTTATAAAAATATATATATTTTTTTTATATATTTATACATACAAAAAGACCATTAAAATTTTATCCCAATATAAAA
Organism: Chrysanthemum makinoi; assembly: GCA_910596185.1. Lineage (NCBI taxonomy): Eukaryota > Viridiplantae > Streptophyta > Magnoliopsida > Asterales > Asteraceae > Chrysanthemum > Chrysanthemum makinoi. Next base: position 78,587,074 of record OU343222.1, read on the forward strand.
AACACCTTTTATGCTTGAAATAATTTTTTTTTTCAAAATCTATTTAATTAAATTAAAAAATATATATAAATTCGGTTTTCGGTTTTGACCCATAACCGAACCGAACTTCGGTTCGGTTCTCGGTTCGGTTTGGTCACAGATATTTTCGGTTCGGTTAGGTTTTCGGTTCTGCCCAGAAAAAAAAATTAACCGAACAAACCGAACCGAATAAACCGATTAACCCGAAAACCGAACCGATGAACACCCCTAGTTAAAAGCATATGCGAACCAAAACATCTAGGAGTTTCATCATGGCTTGAGAGCACGATACAAAATGGTTTTAAAATGCAAACATACTAAATAAATAGGTAGGAATCCCGTAAGAAGAAAACTCAAATTGAAGAGAATGAGAAGTAACTATACTTACACATTTGAAATGATTCGACTTGAATTAGATGCAATTTTATTCATTTTAGTGCATCTCTTACCGTTTCAAAATGATTTTGAAGTAAAAAAAATGCAAGGCATCACATTTGACGTTTAGCGGACGAAGAATACATATAATTCATCAAATTTGATGAAATGCATCTAATATATGTTTATGCATCTAATTTTGAGTCAAAAAATATATTAGAATGCATCTAATTTAAATTGATGCATCTCGAATAAGTGGTCATAATTACACTAATCTTTCTCATATTTGGTTTTCTTCTTTTTTAATCATGACTCTTAAATAAGATTTAAGATCATTTGAGGACAAAATATTATTTACATACCAACGGATCAATCTCCACCATACATTTTTATTTGATCTAATGGATGAGATTAATCTCAACAATTTAAAAAACTCACTTTCATCATCTTTTTTTAAATATTAATAACTTTCAAACCGTTAATCGTTAAGCGAAAAAAAATATCATTACGACGAGCATTTAATTATCTTTTTATAGAAAGGCACTTTGATATACTTTCGACAATTTTTTTTTTTTCGTATTTTTCACGTTTTTTTTTGAAGTTTTTTTATTTTTTTACGTAATTGAAATTTGCATTAAAAAATCATATATGATTAAACACTAATTTGAATATCAAATGTGATATTAATGTTATATCATATATGATATTAGTGTTATATCATATATTATATAAAATATCACATGTAATATTAGTGTAATATCACATATGATATACATATCATATCAATGTGATCACATATCATATATAATTTAACACTAATATCACATGTGATATTCAAATTAGTGTTTAATCATATATGATTTTTTTCATGCAAATTTCAAGTAACGTAAAAAAAGACGAAAAAACGTGAAAAAAACGATTTTTTTTCTTTCTTCGAAAGTATATCAAAGTGCCCGTCTATAGAAAGATAATTAAATGCTCTTCGCGACGGTGTAAATATTTTCAATTAACGGTTTAAGAGATATTTAAATTATAAAAAATAAGTGAAATAATAAAATGCTTATAATCTTAGCCATTGATTTTCTTTTTAAATGGATGGTGGAGATGAGTCCATTGATATGTAAAATAGGTTTGGTATGTAAAATAACTCTTTGATTTAAGATCATTTGAGGACAAAAGATTATTTACATACTAAGGGATCAATCTCAAAAATTTAATTTTATTTGATCTAATAGATGAGATTAATCTCACCAATTTAAAAAACCCACTTTAATCATCTTTTTTCAAATATTAATAAATTTCAAACCGTTAATCGTTAAGCGAAAAAAAAATATCATTGAGACGAGCATTTAATTATCTCTCTATAGATAGGCACTTTGATATACTTTCGACAAAAATTTTTTTTTCGTATTTTTCACGTTTTTTTTTTCAAGTTTTTTCGTTTTTTTACGTTAATGAAATTTGCATTAAAAAATCATATATGATTAAACACTAATTTAAATATCAAATGTGATATTAGTGTTATATCATATATGATATTAGTGTTATATCATATATAATACGTAATATCATATGTGATATTAGTTTCATATCACATATGATATTAGTGTAAAATCACATATGATATACATATCATATCACATGTGATATCACATATCATATATGATTTAACACTAATATCACATGTGATATTCAAATTAGTGTTTAATCATATAAGATTTTTTTTATGCAAATTTCAAGTAACGTAAAAAAAGACGAAAAACGTGAAAAAACGATTTTTTTTTTCCGAAAGTTTATCAAAGTGCCCGTCTATAGAAATATAATTAAATGCTCTTCGCGACGGTGTAAATATTTTCACTTAACGATTAACGGTTTAAGAGATATTTAAATTATAAAATATAAGTGAAATAATAAAATGCTTTTAATCTCAGCCATTGATTTCTTTTTAGATGGATGATGGAGATGAATCTCTTGCTGTGTAAGAAAAGTTTGGTATGTAAAATAACTCTTCTTAAATAAATAGTTATTTTTTGAATTGCATCTTTCGTGTAATACGGACCGAAAACTTACGTATTACGACGCCGTCTATCGTATAATTTGAATTTAGGCGAACAAGGTTTGTGAGTCATACATTTTTAATGACAAAATTTTTTACGAATGCCTCACTTTAGGTTATTCTATAAAAAGGTATAAATTGGCGGGAACACCCTGACTCTAGGTGTTTTTTGACATCAGCCATTGTCCATCCTACAAGGAATTGCTCCGACAACTCTCCTGGCCTAGTGGGGCACCAACTGGAGTCAGCACGAGCCAAGACTCAGACCCCTGAGCTTTTATTCCACAAAGTCTCTTCAACGTGCCCATAAAGTTTGCGAAGATGAGTACTTATATGAAGCAAATGCCAAAAATGAGACTTGAACTTGAATCTATTGACTCAAGCACAAGTGCTTCAACCATTGGACTAATTCATTGATGCCTCACTATTATAATAAATGTGCAATGACAAACTCTTCTTATTCCACAAAAGGTGTAGATTGGCGGGAACACCCTGATCCCGGGTGCTTTTTGGCACCAGCCATTGTCTACCCCACAAGGAATAGCTTCGGCAACTCTCCTGACCTAGTGGGGCACCAACTAGAGTGACCACGAGCCAAGACTCGGACCCCTGAGCTCTTATTCCACAAAGTCTCTCCAGTGTGCTCATAAGTTTTGCGGAGGTGGTTACCTATATTAAGCAAATACCAAAGATGAGACTTAAACTTGAGTCAATTGACTCAAATACAAATGCTCCAACCATTGGACTAATGCTCCATTGGTCTCTTCATATAAAAATAGTACGGTAATCGCACCATGAAGATAGATGATCAAAGTGAGTGAAAATGGCTGGTAGTTGCAAATAAGTAGCATAAAATGTCATAAGGATTTATTACACTATATGTAATAAAAGTTTACCCGATCACTTAATATAATATTTTATTATAAAATTATTTCCAACATATCGAGTTTTAAAATTGTTAAAAACTGAATTACATATACACGGTATCTAAAGTTTTTTTTTTAACTTGGTATATTAAGAATCTTGTATTGTATTGTCCTACAGAGAAAAGTTCAACATAGAACTAATATTTGTCATAAAACCAATGAACCAATCATAGCCACTCATTTTTTTAATTAAAATATAAAGAATAAACTTTCACCCTTTTTTTTAAATTAAATATCTCACAAATCGTTAATCGTTACGCCAAAAAAATCATACCATCTTGACGAGAATTAAATTGTCTTTTTATATATATGCATTGTTATATACTTTCGACGAACTTTTTTTTAAAAAAATTTCGTCCAGAAAAATCACATGTGATTTGTAAAAATCACATGTGATTTGTAAAAATCACATGTGATTTCTTAAAATCATATGTGATTTGATTTTTACGAATCACATGTGATTTTTAAAAATCACATGTGATTTTTACAAATCACATGTGATTTTTCTGGACGAACTTTTAAAAAAAAATTCGTCGAAAGTATATAACAATGCATATCTATAGAAAGATAATTTAATTCTCGTCACGATAGTGTATTTTTTGTAGCTTGAAGATTTACCGTTTGCAAGATATGTTGTTTTAAAAAAAGGTGGAAATAAAAAAATGGATGGATGTGATTGGTTGATTGGTTTTATGACAAATTTGAGTTCTATATGGATCTCAACTCTTGTCCTGCATAGATGAGGTGATATAAGTAACAAAATAGTTATAAATAAAAGAAACAATGTCTATCTTTGTCTGCACATTGCGAAGGGCTAAAGCTTATTAGCCTAGCCTATATAGTTTATATTTGTGTAAAGGGCTCAAGCCCATATCTAGAATATTCGATTTGTGAATATTTATTGATGTATGATGTATTGGAAATCAATCAATCAAAGCTCAATCAATTATCATTATACGCTCACTTGGTATTAGAGCATTGCACACAAATATTCACCACGCTCCTTTCCTAAATAAACTCATCCTTCATCTGTACGTTTTCCTTAAACCCTAAACTTCCTCAAATCGGCCCTGTTTTACTCAGTAATCATCCATACGTGTTGGTGATTTGTGCCCGGTCACAAATCCACACGTATTGTTTATTGGTATTACGTGCTCAGGTCGCGTAATCTTACTCATTTGTGTTGGTGATCGTGCATGGGCATTGATCTACACATCTAGTTTATTCAAGATTTTTGTTACTGCTTGTACAATATTCCTCCATAATTCCATTTGAACCAAACAAACCCTATTTCACCTACTGTTGTTTTTGACTCACTCATAAAACACCCTAGACAATCATGAATACTAGGGAGGCACCTAAGAAAAACACTACTAATGAGTTTTTAATTCAATTACTGGATCGTTTGGGGGTGGGATCATCTCACGGTACACCAACAATTTCAACACAGCCTGTAAGTTCCAATGTTACACCTCAGGCATTTGTTACAACTCACAACATGGCCCAACAGTTTTCTAGCCCAAGTCCCTATTACACCCACTACAGCAACCCGACCCACTACATGAACCTGACCCAAACTATCGCCTCACTACATCATCCCAGCCCGGTTCATCAAACTACCCTGATCCAGTAGCCAGCCACACTCACCCCTACCCAACACTACTATCCGGCCCAACAAACAAACCCAAGCCCATCATATATTAACCCAACAACTCAGATGCCCCAACTACACCTACTGCTCCACCTTTAGGTACCGTGGGACCCACGCCCACTCCGGGACAAGAAACAATGTTGTCGCATGCTTTCACAACCTGGACGTTTCAGGATCCCACAACTGGTGCCTGGAACATGGATACAGGTGCGAGCTCATATCTAAATACTCCCTCCGTCCCATAATAATTGTCCACTTTGACTTTTTTAGTCTTTTTTGTTCAAGTTTGACCCCTAATATTTTTATTTCTGTTATATAATACTTGATGCAAATTATACCAAATGAAAATACATTTAGAACCCAATCTATTCATATATTTTTCATCAATGATTATATTACACAAATAAAAATATTTATGGTCAAAGTTGAATAAAAAAAACTTAAAAAAATCAAAGTGGACAATTATTATGAGACGGAGGTAGTACATTTTTTAATAGTCTTAGTAACATTTTTAATACTTGCATGTATCCATTTAGTACATTTTTTAATAGTCTTAGTAACATTTTTAATACTTTCATGTATCCATCTGTCTCGGTTGGTGATGGGCATAACATTCCTGTCACCAAAACGGGTTGTAGCATTTTTCCTACTCCTTCTCGACCTCTTTACCTAAATAAAGTCCTTATTACCCATCATATTGTCAAAAATCTTATATTTGTCCGTCAATTTGTTTGTGACAACAATTGCACCGTTGAATTTGATCCTTTTAGTTTTTCCGTCAAGGATTTCATGACACGTCGGGTGCTTCTTTGATGTGACAGTACGGGCGACCTTTACCCTGTCATAGCCCCGTGTCCTATTCCCCAAGCTCTTCTTGTCAGTCAACATACATAGCATCAGCGCCTTGGACATCCAGGGAGGGAAGTGCTACACCGTCTCATCTCAAATAATTTTATATCTTGTAATAAGAAGAAGCCGGTTGTGCTTTGTCATGCTTACCAGCTTGGCAAACACGTTCGACTTTCATTTGTTAGTTCCGATATTATTGTTAATGCATGTTTTGATGTTATTCATTATGATGTATGGACTTCACCAATTTCGAGCCTTTCGGGTTTTAAATATTATGTTTTGTTTTTGGATCAAGATTCTCATTTTGTTTGGGTCTACCCGTTGATAAAAAATATGATGTATTTTCGAAATTTGTTCTACTTCTCAAGTACGTTCACACTCAATTTACGCGTGAAATCAAATCGTTTCAGTGTGACCATGGCGGCGAATTTGATAACCGTACCTTACATAAACTTTTTGCCGAAAATGGCATTCAGTTTCGGTTCTCATGCCCCAAGACATCTCAACAAAATGGGAAGTCAGAACGGATGATTCGCACCATCAACAACCTCATTCGAACCCTAATTTTTCAGGCCAACCTTCCACCAACCTTTTGGGTTGAAGCTTTAAAAATGGTTGTCCGTTTGATCAATATCTTACCTTCCACAGCTATTTCCAACAAAATCCCGTATACCCGACTGTTTGGCCAAAACCCGAATTATAGTCTTATAAGCACATTTGGCTGCTTATGTTACCCCAGCTTATATCCTAATCACAAACTTGAACCATGTGTCACACCCTCCATCTACTGGGGAAAAGCTTCAAATCATCGTGGGTATCGTTGCCTCGAATTAAACACCAATAAAATAATCATCTCTCGCCATGTAACCTTTAATGAAATTGTTTTTCCATATGGCACTCCTAAACCAACATCGGCACCCAAATACAATTTCTTGGATGACTCACCCGATATAAATCCTCCATTCATTCCATCCGCCCCCGTTGTGCAACCCACTATGCCTCAACCCACAAACGAGCCAACAACACCCATCAGTCCCAATACAGCCCAACATGACATAACCCATGACCCATCACCATCCCCATCACCACCCGCCGCCCAACAACAGACACCAAATCCATTACCACCATCGAACCAACACCCACATATTATCCCAGATCCTCCTCATAACCCAAACCCTGTCTCAATTCATCCCATGTTCACACGATATCGTGTCGGGGACTAATCATCCTACTGAGCGTCTCAACATGCATGTGACTTCGGTTTCACCATTACCAAAATCTTATTGTGATGCATTTAATTATCAAAATTGGCAAAATGCTATGCGTGATGAATACACTGCACTTATTAAGAACGGAACTTGAACCCTTGTGCCCTAACCCACAGAGACCAACATTGTGGAAAACTAGAAGGGGGGGTTGAATAGTTTTACCAATTTAAAACTTCCTTTTAAATATTTAGATCGACTTATGTCAATCTATTTGATTGTTTATGTTGGACGTTGATAGATGGATATATAAACGTGTAATGAAATATAAAGAGTAAGAAGCACATCACCACAACACAAGTTATTTATAGTGGTTCGGCTACAAGGACACCTTCCTTGCCCTACTCCACTCCTCGAGTCACCTACTCGAGAGTTCGTAAGCACTACACCAACTCCTTGTGGCGGAGAAGCCTTCACAACGTCGCTTAACCTTTTTCCGGTACAAAGCTAAATACCTAGTTCTTTCACACCAAGGCGAACCACACCTAACACAACGTCGCCTACCCTTTATACGGTGCTAGGCTAACCACCGAGTTCTTTCACACCTTAGGAGAACTAATCCTTCACAACGTCGCCTACCCTTTATTAGGTACTAGGCTAAGCACCTAGTTCCATTACTATGGAGGAAATACTACCCTTCACGACACAACACCTAATCTCAAGGAGATCTTCTCCTTGTTACAACACCATCAAGGATATCACCATCCTTGAAGATAAACAAATACATATATGTATAACGATACACCTCATCGATTATACGACCTAGGAATTCTTCCCAAATGCTACTTGATTTGATTCTTTGGCATCCTTCACTAATGCCTTTGACACAACGCTTGGCACCCTTCACTAATGCCTTCGTCTTGACATCTTTAGCATCCTTCACTAATGCTTTGACACGGATGATGAGCACCTTTCACTAATGCTTTCATCTTGACTCTTTCGGCATTCTTCACTAATGCCTTCAACCCAACATCTATGGTGAAAGGAAGAACTATCAACAAGAGAACCTTAGTAGTCTTGATGATGACGAAGCATGGCAACTCATGGACTTGAGCTTGCACGTCTTCAAGAAGTGGTGATCTCTCCTTTAAGAGGAACCTAGTAGATCACACAAAAACAAAAGACAAACTACATAGATCACTTAGATCTGAGGTTAGAGGGTTAGAATACTTTGGGGAAGTATGTGTGTAAAGTAATGTTTAGAGAGGAAGAAATGGCTCTCTATTTATAGAGGAAATTCTCTTCTGTTCCCCGGATCCCACGGATCCCTACCACAAGGGATCCGGCTAGCACAATGCTAGGGATCCGTGGTCCGCTCCTCTTTGCCCATGGGTATTTTTGGTTATGGGTCATGGGTCATGGGTTATGGGTTGATCCATGGTTTTCTTTCTAGATACAATGAACTTGGTTAAGTGGTATATATAAAACCATGGGTTATGGGTCAAAACCATTTGCTAGTATTTACCCATTTAGTATATACTTGTATTTACCCATTTTAGCATATACTTAGTTTTTACCCATTTTAGTATACTTAGTTTAAGTATATGTTTAACCCAATATGTAAACACTAGTTGTTGTACATATGTATCTAAATCATAAAATCACTTATACTTGTTTTAGTGTTTTATGTGAGAGCGTAAGTGTGTTAGAAAACTATTAACTCAAACTATTTACGTACTCTATTTGTTTCGTTAAAATGATTTTACATTTGTTATCGACAAAACATTAGAAGATCGTAAAATATAAATAAACGTTTTTACGGCTTATTTGTATTAACAATCTCCCCCTTTTTGTTGATGACAAAACATAAAATTATTTTAAGGAAAAGCTAAAATTCGTAAAAGTTTGAATTTGTAGTTTTTACTTTCTTCTCCCCCTTTTTGTCGAAACAAAAAGTGTTAAAAGAAACTAACACAATTTTTATAAGAAAAATGTAAAACATGTAAAGAGAGCAAGTGACGGGAATGGTATTCGTCTTAACTCCCCCTTGACGAGTCCATCCCTATGTAAGGGTGTCAAGGACATAACGTAAAATAAACTAATTATGTTTGCATTTAAGTTTGCAAATGGTTCGTCTAAGTGACGAGAATGTGCTCCCCCTTGAATATTGCAATGTTGCAATGGGGTGTCATGAAGTGTAATCCAAAATTGGATTAAGTTGCAAATGATTTTGCAATGTTGTTTGACACAAAGCTCCCCCTAGCTTTATGGTGTCAATATCTTCATGTGTATTTTGAATAACTACAAAACAAAGGTTAGAAAACAAGAGTATAGTGCATAATTTCCTGCAAATAAGACTCAAGTTAGTAGAAATTTGTACTCCTGTACCACGGATCCCACGGTTCCCTTCAAGGAGGGATCCGTCTAGTTATCTGGAAGGGATCCGGCTATCTGTTGACAGTATCTTCAGCAGTGAAGAAATGTCAAGGGATGCTATTTTGAGAAAATGAGATATATGTACAATATATCAAGAACAACACAGAATAATCATAGCATATAAGTATTCATTCAATAAAACAAGAGATACACAACCAAATATCTAAAAACTAAGAGAATGAACTTTAGCCATATAAGTACTACTAATGCTTATCTCATTACGAGACTTAGAATGTGACAATGTGCTTAAGTCTAGGGATGGGTGGACTTGTTGAATTGATCCAACTTTGCAAGAAGATGATTGAACATGAAATGTATCTCATTTCGTACTTCTTGAACAAGTCCTTGAGTTTTTAGACAATTTGGGCAAATGTTGTCTCGGTTTGGCCCCGAAGGAAAAAGGGTGTTTTGAGGGGGCTCATTGTGTGTTTGAGGGTCTTCATTTTGAGAAGTAAGGAGAGGTTCTAAAAATGAGGGTGGTAATGGAACTTCTTCCATATGATCAAGGTTGTTCCTTGTCTCCCGTGATGGGCTAGTTGGTGTTGTAGGTGGTTCTCGATTCAATGAAAAGGTTGGTGAATGGGAGGTTCTTGGTGATGAATGGAACAATGAATATATGTTTGGATGAGGAAGAGGCTCATTCAAAGAGTGTAGTCCATTCTCAATGAATGAAGGTTTTGATGGCTTGCTAGAACTAGCCATGTTTGGTTTGGAACTAGATGATCCTTTTTCTAGTTGGAAATGTTTGATGCTAATCCTTGCCGTTCTTTTAGCTTTTGTTGGATGGGTTTGATGAGGTGGGATTCTAGAGTCATTATCTCTAATGGGAGATGTTTCGGTGGATGAAATTTCATGGATCATTTGACCCTTTCTTTTGGATGATCCTATGTTTGAGGAGTTGTTGCTAAGAGCCTTAATCATGGTGATGAAGGTGCTAATGTGAGCTTCTAATTTCTGATTTTTGAAAGGTAATTGAGGATGGTGCCATAAACCTAAGATTGTTTGGTTTATAAAGAGTAATTTGAATTTGGGAATTAAATTCTTGACCACTTAGAAGACTAAGCATGCTCTTGAGGTTTTGATCAGCTCTAGGAGGATAATTAATGTATGCTAAGAGTGGTTAGAGAACCAAAAGGTGACATGAGTTTGAATATAGGAGCTGGTTTATGCTCTCTGCATCTACGGATCCCGCGGATCCCTCTCAGTAGGGATTCGCCTGGTTAAAGACCAGGGATCCGGCTATCATACAGGGTCTAGGTGAAATCATTATGCTTTTGTAAGGTTAGTTATTAATGGATTTCGAGGGTTTGACTTAATTTTGAAGTTTTTAGCTGTTGGATATCTCAAATCCTTAACCATAACAAGTAATGGTGCTTAATGATGGTTTTGGCCAAGAAAATTTGACCTTGGGTAGTCTAACTATATGTTTGACAATGATTCCATTTAAATTGATGTGGAGAAATGGTGATAACAGGTCCTAGAAGTCAGATGATGTCCTAATAGGAATTTACTAAAATCCTTAAAAATAGGAAGAAATAAAAAACCAATTTTTGACCTTAATTTTGATTAAAAGATGATTGAGATCAATTTGCTAAAATTGAAAGATATACCTAACTAAGTGCTATCAAGAGTGATAGATAATGTGTGAGTGTTAGAGCGGAATTATGGTGAGTTTTGACTAGTTGAAAAATCAAAAATATTTCAAAGATGAATCCTAGATAGGCCATGGATGAGAGTGAGATTTTCAACTATTTGAGAAAAAACTTAGTTGGCTCTAGTATCTTATGTTTGACTTGTTGGAGGTGATCTAATAGATTGTTTTGATGTACCTAAATCTGTATTGCATATCAGATACCACGGATCCCACGGTTCCCTTCTGGGAGGGATCCGTCTAGTACAAATGCTGGGATCCGCCTACTGCAGATCAGAAGGCTTTCAGCAAATGTGCAATTTTGCACTTCTTAGTAAATGCTCCTCCTAGTTGTTTCTATGGGAACTAAATGTACGAACACAACTACTATGATGTATGGCAAAGTAGAGATAGCTAGAATTCCTAGAATGAGTGACGACGACCATTCAAAGGGTCGTAAAATCTCATTTTCTAAGTACCTACGTTAGGATTGTTTAGTGCCATGATATGGCAATACCTACAAACTACAAGCATAATTTAAAATGTTTACAAACCATTGTTTGAAATTGTTCATCAAAAGTTTGATTCTTCAAACCTTACCTTTCTCCTCCTTCTTCACTTCTTCACCCGTCCTCCACTCTTTATCAAACTATCTTCACTTTTTCTTCTTTAAGAAATTGGCGAAGCATTTGAAGATTCCCTTGGTTTGTTGCCATTCGGGTGATTCATTAGGGATGTTTGGCAATTGGTTGATGTAGTCCAAGGGGTCAAGATCGATATTTGCGAGTGGGTTGCTACTACTCCCTTCATCTCCACCTTCTCCTTGCCTTTCCTTTTCGTCCGAGGAGTCCGTGGGTGGGTGTGGTCTCTTGCCTTCCACCATAAACCTTGTTGTTCTACCTTCGGTCAATGGCACCATAACCTTATTGCAAAAGCTATGATCAAGGGATTGTGGAGAAGGGTCTAAAGCAAAGATGAATTTGGCGAGACGGGTTAAAAGCATTGCGTACAGAAGCACCATCTTGTCCTTGCTTCTAACACTTGCCATTCTTTTGACCATGTAGTAGGCAAGGTTGAATTGAGTATTGGTCACTAGGCAATAGATCATGAAGCATAGACATGCGTTGGGGTGGTCCTTGTTCCCTACTAGGCACACCACATTTTCTCTTATCACATCCTCCCACTTCCTATACAATGCATACATTTCCGAAAGCTCCATTTGAAAAGGATCCCTATGGATCACTTTTGACTTCCTTGTGACTCTTGATGGTGAGGCTCTTGGCATGAACACGGTGTCCCTCACCGTGGTTGCTTCCGGGATCAAATTGTAGTAAATATCATGATGATCAACCATTGTGTGTAGTTGTTCCAAAGACCATTCATTCGAGTACATACAAATGCCTTGATATGGAACTCCTATAATTCTTCCAAACTCTATAAGTGAAAGACTAAACTCTCGCTCATTGATGGTGAATTCAATTGAGATGGACCCGTCATCATTTCTAATTATCCCCATTGTCTTGTAAAACTCAAGCACAAAGACCGGGCAAATTTGTTCATTTATATCCAATAAACAATCAAACCCAATAGTTGCAAAAACTTCTCTTACGTCGGTATTTGCAAGAAATGATGGATCAACAGCTCTACCTTCATGAAAGAGTCTCGTTTCGAGCAACTTAAAGGCCTTTCTATCGTCCGGACTTAGACCATTTTTCCTATGATACATGGGTATGTAGTGGGCGGTGTCTTGGTAGTCTTGTTGCTTGTTGCTAGGCATGATATTCCTAAACAATACAACCCCAATGTGGTGTTAATGGTGAATAGTAGCCTAGAGGGTTTGATCACAATTTTGCTCTCATCATCTTTGTTGAGTTCAAGAAATGTGTTTAATTTGTATTAACAATGTTAATTCTTTGATTTAGATTATCTTAGAAAACAATGTGGTGACAAATTATAATAAACCCATTTGAACCCAACTCTTAAAGAAGAAGAAATTGTAATTCTAAGAATCAAGGAATTAAATTAACAATGTAGTGAAGATTATACTTACACAAGTGATTGTTAGACTTAAGAAGAATGATCAATTTGCTCCTATGAACAGTACCTGGGTTTTTGTTCGTGAGTCTTTGAGGTGAGTATTATTGTGGAACATCCACAATGATCATTCTTGATCATATACTGCCTTCTGTTGCATGGATCCCGCGGATCCCTCTCATTTGGGATCCGGCTAGTGTAAACCGAGGGATCCGGCATTACAGCAAAAATCAGCTCAAACATTCCTTGATAACTAAGGTTTGGGAGTTCTAAAAAGCCTAATGTTTTGGTGTTTAAGGTTCTAAAACTTGTGATTTGAGGTTTTTGAAGATTCAGTACTATTCCTATTAGACGAGGTTCCCTTTTTAAGAATTTAGTCATAATTCTTGGGAAGCTTTTCAAACATTATAATAAAATCCCATTTTATTATAACATAAGAAGTTTCACATGGAAATTTATTGACATAGATGAAGTGTCAATAAATTCTTCGTGATGAATAATGATAATGGTTATCAAATAACCAAAATGTCATTATTACGAAATCGTAGTGTAGTTTCTACAAATAAGTCGAAGAATACTATTTTTGATGATGACTTTAATATAGATAACTACTAAAACAATTACTAATAAATCATGCAACTAAGATTTCAATAATAAAATTAAAAGCAAGTGATTAGTAATCATACCTTGGCTAAATATTCTTTTTGCGAAAGGAAATATTTAGATAAGTCTTTTATGCTCTTCTTGGTAACTCCAAATCCAAGTATGGATAATGCTTGGCTAAATATTCTTTTTGCGAAAAGAAATATTTAGATAAATTCTTTATGCTCTTCTTGGTAACTCCAAATCCAAGTATGGATAATGCTTAAGAAAAAAAAAATGTTAGAGCATTCTATCATTGTCCAACAATAAACAATATAGTGATTTTAAAATATGACGAAGATAATCCTTCTTTGTAGTTTTCAAACATACATGGATCGTATCAAGTTTTTAAAGTACAATATACTCTAAGAAACTTGGTAACGAAGCTCTGATGCCAATTGTGGAAAACTAGAAGGGGGGTTGAATATTTTTACCAATTTAAAACTTCCTTTTAAATATTTAGATCGACTTATGTCAATCTATTTGATTGTTTATGTTGGACGTTGATAGATGGATATATAAACGTGTAATGAAATATAAAGAGTAAGAAGCACATCACCACAACACAAGTTATTTATAGTGGTTCGGCTACAAGGACACCTTCCTTGCCCTACTCCACTCCCTGAGTCACCTACACGAGAGTTCGTAAGCACTACACCAACTCCTTGTGGCGGAGAAGCCTTCACAACGTCGCATAACCTTTTTCCGGTACAAAGCTAAATACCGAGTTCTTTCACACCAAGGCGAACCACACCTAACACAACGTCGCCTACCCTTTATACGGTGCTAGGCTAACCACCGAGTTTTGTCACACCTTAGGAGAACTAATCCTTCACAACGTCGCCTACCCTTTATTAGGTACTAGGCTAAGCACCTAGTTCCATTACTATGGAGGAACTACTACCATTCACGACACAACACCTAATCTCAAGGAGATCTTCTCCTTGTTACAACACCATCAAGTATATCACCATCCTTGAAGATAAACAAATACATATATGTATAACGATACACCTCATCGATTATACGACCTAGGCATTCTTCCCAAATGCTACTTGATTTGATTCTTTGGCATCCTTCACTAATGCCTTTGACATAACGCTTGGAACCCTTCACTAATGCCTTCGTCTTGACATCTTTAGCATCCTTCACTAATGCATTGACACGGATGATGAGCACCTTTCACTAATGCTTTCATCTTGACTCTTTCGGCATTCTTCACTAATGCCTTCAACCCAACATCTATGGAGAAAGGAAGAACTATCAACAAGAGAACCCTAGTAGTCTTGATGATGACGAAGCATGGCAACTCATGGACTTGAGCTTGCACGTCTTCAAGAAGTGGTGATCTCTCCTTTAAGAGGAACCTAGTAGATCACACAAAAACAAAAGACAAACTACATAGATCACTTAGATCTGAGGTTAGAGGGTTAGAATACTTTGGGGAAGTATGTGTGTAAAGTAATGTTTAGAGAGGAAGAAATGGCTCTCTATTTATAGAGGAAATTCTCTTCTGTTCCCCGGATCCCACGGATCCCTACCACAAGGGATCCGGCTAGCACAACGCTAGGGATCCGTGGTCCGCTCCTCTTTGCCCATGGGTATTTTTGGTTATGGGTCATGGGTCATGGGTTATGGGTTGATCCATGGTTTTCTTTCTAGATACAATGAACTTGGTTAAGTGGTATATATAAAACCATGGGTTATGGGTCAAAACCATTTGCTAGTATTTACCCATTTAGTATATACTTGTATTTACCCATTTTAGCATATACTTAGTTTTTACCCATTTTAGTATACTTAGTTTAAGTATATGTTTAACCCAATATGTAAACACTAGTTGTTGTACATATGTATCTAAATCATAAAATCACTTATACTTGTTTTAGTGTTTTATGTGAGAGCGTAAGTGTGTTAGAAAACTATTAACTCAAACTATTTACGTACTCTATTTGTTTCGTTAAAATTATTTTACATTTGTTATCGACAAAACATTAGAAGATCGTAAAATATAAATAAACGTTTTTACGGCTTATTTGTATTAACAAACATTATTTGTTGTATGTGGATTTTTCGCCATAAGTATCTGGCTGATGGTACTGTTAGTCGCTACAAGGCTCGTCTTGTAGCAAATGGTAGTAATCAATTAGATGTGGTCGATGTAGATGAGACCTTTAGTCCGGTGGTTAAACTAGGTACTATTCAGACTGTTCTGAGTTTAGCTACTTCTCGACATTAGCTGATTCATCAGCTTGATGTCAAGAATGCTTTCTTACACAGTGATTTATCTGATACAGTTTATATGCATCAGCCTCCGGGGTTTCGGGATCCTGTACATTCTGATTATGTGTGTTTATTGCAGTGATCTTTGTATGGGTTCAAGCAAGCCCCTAGAGGATGGTTTCAGTGATTTTCATCTTACATTACTCGGGTTGGGTTTTCTCATATCCATTGTGACTCATCATTATTTATATTTAGACAGGGGACAAATACTGCTTACATGTTACTATATGTTGATGTATCGTGCTCACTGCTTCTTCTAAGACTCTGTTATAGCAGATTATTCATTCCTTGCATTAGGAGTTTTCCATGACAAATCTCGGGCCACTAAATTATTTTCTGGGCATTTCAGTTACACGCGATTCTTTAAGGTTGTTTTTATCTCAGAAGAAATATGCAATGGATGTTTTGGATAGAGCATATATGATTACTTGAAACCCTTGTTGAACTTCTGTTGATACTGAGTCCAAACTGGGGGATGATGGTGATCCAGTATCTGACCCGACGTTATATCGGAGTCTTGCAGGTTCTTTACAGTCCTTACATTTACCAAACCTGATATATCTTATGCAGTTCAGTAGGTTTGTCTTCACATGCATGATCCTTGGGAGCCTCATTCCTCTGTTCTTAAAAGAATCTTGAGGTATGTTAAGGGTACTTTGGATTGTGGCCTGCAGCTATTTTCCTCATCTACTACAGAGTTGGTTGCATATTCTGATGTTGATTGAGCTGGTTGCCCCACTACACGAAGATCGACTTCAGGTTATTGTGTATTTCTTGGCAACAACTCACTCTCCTGGTTCTCTAAGCGTCAACCAACTTTTTATCGATCTAGTGCAGAGGCTGAGTATCGTAGTGTTTCTAATGTTTTCGCCGAAACTTGTTGGTTACGGAACTTATTTCATGAGTTACACACCTCATTATCTTCTGCTACGCTTGTCTACTATGATAATGTTAGTGTTGTCTACTTATCTTGTAATCCGGTTCAGCATCAGCGTACGAAACACATCGAGATAGACATACACTTTGTTCGCGACTTGGTTGCCACTGGTCAGGATTGGGTTCTTCATGTTCCTTCAAGATATCAGTATGAGGACATCTTCACCAAAGGATTTCCTTCCGCTCTGTTTGAGGAGTTTCGCTCCAGTCTCAGCGTTCGGTGTCCTCCCGCTTCGACTGCGGGGGAGTGTTAGCCTAGCCCATATAGTTTATATTTGTGTAAAGGGACCGAGCCCATATCTAGAATATTTGGTTTGTGTATATTTATTGATGTACGATGTATTGGAAAATCAATCAATCAAAGCTCAATCAATTATCATTATACGCTCACAAAGCTATCATTAGGTGAACAATTGTACGATAATTAAACTTTCATGTTTTATTTATAAGATATCATGATCACTCATAGATTTAGTTGTGCTAATTAAAGTAGATAGTATAGGTAAATTTGGACAATTTAGAAAACGAGTGATGTAATATAAATTTGGTCATTTTGCTCTATGAGTCCATAAAAATTATTTATTTAACATGTAATTCACAATTTTAAGTGAAATAACATTCTATATGTAAGAAAAAAAGTTTATTATCAACCGAGTTGTAGAACTCGGGTGCGAGTTACAAATAAGTAATGTAATAAAAATCTGACAATAAAAGAATCACTGACGCGGATTTTTTACTGACACACTTTTATACACATATGTCAAATCACCTAATTATTGGTATTTATACTTGACCAATCATTAGTGAATTATGACTTAATACAAGATATGTCCTTTGAATTACCGTTATACTTTCTAGACTATTATTACATTCATATGAAATCCCTAACAATCGCCCTCAATGTAATGGTAGTCTCGGTTGTTGAAGTCTATGTGTCTTCCATCTTATCTTATGTTTTGATGAATCCTTGAAGCTTGAGTGTAGAGAATATTTAATAAGTACTGGAATGTTGTTTTCTTATTCATTATGGTTTTTTTTCATCATGAATGCTGAGTCTTTAAAAAGCACATGAATCGGCTAATGAAGTCTCCTTCTTCATAGTCTTTGTTTCTTCTTGATGATTGATTCTTGAATTCTCTCAAAGCATTATTGAAGACCATATCATTCTTTATCTCAATCTACAACTCTTAACCATGTCAATATGAATCTTCTTTCGTTTCATTTTCTTCTTTATCTTGTAGATTCGAGATGATAAGCATTGCAAAAGGATATGAAAGTTTTGAAGAGTAGGAGGAGTCAAGAAATGATTTGATGTCCCTTTGATGAAGATAATTTCCATCTTTGCTCCCTTTTGTGTCATACTTGATCTCTTGATGACATTATGTGGAAATTTGATTAATTTGTTTCATGAATCTTGAAAATAATTCTTTTTGATTGTATTATTCTTTCGCTCTTCTTATCTTGACCACTATATTTCAAATAATTAACAGATATGTATCCCTGGTAGATCTTTATGATCTTGGTGGGTTCAGATAAAGTTGCAGCGGAATTACCATAAAGATCACCTAATCCTTCTTTGATAATTTCCTTTTATTCTACTTTGTTTAGTTTCATACTCATTCTCCTTGTGTTTCTTAATGCATGACACTATTTCCTGAAGTTATACCCTTCTTTCAGTGTATTGATGATGACTTGTGATGCTGCATCTGCAATACTGAAGTTTTACAACCCCTAGCCAGTGTATCTAACAGTTGTAGTGAAGTATAGGTAAAACGGGAGGAAGATCGTTCTCTAGGGAGATAGTGAGGTAGATTTGAGATGTATGACGATTTGATCTAACGGTGGAGGAAGTTTATTTTTGGTATTTTATGTTTATTAGAAAGCAAGTAAAATCACTGTGTTTTAAGCGAGTTGGTTTTAAGACTAATTAAACCTAAATTGCAAGAAATATAAAATAACAAGAAAAGTAAATTCTTGGCGTAATCAATGGGTGTTAAAGGCGTATTTATCTAGGGTGAACTACTCATTGAACTACGATTGTCACACCTTGATTGATCGAATGCCTACGATTCCTTTTCTAAGTTTTAAATAAAGGGACATGTGATTCCAATTTCTAGACGAACGGGTATTAGACAGAGGTGATTTAGTTAGTTAATATATTGATTAACTCAAGGGACGTGGGATATAAAGACACACGTTATCAATGTATCTAGCTTGTAGTCTTAAAACAATTAATTAGAGGGACGGGATATTAACCAGGTATTGTAATTAATTGCAAGCATTCAAACACATTCAATCATATAAAGAATCGAAAAGAAGCAAGAATTATAAACTAACCATGTTTCATGCAAACCATAAATAAATATTAAGTGATCTAGCATAGCATTGCAATTTAAGAACAAGCAATCGACATACAAGCAAATAATGAATAGCATAAGTGAATGATTAATAAAATAACTTATCTCAACAATAAAAAAACGAGTTTAGGCAGTAAAAAGCTCTAGAAAAAACACTCCAAGTTAGGTTAGGGTTTAGCTCCCAAAAATTACACACAAAAAATATGAAACACGACAAGAGTATATATAGTTTTCAAGGTTGTGATGGCGTCAGCTGATAGCTGTGATTATATTTATCATTTACAACAGTCACTTTATGAGCTTAAGTAAGCCCCTCGTCCATGGTTTCAAAACTTTGCTTCTTATGTTACACGATTTGGTTTTCAGCATAGCAAAACTAACTCCACTTTGTTTATGTTTTATCGAGGGATATATAGTGCTTATTTGTAGCTTTATGTTGATAATAGTATTATAACCGCCTCTTCTGCAACCTTTCTACAATGGGTTATTTCCTCTCTTCATGAAGAGTTTGCTATGACTAATATGGGTAACATTAATTATTTTTTAGGCAATTCGGTTACCCGATCATCTGCAGGTTTGTTCTTTTTCCAGGCCACCTATGTTGAGGAGATTCTTGAGCGGGCCCACATGCTTAATTGTAATATGTGTCAGACTCCTATGGACACTGAGTCCAAACTTGGTTATGATGGAGATCATGTTACTGATCCGACTTTGTACCATAGCTTAGTTCGTGCTCTTTAATATTTTAATTTTACGCGATTTAATATTTCATATGATATTCAACAAGTGTTTCTTTTTCTCAATGATCCGCGTGGTCCTTATTTAACTACTATGAAATTTGGTACTATTGATAATGGCTTACAGATACATGTCTCCTCTACTTCTCAGCTTACTGCATATACGAATGTTGACCGGGATGTTGTCCGGTAACTCGTCGATCTACTTCTTGATACTGTGTTTTCCTTGGGAATAACTTGCTTTCCTGATCTTCTAAACGCCAGAATACGTTCTCCCGTTCTTGTATTGCGGCCGAATACCAGGTTGTTGTTAATGTTTTTGCTGAAACTGCGTGGGTGAAGAATCTCTTACTCAAGCTTCATGTACCTGTTTATATTGTTGCTTTGGGTGAGTGTTGTTTATCTGGCTAATAATCTGGTTCAATATATGTGCTCCAAACACACTGAGATAGACATACTTTTTGTTTGTGATTTTGTTGCTTCTGAACAAGTTCATGTCATGCACGTCCCTTCTTGTTTTCAATATGTTGTGTTATACCATAGGAAAATCCCACATCGGTTGTGGCCTGGAGAGATGCTTGATTCATAAGAGAGCATTCGCCTTAGATTGACACAACGCATTTTGTGGTCTATTGTGTGAGGAGTTCTCAGGAACAGGCAGCTAAGCGTGCTCACAGTAGTACTGGTATGGGTAACTTACCGGGAAGTCTTCAGATGAGGGCAACAAAAGCAAAGCCGTGAGCCTGCGGGTAAAGTGGATAATATTTTGGCCTGGATAATATATGAGTAACTTACCGGGAACACTCTTGAGCCGTTCGGGATGGTGGGGCAAACCTCATCGATGACGATGAGTCCCTAAGGGGGTGATAACATCAAATAGTATTGATATTTTTAGTGTCAATTTCCCCTTAATATGCTCATTATTGATGCAGTTTTACATGAATATATATTCTTATCACTTATTATTTTATTTCAAGGTATAAATGAGCATTTGAACGAAGAAACGTGAATTTGGAAAGAAGACTAACGAAGTTGCACTTGGACTTGCTGACCAGAGTATAGTTACGACATAAGTACCACGTTCAACTTACGCTGTAACTAAAGATATCACTAGAAGACTAAATTCAACGCAACTCAAGGTTATGAAGTAACTTTATTGACTAGGTTACGTCGTAGGAATCCAAAGACTTAGCCAAATTCAGTGATTATGAAAGTTGCGTCGTAACCTTATCAAATGGGTTATGGCGTAGAAATAGCTAAAAATGTTAACGAGAGTTTTGCAGCCTAACTCTATCATTGAGGTTATGCCGCAACTATTATCAAGACTTGGAATCGTCCAGTTATAAGGAGGTTATGGCATAACCATTTACTTAAGTTTACGCCGTAACTTGGTCGAGGCTATAAATATAAGCCTTAATTCTGTATTTTCTAATCATCCACTCCACACATCAGCAAGGGGACGAATTAGGGCTTATTGAAGGACGAAATTCAGCAGTTCTAAACCACTTTCCAAGGGAGAACTCATTCCGTTTCATTCATAGTTTTAGCATCACAACAAATATATGTATCGAATCCAATGTTTACTTTTTATTTGATTATGAACATTGAATTTTCTGCATTAGTTAATATGAGAGGCTAAACACTTTATATCTCTGTAGATTTCTTTCTAGTCTATCATTTATCCCCATGTTTTGGTAGCATTGAAGCTAGGGTAGTACCTCATATGCCAGTTAGTACATGACCATTAGAACACTAGCCTATAGGTTGCTTGAGGTGTGACCATCATCCTTGTGTAGGACTTGACCATATAACTACCTACACTAGTAGAAATGCTTAAGAAGTGCGGAAACCCTACATGTACCAAGCGAGGGTTTAGTGTTAAAATCACTAAGATAGGTCTAGAAGATTGTTGGTGTGTAATGACTAAGACTATACTTTTGGCCACCGTGACCATCGAGGTTGGGGTTTATGGATTATAGGTTAGGCTACAATGACCATTTGTGCCTAATGAATTAGACCCACTACATAAGGCGAGAGTAGACACTTTACGTAGGAACTATATCATTGCATGATAATAGAAGTAACTAGGCTAGCACATTATTATCCCACTGACTAATTCCATTTTATTTTCGTTTATTAGAGTAGTTAATTATAATTCAACGCAAAAACTATTTTAGTGCCATTGAAAACTTAAGTTTGAATTTGCTCATAGCTCTTGGGACGACCTCGGTTTTACCAGTTTCTAGACTACTCTCGAGTGGGTACACTACCTGTTAGTGCTCACGTAGATTATAGGTAAACGAGACTTTATAAATTTAAAACGTGATCTAGAAATAAAGCATCAAGTTTTTGGGGCCGTTGCCGGAGAGCTAAATAGGTGATAACATCAGATAGTCCTAACTTTTAAGTGTCAATTTTCCACGATAATGCTCGTATTTTATATCATATATGGATTTTTACGCTTGTATTCCTTTATATTTCACTTTTAGGTAAATTATGAGCATTAGAGCTTAAGAGAAGCGGATTTGGAGATTTTCCTAATGGTTTCTGATAGTATGCTACTCATGAAGAAGCTACGGCGTAACTTATTCTCTCACATTACGCCGTAGCCAGTACTTTATCTTGGATTGCCTACTCTACAGCAATTACGGCGTAACTCCCAACTAAGGTTACACCGTAATCATCTAGGTCAAGAAATATTTCGCGCCTCCATCAACTACGCCGTAACCCCTCACAAACATTACGCCGTAGTACACCCAAAAGAGTTATGTATTGAAGATACAGCGTAACGTTTCCCAAGTGTTACGCCGTAACCTAATTAATGAGAGTTTTATTTGGAGGATTACTGAAGTTACAGTGTAACTCTCAACTCAAGTTACGCCGTAACTAGGATCGTGCCTATAAATACAAGCCCTAATTTATGCATTTCACATCATTCACTCACAACTCAAAGTCAGAGAACGTGAAGAGGGTTCCAAAGGAAGATCAGTCGGAGCATACGGAGCCATCTCCAACAGAGGAATCACTCCATATCGATAAGCATTAGCGATCATTTCTATCTTTTACTTTTGATTCATGTCTTTCATTATGTTAAACATCGAATTTATTGTTTCTTTTATTATGATCGGCTAAGCACCTTTGGTGCTAGCCTAGTTATGATTCCTTGAATGTATTGTTTATGTTTTCATGCTTCTGTATAATTGTTTCTAGTGTATACATGCATAGTTCGTTGGTAGTTACCCTAGCTTCGGTAGTTTTGAAATGCGGTCGTATCTAATTGCTTAGGAGAATTGACCAACTGACCTGATGCGCGTACAACGCGTTCGGGGTCAAAGGAACTTCCTTTTCGTCGAGCAAGTTTTTCAACACCCTAGGCAGTGAACCTAATCGTTGTAGTGTAGTATTGGGTAAGCCTCGGGTATTGATATCGTTCTCTAGGGGAATAGGAATGCTAGTGAGAAGTGTACCACGCTAAGATTGAGGTTGAGGAAGATTATTTTTTATCTTTTTTATATTTTTTATAAACCTAAGGGTAAAATCTTGGGATTTGGATTTGGGGGTTTGGTACTTCTACTATCTAATTATCTAAACTAAGGGTAGTCTTATGTCTATTGATGTGTGCTCGTATGATGATTAAAAATGTGCTTACCTAGATACTATTACTCCCTAGTTCTGTTTTATTGGTGGTTGAATTATCACGTCCTTATTCTTAACGCGTTGTGTTTTCTAAGGTCGTAGGGTATGCTTTTCTCCCTAACTCTTTGAGACTACCTTAAGGTTATTGCCTACGAAATCTCTAGGTTTCATAAACTAACTCTAAGGTTATGTTTGGATGTTTAGCCTACAATTCCGCTAAGTAATTCATAAGCTAAGGTTCACAAAGATTACTCAAGCAATTAAACACAACGATAGCCTAGTGCACTCCTAAGCCAATTACAATTAAGATAAGAGACAACCAATCAATAATTAATAACTAGGTTTCATAGATCTAAGCAAACACACAAGAAATTTAGCCGGACATGTTAAACACGCAAGCATACACACATTCAATCGAAGACATAATGAAATCAATTAAGTAAAACACTTATCTTGATGTAAAATAGGGTATGAGAACCCTAAGATACTGTCCAAACTGGACTATAATCGTTTTAGGTTTTTACTCCACAAGTCTACCTCTTAAAATTCTGAAAATTTGATTTCTATATATAATTTTACATTCGCGATGGCGTCGCCTTATAGGTGGGACGCCGTCAGATCGCCGTCATTAGGGTTTCATCTTGGCCAAGTAATAGTTGGGAAGACGTCACGTTGGATTTGTGACGTCGCCGGGCTTCAGTAGTGACGTCATCTGAATCTGGATCTAGGCCGTCTTAGATGAAAAGTCTTCGTGACACCCTTCCTCTTCAAAGCCTGACGCCGTCAGGTGTATTTTAGCAAAAAGTCTACTGAGCCGTCACTAATTTAATTACGTATAGAGGGACGGCGTCGCCCTTTGATTATGACACCGTCAGCTTCAAATTCAGCAGCTTGAGTGTCTTCGATCCTGAGTTAGCCATTTTCTTCATATATTCACTCCCTTTCGTCCAAATATGCATCATTCCAGCATTTTGCTTCCAAGAGACCTAAAAAGTGAAAAGGAACGAAATTAAGCGGTAACGGATAAAAAAGTGGGCAATTAAGGGCTTAAATGACCCCTTAAAAGTGTACGTTTTAAATCCTTATCAAGTATCCCTACACTTGGTATTTGCTTGTCCTCAAGTAAATGTGCTTTTGGCCAATCAATTTATAAGTTTGGGGGCATGAAGCATTGGTTTAACATAATTCACAACAAGTAAAAGCACCAAAATAGTCCTAACAAGCACATAAATTATATACTAGCACCTCACAAGGGGTGTTTGGATTCTGTCATCTCTCGGGTGTATATGAAATATAGTAAATGGAAAAGGAAGATAAACACTCATTAACCGGTCATAGTACATAGATTACCATAGGCTTGAGACTAGATCAAACCTCCACCGCTTTGGCGTAAGCACCTAGGAACAACTATCTAAGAGGTCTTTTAAAGGGTAGTAACGTTAGGCTTACGGTAAGGAAACAAAGGGTTTGGTTGGATAGGCGATTTAGTGGTGGCAAGTCAAAAATCTTATGTCACAAGCATGAAAAGAATGGCGTTGCTGAGCAAAGACTAGACTCACTAAACTCTAGATAACTTTGAAACAAACAAACATAAATATAAAGATAGATGTAGGATTGTAGCCCGTATTTGTTTTTTGGCATACACTTATATTCTACCCTCCTCTACGATAACATCAAAATATAAGGGATTTATAGGAGCATCCCTACACTTGAGTTTTTAATACTCTAACACTAATTTGACCCGAATTGAAAAGATCGTAACACTTAGAGTATTTTATTACGCAAATAAAGGGAATTTGAAGTTAACATTGTTTCCCGTCACTCCATAAAATTTTACTTTACCCATGAGTCCCAATCATCCCAAAACTGTGTACAAAAGATATGACTCGACTTAGCAACCATGCAAGTAACTAGATAATTGAACTAAGGGTTTAGTATGATAACAATAATGCACTAAAGGTGAGTGCATACAAGGTAGGCTAAGGCGATTTGGGTGTACATTTGGAGGTGGATTGTAAACAATGCTTTTCATTGATATTCCGGAAAACCGAAACATCACGAGAACCGCGAAAAGGATAGGCTCGAGGGTTAACTAGGGGGTATCGTGTACTAAATATGATTACATCGCAAGGGTGTGGGGTAATTACTCAACCGATGTGGAAGAAGTAATTATAATACGGGTATCAAACAAGGGTTATCCTAATGCCTCTTATCATTTAGTTATTCCTAACTACACAAGTGTAGTCTCACTAGCAATCTCGGGATGCATCACAAAACAAGTTCTAGAATCTATTATACTACCGGTACCTCTCGAAGCATTAAGGTGAATGCTTTAATCCTACAAATCTATGGTGAACCTCACATTTTTGGGGTGAAATTTGAGTGGTAAAGGGTTTTTGTGCTAGTAATATAACTTCCTATCCATGAGACGCTTTATTAAGGCTAATGGCCCACTCCTACATGTCATGAAAAATTTTAAATTTGGTGCCAAAATTACCCTAACCGATATTTCTCATGGTTTATTACATAAATGAAATTGGACAAGACAAATAATCAAGGATAAGCATAGTTTCAAAGTTCCCGTTTTATTTTCCCTCCCTACACTTAAATTGAACATTGTCTCCAATGTTCCACGAAGGTATCAAAGTTATGATAACGGAAGGTAATTAAAAGAGAAAGAAACTAGTACTCCCCTGATTAGCTTGGTAGGATCCGTGTGAAGTAGTGGTTAAATTCTTTCTCAAGAAGAATGTATGCGTGATAAGCTCCATCCAATGTTATGTTTCTTCTTCTTGATAAATAAAACTTGCACACTTTAAGAAAATAGACGAAACCTTCGCGTAAAATTGGCGGTAAAATTATATATGACTCTACTACACTAGGATATAATGCTTGTGGAATGGATGTTTGCAGATTTTTTGAAAAATTAAGACCTGAGAATTTCCAAAAATTTATAAATAGCACAGAAAATGAGAGAATTTATTTTTCTGAAAAAATTACACCTTTAAAATCTGGAAAAATTCCTGCAAAACATCCATTATGACTCAATACAAGCATTTGACTGTAACAAACACACACACATATATCATTTTCACTAATCGTAGTTCTCATGTTCACGTTCTTTTAAAAACGTGTGTAATCCTCCCTACACTTATCCTTTTTGTAAAATACCTTTATATGTAATTAAGACGAGGTTAAAGACAAGATAAAGCAATTTCACAAATTCAAACATGAAAAGATATATGACACACAAACAAGCAAACAATTAAGCATGGGTTGCCTCCCACGAAGTGCTTTTCTTTATTTATGAGTCTTGTAGCTAGACTCGAAGTCGTGCTCCTACGTACCTATGTAAGTAAGTCTATCCTCAAGAATCTCATAGGGATCAAACTTATCTTTTAAGTTCCTAGTGGTACGCTTAGTCCGGTATGCCTTTTCAAACTTTTCTACATCGGGGTCATAGATTGTCATCCTAATGTGCCATTCTCCATTTCCATCATTAGGTGGTCTATCCCAATTCCAATTATGCTTAGGCTTCTCACTCTCACTTTCCACATATTCATGTTGAGATTAGCAGACAACGTTCCTAGGAACTCGGTCATCTTCCTAAACACTAAGCATCCTCGAGCGGGTTCACTTCATATCCCTAGCCAATTCTTGCTCATGGAAAGTTGAGTCACTTACAAAGGACTACTCTAGATAGAAAGGTCTTTGAGGACCTATAAAATCTTTACTAGTCCAAGGTCCATATCTAGATGGTTTTCTATCCAACATGATCTCGTAGGGAATTTCTTCCTCTTTGTAGTAGATATGCTTCTTGACATCATAAACTGACCTAGCATTCCCTTCTCCTACCACTATCTTAGACATCTTACAATCATTATGGCACTGGCGGTAGCTAAGAATCCTCTTCCTACTAATAATGGGCATGTCGGGTCTTTGTTCATGTCTAGCACATGGAAATCTGCCAAAAGACTCAATTGACCTACGTGTACTACCATGTCTTTTATTATCCCTACCGGATATGCAATACTGCCGTCTGCTAGACCTAAGATGGTTTTTGTTGGCTCTATCTTACCTAGGTTAAGGTTTCTATGGAGGGACAACGGAAGAAGATTGATGCTTGATCCTATGTCGGCTAAAGTGTCGAAAGGTTTGGAGTTTCCAAGCCTACACGGAAGAATGAATAGCCCGGTATCATCTATTTTCTTAGGTAACATATTTTGCACAAATGCGGACCCACGTTCTTCTAATTTAAGTTCTTGCTCATATTTTTCTTTTAATGCATTATAATAAGACGCATGAGTCAAGACTTCAAGAATCGGTTTTTCTTGGTGGAGTTCTTTGTACTCCTCTTCTATATTAGGTTTGGGTTCTTGGTTGACGGGTTTCTAAAGAGTTGGTTGGACCAATGGTTCGGGTCCTTGGTACCTCATGAGGGATCGCTTGTGACCCGTGTTGATGGCGTTGACCTGATGAACTTTCGGGTGTGAAGGGCATGGATATGCACTCTCCCAAGGTGAGCAAGAACATGAAGTCAATGAAAACGAATTCACTTTTGGGTTCTTTATAGTGTCACTCGGGAGTGTTCAAATTTCCCGGTCATTGAAGGCATTTAAGAAGGCGTCGAGCTTGTTTGTCATCTCGCCTTGTCGTTGCGTGAAATCGGCTTCAAGCTTAGTCAATCGAGTTTCTTGAGATGACATGAACCTAGACACAATTGCCTCAAGACTAGTGGTGTAAAACCCTAAAAATCGTAAACGTGATAAAAGACAATTTTGCCCCTCTAATTAATACTTATGGAATACGAAAAATGTGTCAAGCTCGTTAAATGTACTTCCAACCTAACTCATAAATATGTAACTTTTACAAGATAAATAAAACGAAAACACACTTACGTCTAAAATAACTACACGTTTATGTACTTTGGCCGAATACTACCTAAATAACAGTAACTTAACTAAAGCCCATTAAAATGTAAACCAGGCACATGTTTTTTTTTATCCCTTGTCTCGTCCAATCAGAATCCGTGTATCTCTCCCCATCCTCTTTTTTTTTACGATCCAAAAAATTGAAGCAAAAGAAAACCCTAGTTTCTTCCTCCCAAAGTGACGACAAAAAGATCCTTTTCTTTCCCCCATTTTTAGTAGACAACCGGGAAGATTTGAAAAGGAGTTTATGGCTGCTGAGGTCGTGGGTTTTGGTTCGAAGAATGGCTGGTCGTGGGTTTCTAGATCGATGGTGGTATTGAGATCGTGGGTTATTGTTGCTCTTGGTTTCTTTTTGTTTCATTCCATTCGATTCCCAAGGTATCTCTTGCATTTTGTTCTTGTTAAATTCATATACACGACACACATATGTTTATACAAGCGAATCTAAATGTTATCATGCCTAATAAATTCAAAACCCTAATTGGAATGGAAACCTAAAATGAATTAATAGTCTAATCATGTGATTATAATGGTCTTTGATGAACCCTAAAACTAGACAGCATCATATGTCGAATTTGTGTGGGTTATAGATCGAAATTTATAAGTGCAATAATCTGGGTTTTTGTTGGAAAAGTTTATTTTATGTCTTAGTTAAGTTTTCCAAGTGATTTGGTCAAATTTGGAGTTGTCTAAGTCGTATTTTTAAATTTTACAAGATCAAGTGTCAAAGCTGAAAATGGTCTGAAATTTAGGTTGAATTCATCCAGGTGTTAACTGATGATACTTGCATGTTTTTTAGTGATTCTTGAGCCTAAATTGTAGTACTTTGAAATAGCTTTCTGGAAATATAAGCCTTCTATCATTTTCATACGTGGAAGTATGATTTTAACATTTTTGGAGTTAAGGTGTCTGAATCTGAATTTCTGAGTTTAAATCTGTGATGTAGTATTTGATTTTTAGTATTAAATATATGAGGTTTTGGAACTTTTCCTTTGGTGGTTATGATGTTTATATATTTTGTGACTCCTGTAAATTTTGGTTTGATGTGTGGAGTAGGGTGAGTGTGTTTGTTTGGGCTATACTTTTGGTGTGTGTAAATCTAGGTGAGTTCTGGACAGGTCTGGACTCATGATTTTCCATAGGCCATTTGACTTGGAAATAAAGTCCCCCAATTTTTCGAGAGTCTCTTAACTCATATGAGAACCCCTGGTAATTTCCTTGATTTTAGTTGAGCTAAGTAAATATTTTATAAAAATCGCTAAAGTCTGGTCTAGATTCGAAATACTAAAAGACATAAACTTCTGAACTTGAAACTAAGTATAAATGGGAGATAAGTCTAACATGATTTATGAATAGAACACATATGTGATTTATGATATGTCCTAATGTAGATTTGATGAATCGGAAACGTCGAACTTGCTTGTGTACCTTACTCTTACGCATACACATTTGAGGTACATATATTCTGACCTTTTTCATAAGGTTTCTCATGATCTCTCTGCATCTTTGATCTCTTGCCATGTTGATATTGAACCATTGCTTTTCTATTGAACCTTTGATAGTGACCTATTGATATTGAACCTTTGATATTGATCCATTGCTATTGAACCTTTGATATCGGACCTGGATATTGAACTATTGCTATGAATCTCTGAATGGGGAACCATTTATATTGAACATTTGATTATGAAGAATTATATATTGCTGCACTTTGGACCTTTTTCTGACCCTTCAGATTGATACCCGAGCCAAATATTGTTATCCTAGCCATGAAGGTAACATGGCCGTGTCATTGATGCACCAATGGCATGACTCTAGTGTGGTTGAGTGATGCTCCACACCGTCCCTATATTGTATTGAGTATGCGCGCTTCATTGTTATTGTTATGGCTAGGGGTGTTCAGTGTTTTGTTTGGCACCGAACAAACCGAAATATAAATCGGACCGAAACCGAATAAAACCGGACCGAAAATTTTAATTGGTGTATGGTTTGGTTTAAAACCAAACCGAAGTATTTAATTTGTGTTTGGTTTGGTTTTGGGTTTGAGAAATACTAAACCAAACCAAACCGAAAAAACCGAATATATGTTTATCCACACAAAAAAGTTCAAATTATATATATACAGATTTTATATGTTTATCTAATTATCTTCCTAACAAAAAATCCTAATAATTTAAAATCTTATAAACTAACCACTCCTTAAATCGGGGATTGATGCATATCTGATATCTAAGACTCCAGGAGCCATTAACCTACTTGATTTCTATAAATTCACATATATCGTATCCTCTCCTCCCATAATTTCACACATCATCTAATCATCTATCACCCATAATTTACTTAAGCACTTTGTGAGACATTTTGATTTGGCAATTTTATTTGAAATTTTAGGTTTTTATTTGTAACTTTTAAATTATATTTTGAAGTTTACTTGAATTTGGATTTTTTGGTTTTAACCGAAACCAAACCGAATTTCAATTTGGTGTATGGTTTGGTTTTATCCGTTCGAAAATTGGTTTGGTTTGTTTTGGTTTAGACTTTTAAAATTTTCAAACCGATTAACCCGAACCATAAAACCCACGAAACCAAAAACCGAACCGATGAACACCCCTAGTACTTATGGCCACTATTGTTCTGCAGGGGCGTATGGATGCATCCTAGATTTGTATTATATTGTATTGGTGAGGTGGCGCATGTGAGCAATACACCCCCTCACAGTCTGGGAGCTAGATACTCCATTGGTTACTAAGGTCTCCCCTCCTATTGGTTTGGTATTCCGAGGTCACCCCTCCGAATACAATGGCTACTTTTGGATAATGGGTTGCTAATGCCACTATTGATTGTATTGTATTGTTTTGTTGGCTCGGGAAAGATTTCTGACAACCCTTACACTTTTGGATACACCTATATTGTACCTTCTGTATTCCCCAATGCACCATATTCTGTATTAATTATCCATTACTCAGTACCCTTATGTGACTCACTCTACTACCATGATATATATTTCATTGCATTGATCTGTCATACTCTTATTCCGTTACTTCAGACTATCATTCCATTCACGTACCGGGTTATTGTATGATTATTGAACTTGATTATGCAATTCATGTTTTATGTGGCTACCGTTTACCCTGCTACGATATGATTAATATGTTATTATATGATTCACCTGTTTTCATCTGAATATATGTTATCTTGCTGTTATGTGACCATTTGATTTTTCTAGTGATCGTGCTAGTGTGTAATCGATTGTTTTATCTGTTTATCATGTATACCTGCGTTCAGTTGATCTCATGGATTGTGATTATCCGTTAGTATCTGTATCTGCTAATTGTTGAACTGCCATATTCACACTCTTGCTTATGCCACTGTTTGATGATGTAAATGGTTCAACCTATGTTATCCGTCTAGTTAATGTGTTCAGTTGCCCTGCTATGTCCTTAATTCATTCTATTATAACGTTCATGCTGTATTCCTACATGATACGTGCGGCTACCATGTTTTGACTGCTGATAGTATTTCTGCTGTTATGATACTTGTTATGCTATTAACTGTGGGTTACGTGACTTGTGTGATTGCCATGCTCACTTTCTATTTAGTTGCTTCCGCTAGCTTTTAGATTTCCTTTTGGCTTATATGTATTCTTATTTCCTGATTAATTGTATGCCTGGTTATTTAGATGTGCTTATGTATATGTCATCGATGCGTTACTTGCTTGGTTCTCCTCTGTTATCTGTCCTTTCTGGATATCTGTTACTATTGAATTATGCTGGATTCCTCATTGACTCATTGTTTCCTTTCCGTTGCGACCTTGTTATTGTTTCCTTTGTTTCATTTCGTATTTCTGATTTTGTTTAGCTTTCATTTTGTTATATCTGTTCACCGGGCTTTTTAAGCTCAGCCGCATTTCTTTTCCTGTGGCAGGTTTTAGGTTGGAAGATGGGCTTTGATGGGCTGAGAGTTGGATTATCTGAGTGGACCGACCCTAGTTACCTTATTATTTTTTGGACTTATTTTGAAGAGCCATTGTTTTGATTTTCATTTCATTTTAACATATTGGATTTTTGTATTTATCTTTGTAAGTCATTCGTTTATATGACTTGGTAATTTATTTTATAAGGCTTTCGTTTGTAACATTTTATTTGTATGTTCTGATATGACCCGAATGAGACCTTCTAAACTTCCTTGCGGGTTTTTGGGTTTACAATTATGGTATCAGAGCAAAGGTTTTATCTTGTTGACCTTAGGATTGACCTGTGAGGACTTGGGTAGACATTAGGCTTCTGTCTGTTTTGATCTCTTCTGATTCCTTTTGATTTTCGTTCAGATTTGACTTCGATATTCTTTTTTCTTAAATGATTTGACCTTCTCTTCTTCGCATTGATTTTGTTTGTTTTATCTTCGCGCATCCGTTTGTTGATCGTTAGATGGAGACTACTCGTAGAGTCGAAGGTGATGGTGTCGACCTTGCGTTGCTGCAACAGTTTCTGAACTGGAGAGGTTCGTGAAGCAGAAGCCGCACCCGGCTGCCATGCTGCTGGAGACATCAGGATGCTGCTGAAGGAAGCTGGACGGATCAACCAGAGGCGCAAGGACGGAGACAAGATTCTACTGGTGGACGTTGGGAGGACGTGTGAGCAGAAGAACTATGACCGGCATACTTTAGACGTGCGGAGAAACTACTACCAAGATTCGGGCATATTGTGGATGACAGTCCGACCGTTGAGATGCTGTGAAGATTCATCTATTTCGTGTGATTGAACGCGATTTGTGTTACTCTGATTTGTTTGTTATGCGTTTTAAGGCGGTTTGGTATTTTGCTATATGATTTTGATCGGTATTACTTTTCTTTGATTTGTTCAGAAATTGGTTTGAATCGTGAAGTTTTATGATTTAGCATTTTGGTAATATCTCAGCATTATATCTGGATCGTCAGTGATGAGTCATGAGGAACCGTTTTGAGCAAGTTGGTGACCTTCTTTCTTTTGTGTTATGATAAGTTGGTTTGATGTATTATATGCTGCATGTATGTGATTTTGGTCTGTTTTGGTATGTTACTTGCTACCTATATGTTATCTGTTTTGTTGTGATGTTGGTTATGTGGTTTGTCATGACCAGAGACAAAATATGATGACAATAAGGACTTGTTATGTGATGCAAGTATTATGATGCATGATCAACGTGATAATACCGAGATCATATAATTTTAACTTATTAAAATCATACGACGTCTTGGGAAATGCCTGGGGTTGGTACGTGAATGGACTAGGGCTTATATCCGTTATTGGTCAATCCTCATGTTCGTTTGGAATTCTGTACCTCTTTGTGAGATTCTCACCGACATCTGTTATGTATAAGTTCTGTACGCTTTGGAACCGGAATCGTTATGATCTGTGTGAGACTATGGATTGCTACGTCTGCCTTAAACTCGTACGTCTCTGTGTACCTCTGCGACTTCAATTTTCGAGGACGAAAATTTTCTTTTAGAGGGGAAGAATTGTGAAACCCTAAAAATCGTAAACGTGATAAAAGACCATTTTGCCCCTCTAATTAATACTTATGGAATACGAAAAATGTGTCAAGCTCGTTAAATGTACTTCCAACCTAACTCATAAATATGTAACTTTTACAAGATAAATAAAACGAAAACACACTTACTCCTAATAACTACACGTTTTAATATATGTACTTTGGCCGAATACTACCTAAATAACAGTAACTTAACTAAAGCCCATTCAAATGTAAACCAGGCCCATGTTTTTTTTTATCCCTTGTCTCGTCCAAACAGAATCCGTGTATCTCTCCCCCTCCTCTCTTTTTTTATGCTCCAAAAAATTGAAGCAAAAGAAAACCCTAGTTTCTTCCTCCCAAAGTGACGACAAAAAGATCCTTTTCTTTCCCCCATTTTCAGTCGACAACAAGGAAGATTCAAAAGGAGGTTTGTGGCTGCTGAGGTCGTGGGTTTTGGTTCAAAGAATGGCTAGTCGTGGGTTTCTAGATCGATAGTGGTATTGAGATGGGTTATTGGTGCTCTTGGTTTCTTTTTGTTTCATTCCATTCGATCCTCAAGGTATCTCTTGCGTTTTGTTCTTGTTAAATTCATATACACGACACACATATATTTATACAAGCGAATCTAAATGTTATCATGCCTAATAAATTTGAAACCCTAATTGGAATGGAACCCTAAAACGAATTAATAGTCTAATCATGTGATTATAATGGTCTTTGATAAACCCTAAAACTGGACAGGATCATATGTCGAATTTGTGTGGGATATCGATCAAAATTTATAAGTGCAATAATCTGGGTTTTTGTTGGAAAAGTTTATTTTATGTCTTAGTTAATTTTTCCAAGTGGTTTGGCCGAATTTGGAGTTGTCTAAGTCATATTTTTAAATTTTACAAGATCAAGTGTCAAAGCTGAGAAAACGGGTCTGAAATTTAAGTTGGATTCATCCAGGTATTAACTGATGATACTTGCATGTTTTTGAGTGATTCTTGAGCCTAAATTGTAGTACTTTGAAATAGATTTCTGGAAATATAATCCTTGTATCATTTTCATACATGCAAGTATGATTTTTACATTTTTGGAGTTAAGGTGTCTGATCTGAATTTTTGAGTTTAAATTTGTGATGTAGTATTTGATTTTTAGTATTAAATATATGAGGTTATGGAACTTTTCCTTTGGTGGTTATGATGTTTATATATTGTGTGATGCCTGTAAATTTTGGTTTGATGTGTGGAGTAGGGTGAGTGTGTTGGTTTGGGTTATACTTTTGGTGTGTGTAAATCTGGGTGAGTTCTGGACAGGTCTGGACTCATGATTTTCAATAGGCCATTTGACTTGGAAATAAAGTCCCCCAATTTTTGGAGAGTCTCTTAACTCATATGGAAACCCCTGGGAATTTCCTTGATTTTAGTTGAGCTAAGTAAATATTTTATAAAAATCGCTAAACTCTGGTCCAGATTCGAAATACTAAAAGACATAAACTTTTGAACTTGAAACTAAGTATAAATGGGAGATAAGTCAAACATGATTTATGAATAGAACACATATGTGATTTATGATATGTCATAATGTAGATTTGATGAATCGGAAACGTCAAACTTGCTTGTGTACCTTACTTTTACGCATACACATTTGAGGTACAGATATTCTGACCTTTCTCATAAGGTTTCTCATGATCTCTTTGCATCTTTGATCTCTTGCCATGTTGATACTGAACCATAGCTTTTCTATTGAACCTATTTCTATTGACCTATTGATATTGAACCTTTGATATTGATCCATTGCTATTGAACCTTTGATATTGGACCTGGATATTGAACTATTGCTATGAACCTCTGAATTGGGAATCATTGATATTGAACCTTTGATTATGAAGAATTATATATTGCTTCACTTTGGACCTTTGTCTGACCCTTCAGATTGATACCCGAGCCAAATTTTGTTATCCTATCCATGAAGGTAACATGGCCGTGTCATTGATGCACCAATGGCATGACTCTAGTGTGGTTGAGTGATGCTCCACACCGTCCATATATTGTATTGATTATGCACGCTTCATTGTTATTTTTATGGCCACTATTGTTCTGCATGGGCGTATGGATGCATCCTAGATTTGTATTGTATTGTATTGATATTGGTTGTATTGGTGATGTGGTGCGTGTGTACAATACACCCCCTCACAGTCTGGGAGCTAGCTACTCTATTGGTTACTGAGGTCTCCCCTCCTATTGGTTTGGTATTCAGCGGTCACACCTCCGAATACAATGGCTACTATTAGATAATGGGCTGCTAATGCCACTATTGATTGTATTGTATTGTATTGTTGGCTCAGGATAGATTTCTGACAACCCTTACACTTTTGGATACACCTATACTGTACCTTCTGTATTCCCCAACGCACCATATTCTGTATTAATTGTCCATTACTCAGTACCCTTATGTGACTCACTCTACTACCATGATATATATTTCATTGCATTGATCTGTCATACTCTTATTCCGTTACTTCAGACTATCATTCCATTCACATACCGGGTTATTATATGATTATTGAACTTGATTATGCTATTCATGTTTTATGTGGCTAACGTTTACCCTGCTACGATATGATTAATATGCTATTATATGATTCACCTGTTGTCATCTGACTATATGTTATCTTACTGTTATGTGACCATTTGATTTGTCTGGTGACCGCGCTAGTGTGTAATCGATTGTTTTATCTGTTTATCATATATACCTGCGTTCAGTTGATCTCGTGGACTGTGATTATCCGTTAGTATCTGTATCTGCTAATTGTTGAACTGCCATATTCACACTCTTGCTTATGCCACTGTTTGATGATGTCAATGGTTCAACCTATGTTATCCGTCTAGTTAATGTGTTCAGTTGCCCTGCTATGTCCTTAATTCATTCTATTATAACGTTCATGCTGTATTCCTACATGATACGTGTGTCTACCATGTTTTGACTGCTGATAGTATTTTTGCTGTTATGATACTTGTTATGCTATTAACTATGGGTTACGTGACTTGTGTGATTGCCATGCTCACTTTCTATTTAGTTGCTTCCGCTAGCTTTTAGATTTCCTTTTGGCTTATATGTATTCTGATTTCCTGATTAATTGTATGCCTGGTTATTTAGATGAGCTTATGTATATGTCATCGATGCGTTACTTGCTTGGTTCTCCTCTGTTATCTGTCCTTTCTGGATATCTGTTACTATTGTATTCTGCAGGATTCCTCATTGACTCATTGTTTCCTTTCCATTGCGACCTTGTTATTGTTTCCTTTGTTTCATTTCGTATTTCTGATTTTGTTTTGCTCAGGTTAGAATCTGTACCACTTCTCTCCTGCTCCGTCAGTACGCGTGGAGGCGTAGTCCGCAAAATCTTGTTCGGGGAGTCTTGTGCAATAACGAGTGTCGTGGGGGCCACTGCATAATTCACAAGGTAGAGTGATTTTGCTCACTTGGTGCGAAGACTTAGGATTATCGTAGGAGCTAATTAGGAATTTGACTTGATCTTCAAGCTCGAGCATCCTACGATTGGAAGTTTGTGAGTCAATTGGAGGCAAAGAGATTGCCTTGACGGTTTTGTGTTACGCCCCGATTCCGAATTTGACCGGAAATTACTCAAATTTTAAAACTTTGACGCGGAA
The DNA here is from genome assembly GCA_910596185.1 of Chrysanthemum makinoi. Lineage (NCBI taxonomy): Eukaryota > Viridiplantae > Streptophyta > Magnoliopsida > Asterales > Asteraceae > Chrysanthemum > Chrysanthemum makinoi. The sequence continues at coordinate 78,624,946 of OU343222.1, forward strand.
CGTTTGACTATTACTTTAACTCTTCAAGGAATAGCAAAACTATAAAAATTTACCCTTGACAACTCTTTTATAACATATACTTGTTTACCCTTTTAAAATGATGACCCAAGATTACAATAAAGCCTCATTTATTAGCTGTAATATGGGTTGACGCCGTCACCTTAAATCTGCGACGCCGTCACCCTTAAAGCACATTTTCAGATTTAACACGCGACGGCTCAGAGGACTTAGAACCTGACGCCGTCGCCCTTTCAAGCATGCCGTCAGGCATACTGACATGCACAATTTGACAGCAAAACTGCACAACCAAATTGACTCCTTTCAACCAAATTAACACTTGAACATTTCCAAAATAACTAAATACCTTACAAACAATAACTAAATCAACCATCATGTATTTTAATACTTATTTGACCCATCCAACCCAAAATGGGTAGAAATACACTTAAACCCAAACACTCCAAATACTATGACTCATACTTGTTGATTGAAGATACTTTTACAAAACTATAAAAGACTCTCGGGGGTACAAACTCATCACACGAGCTCGGTATCTACCTAGCTTCTAATAGCATATATTACCATCTTCAATTAATCATTCCATGAACCACACCCAATCCAAGCCATATCGCTTCAAGCACATGAACCTACAATAACATTAACAACTATAACATGTAAGCGATAACGCTTAGTAAGTAATTGGCTAATACATGCTTAATATATCCATTGCTAATACAAGCATCTCAACCATATAATCATAACACACAACTATCCAATTAGCACATAAAACATCTCACACATACCTTAGCCATTCAATAATTCCAAGACATGTCTATAACCACTTAACACAACATCAATCACATACTATAACATTTTCATATTAAACACATAGTAACCAAGTTACTTACCTTAGCAAGCCAAGCTAAGCTATTATGATATTGTCATCATCTTCCATCATCTCCATCATCAACACCATCCAAAGCTAACATCCTTAACATATAATCAAAACATACTTAAAACATAAACAATAAACTATAGCCATGGTTTACACAACCATTAAGATTTCATAACACCTCTAATCATCACATAATCATATATTGATTATATGATGATCTACCCACAAATTATCCAACTTTACTAATAATAAAATTCCTCTAAAATTACTATAATTCTTCTTTTAATCAAACCTTATGATTAAAACATGATCATAACCAACTTACCCAATTACTTCAATTTAATAAAAAGGGTTTCACCCAATTACATTATAACATGTTAATTAGTATTTAATACCACAATTACCCAAAACCCCCAACTTGGATACATGAACCCTAATTCTTCAATTCATAATTAAATACAATTAGGGATACTTACTTGCACAAAGATGATAGATACTAGTTAAAGACTTGATTGGAAACACTAATCCCATCCCAATTAATCACCAACCTTACCATCATTTTCCCTCTCTTTTGCTCTAAACCGATATTCACTAATATCCTGGAACTTTTGAGAAGCTAGCTTATATACAAGTAGCTTTCTTCATTTTAAAGTTATTTCACCATTTGACCTTTTTGGTCCCTCAAAAAATTGGCCACACTATACTTCTATAACTATTTTACAATATGAAAACTTAGGTCCTCCTCATTTATATAACTATAACTTAACATTTGTAATTATTAGTTTGACTATCGGGTCAACTAGTCAATCTCATCAAGTCCTTAGACCATATCCATCTAAGGTAGGGCCTATTTGTATTTCGGGATACGGGTGTAAGAATTCTACCCCCTTATTTAGATTTTGTCCCCGAAACCTCTTGTCTATTACTTAATTCATATTTTCACCATGTCATCTAAACAATCAATTTATCAATTTATTGCGAAGATTTCCTTGATTTCACAATTCAAGGCCTACTATGACGTAACTAATCTCTATATACATCCATTCTTCGCTTAATTTTTCATAAATAGGTTTCATAGATCTAAGCAAACACACAAGTAAAATTAGCAGACATGGTAAACATGAAAGCATACACACATACAATCGAAGACATAATGAAATCAATAAAGTAAATTACTTATCTTGATGTAAAATAGGGTATGAGAACCCAAAGATACTGCCCAAGACAAACCAAAATCGTTTTAGGGTTTTACTCCGCAATTCTCCCTCTCTAAAATTCTGAAAATTCGAATTCTATATATATAGTTACAACTGCGACGACGTCACTCTTTAATTGTGACGCCGTCGGATCGCCGCCATTAGGGTTGTGACGGTGTCACGTTGTGGTTGTGACACCGTCGGCTTCATCTTCTGACGCCATCTGAATCTGGATCTAGGCCGTCTGAGCTGTGATGCCCTACTCATTAAAGCTTGACGCCATCAGGTACAAAATAGCAATTTCACTCCTGAGCCGTCGCAATTAGAGGGAAGGCACCGCCCTTTATCTGTGACGCCGTCGGGTGCACTTTCAGTAGCTTGAGTGTCTTGATCTTGACTTTAGCCATTTTCTTCACATATACACGCCTTTTCGTCCAAATAAGCATCATTCCAGCATTTTGTCTTCAAGAGACCTAAAAAGTGAAAAGGAACGAAATTAAGCAGTAACGGATGTAAAAGTGGTCGATTAAGGGCTTAAATGACCCCTCAAAAGTGTACCTTTTAAATCCTTATCAAATATCCCTACACTTGGTATTTGCTTGTCCTCAAGCAAATGTGCTTTTGGCCAATTAATTTAAAAGTTAGGGGGCATGAAGCATTGGTTAAGAACAATTCACAACAAGTATAAGCCCCGCAAAAGTCATAACAAGCACGAAAATTACATACTAGCACTTCACAAGTGGTGTTTGGATACTCTCGTCTCTCGGGTGTATATGAAATATATCAAATTGGAAATGGAAGATAAACACTCATTAACCGGTCCTAGTACATAGATTACCATAGGCTTGAGACTAGATCAAACCTCCATCGCTTTGGAGTAAGCACCTAGGTAAAACTATTTAAGAGGTCTTTTAAAGGGTTGTAACGTTAGACTTACGGTAGGGAAACAAAGGGTTTGGTTGGATAGGCGATTTAGTGGTGGCAAGTCAAAAATCTTTATGTTTCAAGCATGAGAAGAATGTCGTTGCTAATCCAAGACTCGACACTCTAAACTCTAGACAACTTTAAAATAAACAAACATAAATATAAATATAGATGTAGGATGGTAGCCCGTATGTTTTTTTCATTTTTTTTAACACTCTTTTTTTTCGATTTTTTTTTCATACACTTTTACTCTACCATCCTCTACGATAACATCAAAATATAAGGGATTTATAGGCACATCCCTACACTTGAGTTTTTATTACTCTAACACTAATTTGACCCGAATTGAAAAGATCAAAACACTTGGAGTATATTATTACGTAAATTAAGGGAATTTGAATTTAATGTTCTTTCTTGTCACTTCTTAAAATTTAACTTTTCCCATGAGTCCCAATCGTCCCAAAACTGTATACACAGGATATGACTCGACTTAGCAACTTATGCAAGTAACTAGATAATTGAACTAAGGGTTTAGTATGATAATAATAATGCACTAAATGTGAGTGCATACAAGGTAGGCTAAGGCGATTTGGGTGTACATTTGGGGGTGGATTGTAAATAATGATCTTCATTGATATTCCGGAAAACCGAAACATCACGAGAACCGCGAAAAGGATAGGCTCTGAGGGGTTAACTAGGGGTATCGTGTACTAAATATGAGTACAACAAAAGGGTGTAGGGGAATTACTCAACCGATGTGAAAGAAGTAATTATAATACGGGTATCAAACAAGGGTTATCCTAATGCCTCTTATCATTTAGTTATTCCTAACTACACAAGTGTAGTCTCACTAGCGATCTCGGTATGCATCACAAAACAAGTTCTATAATCTATTATACTACCGGTACACTCTCGAAGCATTAAAGGTGAATGCTTTAATTCCTACAAATCTAGGGACGAACCTCACATTTTTTGAGTGGTAAAGGGTTTTTGTGCTAGTCATATAACTTCCTATCCATGAGACGCTTTATTAAGACTAATGGCCCACTCCTACATGTCATGAAAAATTTTAAATTTGGTGCCAAAATTACCCTAACCGATATTTCTCATGGTTTATTACACAAATGTAATTGGACAAGACAAATAATTAAGGATAAATATAGTTTCAAAGTTCCCGTTTTATTTTTCCTCCCTACACTTAAACTGAACATTGTCCCCAATGTCCCCCGAAAGTATCAAATTTATGATAATGGAAGGTAATTAAAATAAAAAGAAACTAATACTCCTCTGATTAACTCGGTAGGATCCGTGTGAAGTAGTGGTTAAATTCTTCTTCAAGAAGAATGTATGCGTGAAAAGCTCCATCCAATCTTATGTATCTTCTTTTTGATAAATAAAACCTTCACACTTTAAGAAAATAGACGAAACCTTCGCGTAAAATCGGCGGTAAAACTATATATGACTCTATTAAACAAGGATATAATGCTTGTGGAATGGATGTTTACAGGTTTTCTGGAAAATTAAGACCTGAGAAATTCCAAAAATTTATAAGTAGCACATAAAACGAGATAAAGTAAGATAAGTTGTTTCTGCTCCTCCTGACGCCGTTAGGTTGCAATCCTGACGCCGTCAGGTTATCCTGACAGAAATTGGTCTGCTGTGTTTTTTGGAAAAATTACATCTTTAGAATCTGGAAAATATCCTGCAAAACATCCATTATGACTCGATACAAGCATTTCACTCTAACAAACACACATATACATTTTTTTCAAGAATTGTAATTCTCATGTTTACGTTCTTTTAAAAACGTGTGCAATCTTCCCTATACTTATCCTTTTTGTAAAATACCTTTATATGTAATTAAGACGAGGTTAAAGACAAAATAAAGCATTTTCACAAATTCAAACATGAGAATAAACAATCAATGAAAAGATATATGACACACAAACAAGCAAACAATTAAGCATGGGCTGCCTCCCACGAAGCGTTTATCTTTATTTATGAGTCTTGTAGCTAGACTTAAAGTCGTGCCCCTACGTAGTCTCGTTTTTCATCCTCAATTAAAACTCTATCATATTGAAAAAATTCTCATCTACTCTATACCTAGGCCCGAGGGTCAAGCAATCCTTATAGTAAAGTCTCCTTTTCTCCCACATGAAGCTCAAACCTTTTTCAACATCGTCTTCGCTCTTTTCCTCAAAAGCTCTAATGTTGTCTCACTCATAAAGGGATAAAGGGCCATATCCATTCATTATCCAAGACATCCTATAAGTGATCTCATCGTTCCCTTCCATAAACTTAACCGTTCCTTTGGATTTGTTATAGCTCATTTTAGACTTTTTAACAAACGGTTTTCCTAGCACAACTTGGGACAAGCTATAGTCAATGACACATCCTATGTCTTCTAGGACCACAAAATCAACTAAGTAGGTGAAATTTCCTATAAAGACATTTACATCCTTTACTCTTCCTGTTAATACAAATAAACCGTAAAAACGTTTAATAATATTTAGCGATCTCTTTGTGTTTTGTTGACAACAAATATAATGTTATATAAGTAAAATTATAATGATACATGTTAATTTTGTAAAGCATTTACATATAGTCATTTAATACAAACTGTTGTAATAAATCATTTGTTGTAATAGTTTATTAGGATGGGTAAAAACCACAACCCATGGAGCATATCCATAACCCATGGTATTGACCCATATCCATTTGACTAGATGCATTGCATCTATTAGATACATTGTATCTAATGAAATACCCATTGACCAACCCATAACCCATAACCAAAAAACCTATGGGCAAAGAGGAGCGTCCTACGGATCCCTGAGGTTACACTAGACGGATCCCTTAAGGGAGGAATCCGTGGAACAGTGGCAAGATTTTGCCTATAAATAAAGAGCCATTTCTTCATTTCTCCTCACCCCTCTTCTTACTAACTCTCTCATATATTCTTATACTCTTCTAACAAAAGATCGCTTGATCTAGAGAGTTGTTCTTCTTTCTTCTATTGTGATTCTAATATAGGTCCTTCTCTAAGGCGAGATCACGAGCTTTCTACAAGTCATCCAAGCAAAGGGTCCTTGATTGATTTGTTCCTCCACAAGATTTCTGTAGCAAAGATCTTGTACTTGATATTTCACATAGTTGTTGTGTAATAGTCGTGTTGGTTTGGTCCTCCGTGTTACGGACTCGGTATGTAGCTTTGTACCGGAAAAAGGTGTAAGCAACGTTGTGAAGGCTTCTCCGCCAAGTTGAAGGAGTTTGTTGATATAGTGCTTGAACTCTCGAGTAGGTGACTCGGGGAGTGGAGTAGGGCAAGGAAGGTGTCCTTGTAGCCGAACCACTATAAATCGGTTGTGTCATTTCTATCCCTTACTTTACTTTCTTTACTTGCATTACTCTTAGATCTATACTCTATCTTCATCCATACGATTTCACATAACATCGAATCTAAAGTTTTTAGAAACTAACTTAAAATTGGCAAAACTATTCAACCCCCCCTTCTAGTGTTCCACAATTGGCATCAAGAGCTAAGTTTATAAAAGTTTTAAAGTAAACCGTATTTAAAAAAAAATCGATTACTATGGGTTCTGAAAATTACAAGGAAGGGCAACCATGCAATGACCTCCACTACTTGAAACTAATGGTTTTATATATTGGAAAAATAGATTCGAAACGTATGTGAAGTCTATAGATATTGATCTCTGGTACATCATTGTTGAAGGCGATTTTGAAGCCACTGCAAAAGGTGAAGATGGAATTTTAGTTAACATACCTCATGATAAACTCATCGATGAAATTAAGAAAAAGCTTTCCAAAAATAGTGAAGCTAAAATGGTTTTATATAATGCTTTACCCAAAAAGGAATTCGAAAGGATCTCCATGCTTAAAACCTCTAAAGAAATTTGGAATTCTTTAGTTGTAACTCATCAAGGTAATCAACAAGTGAAAAACAATAAAATAGATTTATTTGTTCAACAATATGAACAATTTTCAATATCGGATGAGGAAACTATAGATCATTCTTTTGCTAACTTTAATACTATAATTACATCTTTACATGTTGGATCATATTTATTAGTTGAATATGTGATTCGGGAGGTCGGGGATGATGAAAGTAAATGACATCCATGGTTAGAGAGAGAAAGTAGAGAGAGAAAGAAAGGATAACTTTATGTTTTATTAATGATAAGATAAATGGAAGATTACACACTAAGCATCACCCTCTTAGTGAAGTCTAGGAGGGCTTATATAGTGCACCAAACACATGACTTTACATAAATGACAGTTTTAGTCCATGTGTTTGTGCCTTACAATAAAACTATTGTAATACCGAATATGTTGTCACATTTTCGTGTTAGGATGATTCCTAACAATCTTCCCCCAATGTGGCAACATATGGGATTATTTACAACATTTCCTACAAGTACAAATACAAATAAAGAAAGATCTTCATATGCTTTTCAAATGCTGAGGATGTCTGCAATTGACGCTCTTTGTCTTCATCTTGTACCTCGGCTTGAGAACATTTTCTTCACTTGTAGGAAAATGATTTAATACGTACGAATTGGATTAACTTCCCCCCAATTCATACTGCATGTCTTTAGCAGCTTCTCCATACACTTCTTTTTGGCGAAGTTTTTGAATCAGCTTCCCCCCAAACTGACAACCGTCTTCAGCAGATTCAAAACTTTGATGTAGTTAACTTGTCTTCTAACTTTTGAAGTTTTAAGTACGGAGCGGAATTTGTAGATAACACCGTAAACCACACCAAGCAAATCTGACTAGTCACTTAATTACAATTGTGCTCAATGCGGAAACTCCGTTCGGGGGTAACATGCAAGAAATCAGCAAGATTTTCTCACACAAGTAGGCTACTTCACACAAAACAACTCGGGAAAGTTAAAACGATAACACCAAAGTCACAAAACAATACCACGTATCATCTCTACGGACATATCTCCGGCAGTCATAACATTTAATGCTCGATCAAGAGAACCTGTTGTGCATCCTCGATGTGCACATTTCTTCCCCCTGATTGCAGATACTTATGGAAAAAGAGTGTTTTCGCAAAGAAATCGAAAAAAGTACAAAGCACATGCACTCTCTTCCCCCACGATGTCTTCGCAGAATCGAAAGCATACACACTATGTTTACGATGGAAACGGAGGCAGCGTAACCCCGTATGCCCAAGTAATCGAATAAGTGTGAAGTACCATAAATCTCTGTAAAGCATGAAATATCCCGTGAGAATAAATTGCTGATAAAACTTCTCTACTCTTTTATACTCCTCTCAACTAACTCTTTATCGACCCCATTATCATTCTGACGGCTCTTTGTAGTGACTACTGATGGAGAAGACCCAATATGACGAACTTGAGACTGAAGTAAAATAATCCGAACTTGTGACTTAAGCTTGTACTAATGTCTGACGAAGAACCAATACTGAGAATTTCAATAAAGGTAGAATCATATACCCATCCATCCATCCTTAATTGTATATGAACTTCTCTCGAATTATCCATAGCTTTTTGTGACACTTGAGCACTACAATGTAACTCCTTTAAAGTGATAGCTATATGCTGTGAGCACAACAACGTAACTTCTTACATCAGGTATAACTAGACAACTCAAGTCTTTGTCATTCGTAACAGTGAAAAGCTCGAACAATGATCTTGAAGAATCATGCATCCAACCAACCCTGATATCTTCAAGATACTAAGTACACACACCCGTGAAATTCCACTTCAACCTCAAATAAATAATAGTGAATAAACTCCGTAGTCATCTCTTGCGGTTTAATACCCAAAATCTAGCTTTTTTGACAGTTTTAGTGAATCTTGATAATGAATTAATCCCGATCTTGTCAATAACGTATAACCCTAAAAAATAATTCACTTTGACATATCGAAACCCCAAAACTATAACCATTAACCAAGATAGTAAATAATCTGCCTTGTTAAATTTTCAGCATTTATAAAAGGTTTGGCCAATTATTTTATGGATGTGTCCAACAAATTCAACATTCCTTGTTAACGCTTTAAATTCAAAGTCCAATAAATGAGAGCAACAACACATAAGCCCAGTTGAATCGGATAAGCCCATCACCGCCCAAAACAGGCCCGGTCCAAACTGTGATATCCACCAACGAACCCTAATCAGTGATATAAAATGCCCCAAATCCCTAACTATACTCTCATTTCTAACCCTAGCACACTTATACATGCGCCTACCTCCACTTTTCTCTCATTTACCAGAGCTAACAATCACTCCCTTTTCACACTATCACAACCAAACACAGCCTCCAAAGTCTTTATCTCCATCCCAAAATGTAAACTCATTGTTCTTTGATCTACAAACTCAAGGATTTTCAACAAAAGAACCAAACAAACATCCTTTTACTGTTAAATCGGCTTCAAGATCGTTTAAAAATGGTCTCGGGTAAGGTGATTTGTTGCTTCAGTGTTGTTTTTCATAGAACGAATCAAAGGAATAAACACTAACATCATTGTTATTGTTTCTTTCTTTTAAAATTCGAATATAAAGTAAGAAGCCTTGCTTTAACAAGATCTGTGAAGGTATGGTTCTTTCGTGATATAAAGTTCTTTTAAAGCTCTTTAAATCTCATAAGAGACACGAAGACCAAACTGAGATCATTGCATTTTTTTTTTCAATCTCGTTCTTGATCAACTCTAGTTGTTTTGTCACGGATTGGATTTGGTTCTTTGAAATCTGCTCGTTTTCTCTTGTTTAGAAAAGGTGGGTTTGAGATATATGATAAGATGAAGTTGGCAGTGATGTTCGGTTTTAGGAGATGGGTATTGGACGTGGGTTTGTTGAATTAGATTTGTGTTGTTATAATCTGCTTGTTTGTTTCTTCATTTTCCGTTTTCTTTTATTTTCTTTTTCTGTTTTGTTTCTTTTTAATTTTGTTGTTGGACCTAAGAGGATAAACAGATCTGAGGTTCTTAACTGATGAAGATCTGAGGTCATAACGAGTCAAACTCGCAAATATTCTTAACTCGCTAATCTTCAAGTGCAGAAATTAGAAACTCGCTAATCTTCAAAAAAAAAAACATTGAAACTCGCTAATCTTTAATCAGAAAGTTGCTAACGCAAACTTGAAAGATTATACTGGCTAACTCGCCAATCTTCAAGTCAGAAAAATGCTAACTCGCAAATCTTCAACGAAAACTATGCAAACTCGCAAATCCTTAATGAAAATTGTGCAAACTCGCAAATCTTCAAAGTAAAGTATGCAAACTCGCAAAACTTCAAACTTTTTCCAGAAAAACCCATAAAAACTCAGATTCAAAATATTACAATTTTGACTATTTTGACCACGCTCATACCAGATTTGACCATTTTAAAAAATGTTAAAACCAAAGACTTAACACAATAAAAAACATGTAATAACAGTTTTAAAATTGGACGATTTTGACAAGATTGGATCACAAATCAACCAATGATAATAACCTAGCTCTGATACCAATTGTTGGATCGTATTTATTAGTTGAATATGTGATTCGGGAGGTCGGGGATGATGAAAGTAAATGACAGAGAAAGTAGAGAGAGAAAGAAATGATAACTTTGTGTTTTATTAATGATAAGATAAATGGAAGATTATACACTAAGCATCACCCTCTTAGTGAAGTCTAGGAGGGCTTATATAGTGCACCAAACACATGACTTTACATAAATGACAGTTTCAGTCCATGTGTTTGTGCCTTACAATAAAACTATTGTAATACCGAATATGTTGTCACATTTTCGTGTTATGATGATTCCTAACATTACAAGCACTTGATGAATCTTTCTCTAGCCGTAACCATGTTAGGAAATATCTAAGGGCACTTCCATTCAAGTGGAGATCTCTTGCCCTTAAAGCCAAGAAGGTCTCAAGCGATGAAGAGGACTCCTCTTCGGATAGTGATGACGAGGAGTATGCCATGGCGGTAAGGGACTTCAAAAAGTTCTTTAAAAAGAAGGGAAGATACGTCAAACAACCGTATGATGACAAGAAAGGATTCCGGAAAGCCAAAGAGGACGAGAAGCCAAGGGATGATCGCGCTTGCTTCAAATGTGGGGACCCAAACCACTTTATTAGTAAGTGTCCCAAACGCGATGATCAAAAGGCATTCATGAGCGGTTCGTGGGGAATGAGCGAGGAGGAGGATGAAGAAATTTGTCTCGCGGAAAATGACGAGGTGTGCTTAAAGGTCGACGTAGATCCGGATGAGTGGATCAAGGATAGCGGGTGCATGAGGCACATGACCGGAAATAAAGATTTATTCTCCACATATGAATCCTTCAATGGAGGAAATGTGATATTTGGAAATAGCAAAAGCAAAATCATCGGTAAAGGTACGATTTCTAACAAATCTCTAACCATTAACGATGTGTGTCACGTAGAAAAACCTAAACTTTAACCTCTTAAGTATAGGACAAATATGTGATAAAAGTGCAACGTACTTTTTAACGAAACCGGTAGTAAGATATTAAAAAACGGCATCACCATAGGTAGAGGAATTAGGAAACCTGGAGTCTATGTCATTAAAATTGGTAATGAACCTAAAGACAAACTTTTTCTTACTTCTATGGATGATACTTCGACCTTATGGCATCGAAGATTAGGTCATGCCAATATGCGACTTCTTCAATCGCTATCATCCAAAGATCTAGTAAGAGATCTACCTAAATTAAAATATGAACATCACTTTGTGATGCTTGTAACGAGAAAAAACAAGTCCATTCTAATCACAAAGCTAAAAACATGGTGTCTACAACTAAGTGTCTAGAGTTACTACACATGGATTTATTTGGTCCATCCGCTATCCAAAGTTATGGAGGCAACTACTACACTTCGGTTATAGTGGATATACTCTAGGTACACATGGACTAAATTCTTATAGAACAAAACTGAAACGTTCAACTACTTTGAAATATTAAGTAAGAAAATCCAAAGACAACTAGGAAGTCCTATAGTGTCTATTAGAACGGATCATGGTAGGGAATTCGATAATAAAGTGTAATTCGGAGCCTTTTGTGACGCTAATGGTATTACTCACAACTTCTCGGCTCCTCGAACTCCACAATCGAATAGGGTAGTTGAAAGAAAGAATAGACCCTGCAAGAAATGAGTCGCACCATGCTAAATGAGCAATCCATACCTCAAAAGTTTTGGTGCAATGCCGTTGACACCTCAACGTACATACTTAATAGAGTCCTAATTAGACCATTTTTATGTAAAACTCCATATGAGTTACTTCGAGGTAAAAGGCCTACATTAGATCATTTTAGAGTCTTTGGTAGCAAATGTTCTCTACTTAACACTAAAGATTACCTTACAAAATTTGATCCTAAATCAACCGAATGTATCTTTTTAGGTTACTCTCCTAATATCAAAGCTTACGTCATATTAAATAAAGAAACAATGAAGGTAGAAGAGTAATTAAACGTAAAATTTGATGAAAGTCCACCCAAACCTACTCCAACTCTTGTCGATGACGAGATTGTCGAAAGTGAAGCTATTGTAATAAAGAAAAAGATAAACGAAGAAGAAGAACCTTTAAATGATTAAATCATAAATATTAAAGAGTCCAAAGATCACCGCGTATATAAGGTCATAGGAAAGCTAAACGAAAGAACCTTAAGGTCTCAAGTTCAAAACCAAAGTAGCTTGTTTTGTTTCGTCTCAACCATAGAAGCTAAGAATACACAAGAAGCCATAAAAGATGAAAGTTGGGTAATGGCTATGCAAGAAGAGTTAAATCAATTTGTTTCTAATGATGTTTGGACACTCGTCCCCCCACCTAGTAATCAGACCATAATAGGAACCAAATGGGTATATAAAAATAAGTTAGATGAAAACGGTATAGTGTCTAGAAACAAAGCTAGACTCGTTGCCAAAGGGTATAATCAACAAGAAGGAATAGACTTTGATGAGACCTATGCCCCCGTGGCTAGATTAGAAAGAATACTTCTTGCTTATGCTTTTGCTAATCATCTTAAGCTTTATCAAATGGATGTCAAAAGTGCTTTTCTAAATGGTTTCATTAATGAAGAAGTATATGTAGCTCAACCTCCGGGCTTCATCGATTTTGAAAAACCTAAACATGTGTATACGATAAAGAAAGCTCTTTACGGTCTTAAATAAGCTCCGAAAGCCAGGTATGATAGACTCAAGTCATTCTTAATCAAACACAACTACACCATGGGGTTAGTTGATAACACACATTTTACTAAGAAAAGAGAGTCACATATAATCATTGTTCAAATATATGTAGTGATATTATATTCGGATCTACTTGTCAACTGTTGGATGATTTTTCTAAAATCATTCATGACGAGTTCGAGATGAGTATGATGGGAGAACTTAGTTTCTTTCTTGGTCTACAAATCAAACAAGTAGAAGATGGTATCTTCTTTAATCAATATAAATACATTAAGGAGATGTTAAAGAAATTCAGTTTAGAAGAGTCAAAACCAATTAGGACACCAATGTCATCCGACACTAAACTCACAAAAGATGAAGACGGCGAATCCGTTGATAACAAAAAATACCGTGGCATGATTGGTAGTCTTCTCTACCTCACGCCTAGTCGCCCGGATATCATGTTTAGTGTTTGTCTATGTGCTAGGTTTCAAGAAGATCCTAAAACATCACATCTAGAAGCCGTCAAAAGGATATTTAGATACATTAAGGCTACAACTCAATTAGGATTGTGGTATCCTAAGGGTACGAGGAGAAACAATTGTATATGCAATTCTGACCATGCAGGTAATTATGTTGTCGTGAAAAGTACAAGTTGGGTATGTACTTTTATGGGATGTTGTTTAACATCTTGGTTCTCAAAGAAGCAAACGGCAATAGCAATATCAACAACCGAAGCCTAATATGTCTCCGCCGGCAAAGCATGCCAACAAGCACTATGGATGAAACAAGCGTTAGTTGACTACGACATTCATCTAAGTGACATAGCCATTCTATGTGACAACAAAGGTGTCATCGATTTAAGCAAGAATACGGTATTGCATTCTCGAACAAATCATATAGAGATTCGTCATCACTTCTTAAGAGACAATGTTCAAAAGGGGAACATCTCTATTGAGAAGGTAGCGTCCGAAGACAACAAAGCCGACGTCCTCACCAAACCGTTGAAGCGGGAACAATTCAACCTACTTCGTCTTGGTCTTGGTCTCATGGAACAATCGTCGTAATTTGCTTTTAAACTCTACAAGGTATGTAAACACTAGCCTTCTTCTTTCTGAGTCTAGGATCTCTATTTCACGCACAACTCACAAGTAATACGGGAATTTTCAAAACCCAAGATAAGTTTTGCTTATAATTCATAGTTTTCTCTTAGTTTTCAAGATAAGTACCTTTTGCAAAGACGTAATTGCATACATATTTTTCTCTTTCAAAGAATAAACGGTTTATTCACACATAGAAACCTGTTTTCAAAATATTTTCTAAAAGGATACCTCTTCCCGTATCACTTTCATAAAAGCCATTTCTCACGTTTAGGACAAATCGCTTTTTCATTATTAATACAAAGTAAAAACCCGTTTTCATTGCATCTCATGTCTTTTGAATGCTAAAGAGGACATATAACTAATATGTGTTTTCGGGTACATTCATTTAAGCAACAATGAATTAGGAGCACTCGGGTTATCTCACATAATAACGTGCTTGTAAAGCCCCTTTTATCATGTATACCTTATCACAACACTCACGTCCCCAACACAAACACACGTTATGCGTAAACCACAATATTTACGCTATGCATATGAGAAAGATGAAGAATAGAACTCGGTGACTTGAATGATATATAGATCATGTATATGTGTAGAGAGATAGAGAGAAGAAAGGAAACTTTATTCCAAAGAAAACACACACACACACACACACTCAAGCACACCCCTCAAATGAGACTTTGAGGGGTTTATATAGTACAAGTATAAGATGCCCTAAGGCTTGGCCATGGGCCTTGTATGGGCTTCGTATGGATTGGATTGGACATGGATTGATATAAGGCTAGCTTAACTAAACTAATACCCATTTAGCTTAGTCCAATCCACGAGCCCGTTGACTATTCTATCACGATATCTAACACACGTTACAAAGTTCCTAAACGTGAATGACCATCACTTCTAATAAAAACTATTAAGGCTAACAGTGCTTTTTCACTTCTAGATTATTTTCCTTTTCTTTTTTAGAGTCGAGATAACCGCAACTCTAAATGGTTTGCATATAGGCAAACACTAGGCACAAATGTTTCCAAAAAGGAAAATTTTGAGCTGCTTGAATCAGCAGTACCACAGATCCCAGCCTTAATGCTGGACGGATCCCTCAAGGGAAGGATCCGTGAGACAGAAGCTAATTTTATCTTCTATTTTCTTTTCACTTTGGATGAAAACTTCAATAGTTTCATCATTTCTTTTATTTTTTTGGAGTATGCTATTTAATGCTTGTGTTCTCATGATCACATGTCTTAAATTCATATCTAATCAGTAGATTTTAATCCATATTTTGGGTCAAGCATTCATTACAATGCATTATTTTTCTATAAATAGGATTCTCAAAATGCTTGCATATTCATCAAATCTCAACTTCACTTCATCATGTCATTTAAAAGATCTTCCAACATAGATGAATCACCTAGTGCAAACAACCCTTTTCAAGATATCCAAAACTTTGTCCTACCACCTTCCAAAGTACCACCACCAAAATCTAGAAAAACCGCACGGATTAGCATCCGGCCTTGTTGCTTAGCAAAACCATCATCAAATGGTTCATCACCAACAACTCATTCACCACAAGATGCTTCCATTATAGCACCTCCTTCGTCACCATCAAGTACACCCACTTCATCACCCATAACATCCCCACCTAAGGTCATTCTTTTGGAACTCCTTAAGACTCCAACAAGATCTCAACAAACAAAGCAAAAAGAACTAGCCTTTTTGACAACTCCCACTTCTCCAAACACAATTTTCAAAGACCTTGAAACCTCACCACCTTTAGCTCCCATTGTGTTACAAGAACATCTAGGTTCTTTTCCACTACCACTACCAAACATTCCGGACTTTGATCCGTATTTTCCAACTTTTCCACCACAACTTCCGCATCTCACAAATCAAAGTCATCCGGAAAACTTCCGCACTCATTACCCACATCACTTACATTGTGAAGATTGCCAATCCACTAGGGATATTGCAATAGAGATTAGATTTGTAAATTTGTAAAAATCCTTTATTTTGTCTTTAACCTCGTCTTAATTACATATAAAGGTATTTTACATAAGGGATAAGTGTAGGGAGGATTACACACGTTTTCAAAAAGAACGTGAACATGAGAATTACAATTATTTAAAAGATATATATGTGTGTGTTTGTTCGAGTCAAATGCTTGTATCGAGTCATAATGGATGTTTTGCAGTAAATTTTTCCACATTCTAAAGATAAAAATTTTCCAGAAAATCGTAGATCAGTTTCTGTCAGGATAACCTGACGGCGTCAGGGTCGCAACCTGATGGCATCAGGAGGAGTAGAAACTGCTTACTAATTTTTTCTCGTTTTCTGAGCTACTTATAAATTTTTGGAATTTTCCATGTCTTAATTTTCAAGAAAATCTGTAAACATCCATTCCACAAGCATTATATCCTAGTTTAGTAAAGTCATATATATATATATTGTTACCGCCGATTTTATGCGATGGTTTCATTTGTTTTCTTCAAAGTGTGTAGGTTTAATTTATCAAGAAGAAGATACATAAGATTAGAAGGAGCTTTTAACGCAAACACTTGTCACACCCCCAAATTACCTGTTTTGCAGCGGAATGGAATTCTTGGGGGTTGACTGTCATAGCACCACAATCACAGTTATATTGAACGACCTAAAGTGTCGTTTGGAAAACACATCGTTTGATTTAGTAAAATTATCAGAGTTTACAAAGTATAGGTCCCAAATGAAAATCATCATGTGCGGAAATAAGTTTGATACAAGCCAAACGATGTTTTTAAAGTGTATAAATCCCATGTGAGACGCGTCGTCACCACGACTCTATGATAAGTCCACATGCATGCCATGAAGCGTATGCCTTAGATACCTGAGATAAAACATGCTTAAAAGTGTCAACACAAAGGTTGAGTGAGTTCATAGAGTTTGTGTTGAAATGTAAAGCCTTTCAAAATCGTTTATGCAGCAAAGGCATTGTAAATCCACTCAGTCCCAAGTTCCGCCCATACAAAACTTGCAACCTGTGTGTTTACAACCCACTGCCAAAATGTGTATAGTTTATGTTCAAGCACATGATGTCAAATGAATTCACAAGAGTACCTAACTCGACGTAGAACCATAGCACATAATCATATGTACATGACTCAATGTATCAGTAGTCAACTGATATAGCACATTATTCGACGTAGAACTATAGCACATAATCAATAGCAGATGACTCAATGTATCAGTAGTCAACTGATATAGAACATTATTCGACGTAGAACTATAGCACGCAAACAAGAACAATTGGTATAGTACCACATTCGGTTTTTGAAACAATGGTGATCATGATAGAAGTTATCCTTAAAAATTTAAAGTACTTATGAAAGTAACTGAAAATAGCTGAGTATGTATCTCCCCCAAAAATAGTACAAATCGATTGAAAATGGGGCTATGGAACTCACAATAATCCGTAAAAGTTTAAAGTACTCGTGTAAATAAAAGCAAGTAGTTGAGCATGTATCTCCCCCAAAATATAGTACAAAACAATTGAAAGTGGGGCTATGAAAACTCACCTGGTGCAATGTTTATGATGATATAATGGCAATACTGAAATGAGGTGCAACCTCTAACCGCGACCTATTATGAATGATATGTTCTAATGTAAATCATGAAACAATGTCGTGCATGCAAACTCATATGATATCCATACCACTTGTGAATTTTGAAAATAACTTTTATCGTCGAAATATATGTTTATGACATCTCGTCATGTTATAAAATACTTTACAAGTATTTGCGTTGAAACAACATCCTACGATAGTCGTTTAATGATTTATCAAGAAATTATAGCTTTTCGTCGTAAAACAATGTCATTTGATAATTCATGAAAGTGACTAAATGGCCTCGAAAAACTAGTCGTAAAATAGTGAATATCAAGTGTTAGGAAACAAACTCAATGGTTTTGGAAAGCTTGCAGCATTATCTAAAAGTCTTAGCTTTTAAATTTTTATCATAGAGGTCTCGATCATGGAGAAAAACATAAGTAAAGTAGGATACTTGTACCAAAAATATTGTTTAAGGGTATTTTTCAGCAAAGTTTAAGTGGCCGTATTTTATTCGTTACAACTCCGTTTGACGAACGGTTGGACATTTTGGACAATAGGCTAGGCGAACTTACTTTTACTAGAAGACATCATTTTATAAAAAGTATTCTATCGATGTTAAAATCAACTCCCAACATGGTCATTCAGCCGTCGTAATTTTTGGCTATTAGAAAATATATTAATTATGCTTATATGAAATAGTTACGACAACCTTGTTTAAACGCGTGTAATTTAGTCGTTACAAGTCCGTTTTCTACGTTTTATATGTCTTTAGCTTCGTGTTAAAGTATACTAATATATTTTTGATAAATCGACTCATTTAGATAACGCTTAAGACTCATTTTTGACTCGTAAAATTCTGGACAGCATGCTATTTTCCGGAAAATATAGTTTTCGTCCGTTAAACTTGAAATAGCATAACTTCTTCGTTATAACTCCGTTTTAACCCGTTCAAGCGGCCACGGTTTCGTTTTAAAGTATATTTTCTGAATATCTAGCCCAAAATATTTTGTAAACTGTCGAAATTTCCATATTTCACAATTAAGATCAGACCATTATATATTGTTGTCGAAATGGATTTTTCTCGCGTAATACTTATTCTAACCATTTCAAACCAACGCCAAAGCTATTCTAAACCTACCATACACCTTCTTAGGGTGTCATGGGTTCTTAAACATCATCAAAAATGATATGTTTCAAGGGATAATTATAGGATAGTATATACTAATTATAAGTACTAAAAACAATAAAAGTGGTATAGATTCACATGTAACTTGCACGTTTTCTTGCAAAAATGATGAAATAACATAAATATGAATATGAAAGAGTTATGAAGATCATGAAATGCTTACTTGAATGATTATGTGAAAAAGATGATGAAAACCTTATTAATCTATAGGTAGCTAGAAAAATTTTATGGTTTCTCTTGGTGTCTTGAGTTTGCCGGTTCTCATCAAAAGGGAGGAGAGGATTTTTGTGATTTACACCTAAAGATATATGAGTAGTATGTGTATATATTTAATATATAATTAAAATAACTACATGACAAGTCTAGTTGAGATATTTGTGAATTATTGTGTTGTGTCATCTTGTTTTGTCGACAAGAAGAAATGAGAAAGAAATGTAATGTGTTTTTATTGAGTAAGTATATAAATGTAATAGATTAGTTTTGTAAGTATAATTAGTAAATTCAGTATTTTAGGGTAGCGTTAATAGAAATAAATTTTCCACGGAACCAAATAAAATTTTCGAATTCCTAAAATTATAAAATACATTTCTTACAAAAAAAAAAAAAAAAACAAATTAGAATAAAATATTTATCCCGAGTTGGATTTGCGATAACCGTGCGTAAATTTATACAAACATTTATATACAAAATAAATGAAAACATCGTGTAAACTAAATAGTATAATTTTTGATACTCTTAATAGGAGTATAAAATATATATTAGGATATTTTTTGAAGTGTCAGATCAAATGTTCAAAATAATTATTAAGCGATAGCGTTTAATTTAAATAGGAAATTATAACTTTTAATTAAAATGCAAAACCATGCATGTCTAATATGATGATGATGTTGCTACATGATACTTAGACTATCCCAGTCTCATATGAAATGTCCTCGATGATATGTTTCATGAATTCGCAGCTAAAACCCTTACGGGTTAAGCGAATTTGATACTCGTAAACCTAGTGTTACGAAAATGATGACTAGTGAATCATGAATAGTGATTTTCTCCGGGATAAATAGTTTTGTGAATAGTAAAATTTGAAATATGTTCACAACAAAATATCAAATCGACTTCAAAAACGTGAATAGTACAATGATGAATATAGTACTGGTGATAGTAAATTCCCCGATATGAATAGTGAATTTTCAAAGTTTTGTAAAATGCCCTTAATTACGAGTTGTCACATTCGCCCCCCAAAAAGGAATTCAGTCCCCTGAATTCAGTTCGTGTCGTCTCTCCGGTTTGGGTTGATGGGTCAAACTTTCCATTCCGAGCAAAACCCTCAAAGACTTTTAGGTA